>CM057090.1:23846760-24371760 GCA_029959045.1 Taenioides sp. WSHXM2023
GCTCACTTGGTGGACCCTCTAATCTGAAGGTTGGCAGTTTGAATCCACAGATGGATACTGTTGTAGTGTCCTTGGGCAAGACATTTGCCCCCAGGATCTGTGTACACTGGTGTGTGAATGTGTGTGTGAGTGGTTCCATAATGTCAAGTGCTTTGAATGCCTTGAATGCCTCTTTCATAAATGGGACCATTTACCATGTACTGGGCACAATATCACAAGTGAGAACTAGGAATAAATCATTTGGGATTTAGTATATTAATCGATGCACTGGACATGTTCATTTCTTTAGTCGACTAGAGCCCTGTTAAGTTTATACTAAAAGTTGCCAAGACTCACTGATTATTATAATAAATGTCATAGTGTAAACACAATTTTAATTTCATAAACATATATAAAACGCATTTATTTTCTCATCTATTCTGCTCTGTTATTCAGTCATTGATTTGGCAGATTTGTACACAAAAACGTAATAGTGTGTAGCCTTGGGGTTCTTTCTTTTTAAAAGGAATGGATATGCACGAAAAACAAAAGTATCTGATCAATAGCGAGGACAGGCTAAGTAATGAATTTAAAAACACTCTGGAGTACTTCCTGGATTACCTGGTTTTGTGCTCTGGAGTAATAGATGGTCACTCGCTTGAATGAAACAAACTTCATATTCATTTGTTTGATGTTGATAAGTTGTCTCTAAATTATTTTAACACAATTCTAGTGATATCCAGTTCCAACATGGGTTTGGATAGGGGGTGGTAATAGGAGCAGACGGATGGAGTTTTGTCTAAAAGGTCAAATGAGTGGTAACTTTAAAAGCTTTCCAAGTGAGACTGAAATATTCATGTTCACCGCCCAGGAACATTACCAGGAATAAGACAGTGATTATTATTTCATCTGATTTTGGGGCCAGTGTCCGGTATTGTCTGAGCTCTACCACGGGGATTTCACTGTCTAATGGGGATACTCTGTCAGCTATGTAATGTCGGAAGTTTGTGAGGCTTTTTAGCAATGCATAGCGAAGATTTTTGGACCTATTTCTGTCTCGGTCTCAGACAGTGGCCATGGTTAACCAGAGTTACACAGATGAAATGATCAGTGTGAACATAATGTCAGATTAATCTTTCATACGAAAGCCATTATGCCATTATGAACCAGACAGGTGGATTTAAACTTCATAGTTGGGTGTGAAGTACCAAAAGAAGAATGCTAAGTAAGAACAAAGTAAGAACCATTATGGGTTGTTTTATCATTTATTTATTTTAACCAATGGATGATATATATATCATGCTCAGTTCAACAACACAATGAGACTTTTTTTATTATTATTTTTTTTTACTTGAGTGCAATATTGATCAAATGCTGAGGAAAAATTTTTATTGGTGGTTTTCAGAGTCAAGAAAAGGGGTGGGCAATTATTTTTTTCATCGGGCCACATGAGAAACAGAAAATATTGTGGAGAGCCGGGCCAAAATGCTTAACTCAGATCTGCATAATATCAACTGTATTTCTTTATTAAAAAACAAAACAAAACAGTAAATAGCATTGTTTTGACACGCTGGTAAGACTGGTAAAAGTTTATGTTCTGAATAAGCAATGAAAAAGTGAGGTTGCCTTAGAAAAAATGTAATTTAAAAAAACACCTCTAAAATAAAAGCAATGCACCTTTAGTCCATGCATGAGGTAAAATGATAAAATATGTTTATTTTGTAATTCCAAATTAGCTTAAAGGGGCCGGTCAGAATCAACCAAAGGGCCGTATGTGTCCCGGGAGCTGGACAACACCCAGGTCTGGTCTAGAATGTGATGATGTCTCCTTCCAGATGGGGGGAAAGAGCTAGTTTTCCCAAAATGGATTATATTCTACTTTGCCATAAAATATACAACAGTTTAATTCACAGATGTTGAGCGTGATCATTTCTTTTAGTTAGAACTAGAAAACATGTTTTGCAGAACCTAAAACACGACAACAAAACAAACAATCAACTATTTAAGCTCTGATTGCAACTGTAACACTCTCACCAAACTCCATAGACCAAAGACACAAAGGACAAAACAGAACACACAACAATATGAACAGATACAGACAGACACAGAGGCACTAGAAATCATAACATGAAATACTTCTGAATGAAAAGCTGTGGGAACCAGGTTTTCGTTCAAAGACATGTAGGTCTGAGTCTCAAAGAGTTTAGATACTAACTGCTAAAAAGTATAGATTTGAAAATTGTGTTTCTTTGTTCCCTATGATTGTGTGGTATCCCTATTTTTTTTTTTTTATATTATATATTTTTATATTTAAGTAGTTCACTCTGAATTGTTTTGTGTCTTGTGTGAATAGTTCAGCGAGGTGTGATTTGCCAGATGTATAAAAAGTTTCAGAAAATGCGCCAAAGCAAGTGAAAAAAAAAAAAAAAAAAAAAAAAAGTACACCATAAACATTATAAATATTTATCTAATTATCTAATTCTCAGATAATGTAGGCAGCTCTCCTGTTGAGTCAGTCCAAACTCTCACTGCTGTATCCTGTTGTTTATCTCTGTGTTGGAGCAGATGATTTATTCATGTAACAAGCTCTGTATTACTTCACAAAATGCCACAATTTGTCTGAATACACTGATTAAGTCCATTGTTTCGCTTTTTGATGATGTTATTTCTGACCGTTTCTGTCTAACTAAACATTCTGTGGACCAAAAGGATGAAATTGAACTTAGAAACTGACTTTGTAGTCTTTTGTTTTGGTTTAGCAGAAAAAAAAACTAGTTATATGACAAACTTCTGGACAAACATGAATGAATATTTGGACTATGCTCCCTCTTTAGACAATATCATCAAGGCTTACAAAACTTTGCTAGTCTTCCACAAGGTAAAGTACTTAGTAATTAGCCAAAAGAAAAACTAAAGGGAAATATATAACAGTATTTTAACATTAATTAATGTTATACGCAATATTCTGGGCATATTCCATAAAGGATTAAAAAAAAGTTGCCATTTGCTTTTAAAATGTATTTAGATTTCACTTTAATTTCTGAAGCAACTGTTAAATGGCTGAATATGTGATCAGGGGAGTCTAGCAATCAAGTTGTTTAAAAATGATAAATAAAAATTATATTGTTGAAATAAGTAAATAGAGCAAAATATTGTGGAAAATGTGAAAATATAGGTTAAGTATACATCCACGGAGTAAATATGTACGCAATGAAATGATATTATTGCAAGTGGCCAGACGCCTGTTTAATAACATGAATGTAAAATGCCAAGCCCAGATACAAGAGGAAGGGCATCTGAGACAACAAAAGCAGTTCTACATGTCCTCAAGACAGAAAATGTCACATGCCCTAAATAACATTCGTGTTTGAAAGACAGATTAAACTACTGATTTCACAAAAAAATGGGTAACCTAATTATAAAATCATTTTGTATTTTTTAGTATTTTACCTCCTGATTGGACATGGGAAGCACATGCTGACTGTTACATCAAATGAAACAGAACACTGACAAAGTTCTTGTAGAGGTGCAAATTTTTAAATAATGTTTCTGCAAAAAGCCTTCATCAGATCATTTTTCTTGCTTTGGACCACAGTGTACAAAATGGTTGCCAGCCCGGGTGCTCATATCCCTCACCAACAAATGGGAGGTCCCAAAGTGAGGTCACCCAATGAGATTAGCCAAAAACTGTTAGATATTTACATAAAAACATTCTCATGAAATAACAAAATACAAAAATAGTTTGACCATATCACAAAAAGCATCTTAGGTCAAAGTCCATGTTAAGTCCATGAGGAGCAAGAGTCTTAAGTTGGTGAATCCAGTGCGCTCTCTTTTTGACAGGAGCATTTCCAGATTCCCACCTCTAGGGAGCAGTTTTACATGTTCAATGCCAATATATCTTAAGGAAGAGACAGAATGGTTAAACTCTACAAAATGAGCTGCCACAGGGTAGTTCATGTTTTTACATCTAATGGTACTCCTTTTCTCTGCAATACATGTTTTTAAAGCCCTGCTTGTTTTACCCACACAGGCTTTACCACAGGAGCAGGTGATCATATAAATGACACATTTAGTGCAGGATATCATTCTTCTGATGGGTATTTCTTTTCCAGTGTGAGGATGGTTAAAGCTGTTACAGCGATAGGTGTAGTTGGACTGACTGCACTCACCACAGCGGCGATTACCGTCAGGGATAGGAGTCAAAGTAGTTTGGTCTGGTGTCGTCTGGTTTGGAGGAAGGTAGGAATGTATCAGTTTTTTTTTTTTTTTAAGATGGCATCAACGTCATGTTCAACTAATCTGCAATAGGTTTCAATTGAATTATTTTGATTAGGAAGAGGAATAAAAGTACTTTTACCTCTAAAATTGTTTTTTTTTTTGGATTGTATTTTCTGTTACAGACAAATTGGCTGTCAAAGATTGATGGTCTACAGATGTGTTTTGTTTAAAGAATTCTTTGAGTCGTGAAGAGGTCTACTTTAACATCAAAGTCTTTAATAGTGTTAGTGGGCACAAAAGAAAGTCCTTTGTTCAAAACTGATATGTGGGACTTAGCCAGTGACTTACTAGAAAGGTTGAAAACAGTCAGTTCTTCTGGTGATGGACTCTGGATCAGGTCCATGGTCTTTCCCCTTTCCCCCATCATGTGGGACGCCTCTTGGTCTATGTTGTTGTCTTCTTTCTCTCTTTGGCTCGTGCTGTTGGATAAAAAACTAGTGCTGGTTGGAGGAGAAATCTTCCCTTTGTGGTTGCCACACCAGTTTTCTCTCTGTTGATCTCTGGGGGTAGGTTTTTCCTTCCAAGGCATCATTTTTATCTCTGTTGAACTTCTGAATCTTGATCTCTTTAATTTCTTTTGACAGTTTCATTTGCATTTCTTCATTAGCTTTAAGAACATCCTTAATTTTCTCATCATTTACAGCCATTCCCAACACAGTTGATTTCTTCAAGGCTATCTGATTGTCCAGATCATCTAGTTCTCTTTTTTTAGTTGATCAACCAGCAAAGTCATGAGGTCAAATGAACACTTAATGTTGCACACCAGCGGTCACAAAATTCATCTGTTCTTTGGCCCAACATGGGTTCCTTCTTCCACTGGAGACTTCATGGAATAATTCCATGTCAGATATAGTCACTTAAAGTTATTACGTGCCAATCCATCTTGGTCCGACGTTTACCAGTTCATTTGAAAGCTCATTCGGTTGACATGATGTTTGGTCAAACAAAGACTCACTACAGATGATCTCTTCTCTTTGTTGTTGGCTGTGGTGACTGTTACAATCATAATGACAACATCTTTATTTTGTTTAATTAATGTTTAAACTGCTAAAAAAAAATAAAAAAAAAAAATCTGTTGCTTGAGCTTAAATTGACCCTGCATTTTGGATGGATGTGTGGTGTTGATTTAGAATTCACTGTTGCTGTATATTTGTGTACGTTCCTCTTCATTTTCCCCCAAAAACTTTCACTTAACTGATGTAAAAGTACCTAAGTTGTACCACATTTACTATCCCACCAAACCAAAATAATAGTTACAAAAACATGAAAAAAAAAATGCACTTAACTATAATCATTTCAGCAACTTTAAAGAACAAAAAATACGGACAGCTACAAATGGCAGCTATTCACTTAAAGCCAGACTGCTGAACAAGCTAATAGCAACCATTAGTAAGAGTAGTGTGTGTTGCATTTAACTGCTAATAAATGTCATTTGTCTCGTTGTATTTCACAGCGACACGCGCACGCTAACATGCTAATCCATATATTTATAATTGACCTCTAATGTGAACCGGACCACCAGGCTTAGGGGATAATTACCAGAGAGGCAGTGATAATGATGTCTTTAAGTTTCTGTGCCCTGTGCCATTTGGTGAACTTTGACCCCAAGAAGAGTTTTTAGTATGGGTGTGAGTGTGGAAAGTTCAATGAAGCGGTAATTTGAGGCGGAGAGAGCGGAGTAATTGCAGCGTTGGTGGGTGGTCTTTGACTTGAGTTTGAACATGTTTAATAAGCAGAGTGCATCACTTCACAGCAGCGCAGAGCATCTGTCCCCCAATGTGATATGGCACTGAAATAATAAGAGGAAACTCTTGATTTATGCCTGTGTCAATGGAATCATATGGCAAATCTAATCAGGAATGGTCATTATAAAGAACTATACTACTAAAAAAAAAACATTTTGAAAACACATCAGATCTCAATGTGTAAAAAAAAAATATATATATATATATCTTGGATATTTATACAAAGATGGACAGGGCAATGTCTTAGGAACAAAAAGATGCCACCCTTTTTAATAGAAATGAACAGCAGGTGCACTAGAGTGGCAACAATGAGACAACCCCTAAAACTGGGCTGGTTTGGCATGTGGAGGTCATTTCAAGTTTCTCCCTCTTGGTTGGGTCATTTTCGCTGGTTTTCCACTAGTGCTGCTTTGGCTAGAGTGATTATCACTACTGGGAGTATGAGGCCATTCCTTAACCCTACAGAAGTTGTGGAGATTGTCCAACTTCTCCAAAATGGCACATCTGAACGCGCTGTTGCAAGGAGATTTAATGTGTCTCTCAGCACAATCTCTAAAACGTGGAGGAGATTTCAGAAGAGGGACAGTTACTCTAGGAGAGTAGGACAGGTCCTCAACCCATCAGCAGGACCCATATCTGCTCCTTTGTGCAAGGAGGAACAGGTTAAGCACTGCCGTGCCCTACAGAATGACCTCCAGCAGGCCACTGGGGAAAGTCTCTGCCCAAACAATCAGAAACAGTCTTGAAGAGGGTGGCTTGAGTGCACCACATCCTGTAGTGGACCCTGTGCTCACTGCCCAGCACCGTAGCGCTCCATTGGCATTTGCTAGCCAACATCAATGTTGGCAAGTCCACCACTGGTGCCCTGTACTTTTCAGATGAGAGCAGGTTCACCCTGAGCTCCTGTGATAGACGTGAAAGAGTCTGGAGAAGACAAGGAGAACACTATGCTGCTTGCAACATGGTTCAGCATGAGCGGTTTGGTGGTGGGTCAGTGATGGTCTGGGGAGGCATATTCATGGAGGGACGCTCAGACCTCTACCGACTAGAAAATGTCTGACTGCCATTAGGTATTGGGATGAAATCCTTGAACCCATTGTCAGACCCTACGCTGGTGCAGTAGGTCCTGGGTTCATCCTGATGCACGACACTCCCTGGCCTTATGTGGCAAGAGTCTGCAGGCAGTACCTGGAGGATGAAGGGATTGATACAGCTGAATAGCCCTCACAATCACCTGACTTAAACCCGAACACCTTTGGGACATTATGTTTGGGTCCATCAGACACCGCCAGGTTGCTCCTCAAACTCTACAGGAGCTCAGTGATGCCCTTACACAGATCTGGGAGGACATCCCACAAGACACAATCCGTCATTTCATTAGGAGCATGCCACGATATTATATTATTATCAAACATGCGTACAAGCACGTGGGGACCACACAAGCTATTGAGAAGCATTTTGAGTTGCAGAAATTACATTTTGGCAAAATGGACTACCTTGTCACATCATTATTTCACTTAGATTTTCAGAAAGTCTATAAAATTAAGCCCTCTGTAGGCTGAATTGCATTTTGAGCTTTGGAGATGTAGATGTAGGATTACTCATGTGTGAATGAAACAAAACACTGCTCCAGGTATGTTTTTGGCGAGGTGACAACATTCTAACATGGCTTAAAGCTCAGAAGAATCCATTTTGCATAGTGTAGAACCTTTTATTTGACCTTTGTTCATACACAATCTGACCACAAATAACTGACAGGAGAACTGGTTTTCTGCTTTTACAGTCAAGTAATATTACAATCACAAGCTAGGAAGCATTAGTCAACTGTTTTTCAATTTGTCACTCTCACTTTTTTGTTGAAAATCAAACACATAAATGGGTCCATGAACACTCATAATGATCACAGGCTCCTGAAAAATCTGTTGTTTAAATCCTTTTTGTATTTTTTCTTGTTTTCACACCATCTAAAAACTTGGTTGGTGGTGTTTGCCAATGAGTGCATTGTGTCACCGTAACTGCTGAACATTCTGCCACAGACATACATGCAGTACACCCTCAGTGTTATGTCATGTAAAACTTGATATTTTCTGTACCCACATAATCAATAGATAAAATTTTCACATTCAGAACTAATTTGAAAACTCTTATTTAGTGTTTTTTTTTTGTGTATTTTGCTGTTGTGAGATGTGACCTTGAGAATCTTCAAAGGTGCCTATAAATAAGTATTAGTATTTTTGTTATCATTAAGACTAATTAGGCTGTAGTAGATTGTTAGTTCAATCCCCATTGTGTACCGCTGTTGTGCCCTTGACCATGTTGTCTTTATGCATTGTGAGATTGGATCTGTGTGCTACATTCATGGTCAATGTCAGCTTTCTGATTTCCTATGGAATTTTGAGGACATATGACCATTAAAAAGTTATAATATTTTGTTTTGAATTGTTAATTGTTATGGCGACCGTGCAAATGTTTCATCATTCTGAAATCCATGGAAATGTTGTTCTATTTTGGTTAAATTTTGCTTATATATTAACAAAACTGAAATAAATCAAAATATGGATTCTCAGATGTGACATTTCTTTTATAAATTGTGCTTAACCCACTTTGCAGTATCCACAGTGTTCCACGCGACACACTTACTAGTATACTTTTGATTGTTATTGACCCGTTTGTGTTGGAACTTATGGTTCCCATTTATTTTAATGGAAAACAGAGAAAAGTCTTGCCACTAAATAATTATCTAAAGAAGATTGCTTTGTGAAAAATGTCCAATGTTCATGTGCATTAAGAACCCATTCTCTGTGTGGCTTTAAAATGACTTTGTCTGTGTACAATTATTTTTACTACTGAGATCGCCAGCGCTATGCGAAATCAGACAACTGAAATGGTAACAGTGATAATTGCTTGGAATACAAAATACACACTTCGAGTTCAGATAGCCGTGATTGACAGGTGGATTAGCAGTTGCTCACGAGAAAATCACAGGGGATTGAAACTGAAACATTTCTGCAGAATCGGTGAGCTAAACACTATACTTGAATATGGAACTACTCCTCCTCTCCACATGCCCACCTCCTCCAATCAGCGCCCAGTCTCTCCAATTTAAACCCCCATTGTAGGTGCGCAGTCGCTTCGTTTTTTGTGCCACGCCCCAACTCCTCATCAGCACCCCCTCATCCTGTCATCGTCCCCTTCACCCTCCTCATCCTCCTTGAACTTCTCCTAAACATCATCTAATCAGCCACGCCCTTCATCGCAATGTCTTCTGCCGGGGTCTGAGTGCCAAAGATAACTCATTCAATAAAACTACTAATACTTTCTTTTTGTCTCTCCAGTTTGAAATGTCATTATATTCAAAATGATGTGACGATCAGAATGAGCTCCTTCATTTCACATGTGTCACTGAAAAAAACACACAAAACTGACTGTACGGTATTGTCTGAATCCGACTAGAGGCGCGATGAAGGGAGTGGGGACCAGACTGATATCCCCCTGTATATAAAATGACGGAATTTCTCCCCCAAAAATGACGTGTGTAGTTTCTCCTGTTGCTTCTTCAAACTGTCCTTGCCTCCCCAGTCTCTCCTCTGGGCTGTATTTAGACATCACAGGAGCCCAGAGGAGACCCTGACCTCGTCCATCTTCCCAAACTGAACCACTGCTGTAATTACACACAGTATTAGGACACATCTGTTCTACCAGGGGGATGGAGCTCGGGGGGATTTCAACTTGCACGCTTCTTCTGCATTTCCTCAACAGCAAGCTCCAGAACAAAAATATATACTTGTATTTTTGTAATAATTATGTCACAGTTATAATTAAAGGTCCTATATTTTTGCAGAATTGACTCTCATGAGCTTTTAGCCATGTTCAAATGTTATTACCTCCTCAAAAACACTCTGTGTTGTGTCATGTTTCATTCACATATGTGTGTAGAATCCCTCAGTCGTCCAGGTAGAATCCATGGCAAAAGGAGAAATTCAATTTGTCACTGCTTGTCCAAGCAGTGTCCACCAGCGTCTGACCAGAACTGAAGAAGCAGCTTGGATGAGCTGTGAAACGTATTCGACCAAATAAACTCTGTCCAGTTGACAAATTGAATTTCTCCTTCATTCACATATGTTTGAGTAATCCTGCTTTATTAGTCTTCAGTGTCTGTTATCTCCAAAGCTCAAAATGCTCTGTTCCACCTTGTGATGTCATGAAGTGATAGTTTTCAAGTTAACAACTGTCTCTTATATTTAGTTCAGTAGAGATTAGCAAGGCTAAAATCAAATCCAAATGATTCTAGTGAAGGTGTATGGAGTTTAAAAACACAGTGGAGCACTTCCTGTATTACCACGTGACATCACAAGGTGGTTTCATGTGTTTTTCTGTTTGAGAGTCAGCCTAAATGTGCAGGGTCTGTGTTTTAAACACGTGTGAATGAAACAAAACACAACTCTTGTGTGTGAATGTTGTGAATGTTTTTGATAAGGAAACATTATAACAAAAAACAGAAAATAACGTAACATAAGCTCTTTAAAAAGAAATTATAGTTATTATTGGAGCTACGTCTGCACTTCTGGAGATGCATGCCATTGATAACTGGTTTGGACACTTTGCTGAACCATCAAATGTACAATAATATATATGTAATTTGTAGTGGTATAAAATATTCTCAGATAATTTAATTATTCAGAATTTTATTACCATTTCTCTTTGCTCTTCATTATTAGATTGTAAATTGTGAGTGAGGTACGGAGCCCAACTAATTTCCTTTGTGGGTCATAGATTAAAGTTTTACTTTTTAAAATCTAAGGATGAAGAATGCACATAAGATCTGGAGGCCAAATTTTTAACTTTATCTAATGCATTTGCCTACAAGACTAGAGTAAATAGTACCTCAAAATATTTGCAATTGTTAAGGCAATATACATTTACATTATTGTTTGTTTCAGCACAGGGGGTGGTGGAAAAATTGTTTTACTACTACTACTACTACTACTACTACTTCTACTACTTCCACTACAACTACTTCCACTACAACTACTTACACTACTGCTTCCAAAATGAAAAACACATGTTTACAATAGATTTCACAGCTCTCAGTACATCAGAATAACTCTCTAACATTAACCTAAAAAGCCCTCACACTGCTCTCACCTGCATCAAATAAGTCGTATGTTTCTCTCACAATGCACAGAGCCAGAATAGTGTGGTCTGTGCACTGAGTTCAGCTTGCATATTTATATGAGACTGCACTTTCTCGACTGGATTTATGGTGAGGGTTGTGGCGTTAGTATTGGCACTGGTTATACCCTGAAATCTATGGCTTTATAAAAGGATTTAGAGAATGAAACAGTCAATCAGCCATTTGTATCCATGGCAACGCTGTTAACGGAGCATGGAAATGAGGATTTGGACTTACTGTGAACACATGTGAATTAAGTCGATATTAAATAAAAAGTTTAATAGTTTTGGGGCCAGGACTTAAACAGTGGTGAAGAAGAAATGTAGAGGATGAGTGATGTTTTTTTTTATTTTCTGCGCAAAGATGGACAGATGGATGGATAAATGGATAGATATCAACCTACCCATGCCATATATTGTATGTAGATCTGTAGGGATGCCATACTGTTCGGCTCCAGTTAATTAAGCCACTTGAGGCTAGCAGTTCCATTTTTGGAATTTCAGAACCACACGCTTTGACAAAACTTTACAAAGACGAGTGGATACGGAGCTGTATCCTGTTTTTCTGATTTCAGAGGGTGTGACTGACAGGATTAACCAATCAGCTTACAACGTAAAGGACTGAGAAACGGCATGGATTTTCTCAGAATCAACACCCAAAGTGGCACACTATTACTTATCTCAGGTAAAAGAAGTTACATATTTTGTTTTTTCAAGAGGAGATGTCTTTTGCGTTTGAGAAACACATGCTACAAATTAGTGGCTGTGATTGGATCGTCTCAAGTTTGGATGGAGGTTTTTTGCTCTCTAGACCCTTTTGGATTTCAACATAATGCAGAAAGAACTGGCTGGTCAGGCAAGCATTTCATAGCTGCACTTGCCAATGCTTCACTGTTTTTGAAAGAATTATCCAAACTTCACAAATGAACACATGTTAAACCATATCATTTGTTAGATTTGGCTCAAAAAACTTTGGGGTTGAAAAACTGCACTTTAAGAAGCTAAATTGTGACTTTATGGCAAAAAAAGGAGAAAATTTAATTTGTCAACTGGACATAGTTTATTTGGTTGAATACGTTTCGCAGCTCATCCAAGCTGCTTCCTCAGTTCTGGTCAGATGCTGGCGGACACTGCTTTATATCTGCAGGAAGGGAGGAGCTTAATTACAATGAAAATTACTCTGAGACAACACATATTTAAATACAGTTTCAGTTGATCAGGTGATACAATATGGAATTGTTAACAGTTTCTGTTAGTCATGTGAGTCTATTCAATATGGAGTGGGAGTGGGGGAGTAGTTAGCATATCCATTCAGGGCCATGATGGGTGTTTTCACACCTCTGGACCTGACCTGGCTAGTCCCATTGTTTTCCCAGTTTGTTTTGATTTAGGTTTGAGGATAGAGTTATAGATGGGAGACAAATGATGTCTGAGACCCCCATTTCTGTTCAAGGAAGGATTGATTCTCTTTCTTGACAAAAATAGCTTCTTTAACTCCCCTCTCAAACCAGTTCTTGTGACTTTATGTTTACAGTTTTGTTTATTTTTTTTAATCTACAATCTGACAAATAAACAGCAAATACTACCGTAAAGTTCTGACCTGTCCTCCAACTCAGTTTTAAACTATAGAGATTCAAGAATATTGTGTTTATTATCTGCTGTGGTGCAAATCAGTATCATAACTCTTAACCACAAGTGTTTATAATTGGCTGAGCTGATGCAGAGTTCTAAAACCCATTTTACCACAAACACTAAAGACTTAGAATAGAGTCTTAGAGTATCTGAAATGGCTGTGCTACAGTAAAAATCACATTTTGGATTGTACTAGTTTGTGCAAAGTGTTTGAAAACAGTTATACAGCTTTTTTTCCACACACACCATTTCCTTTGCAACAGCACTAACTATCTAAACTGGCTTCTATATTGGTTAAATGGAGAGTTTTTAAGCAAAGCACAAATGATAGCCAGATAACTCTACACACACTACACTTGTAAAAGCCTTAATAAAGCATGAAAAAAGACTTAAAGAACAAATATGTATATATATGTAATATTTGTATTGTTTTCAGCCTTTGACAGCAGAATGCTTAAAACGAGCCTGCTGCTGATTTACGGACTTAAAATTTGTGCAGGGTTTCTAACTGTGATGTCACAATTCTGGGAATATTCAGTGTGTTGAAAAAGGATTATTGAAACCAGCATGAATACAGCTCCAGGTATGTTTCTAATGAGGGAACACTATTCTTACGTGAAAAAAAGTCAGTTTAGCCTAATATGTGTTTTAATTCACAATGGACAAATAGTTTACTAAGAATGATTCAGAGTTAGTAACTACTTAATTAATATTATAACCCTGACTCCTGTATTTTATTAGAGCTAATTAAGGTGCAGTTTTTATATAGTGGCACCAATAACTAATGGACTCAAAGGTCAAATGTAAATAGGGTGGTCTTTTTTAGTGACTAGTGTTCTTGTCTGTGTAAACCTTTAGTGGCCTTCTTTCTCTGTGACTACTGAGCTTCTTATTTGTTCCTTAAAACTAGATGTGCTACCACAAGGAGCAGGAGCTAATTTTATTTCACAGGACAAGAGCGGTCCCCTGAAGAGAGCTTGTATCTCCAGACAGTCTTGTTCTCTTTCCCAGTTCTCTTTCCCTCTCTTTCTTGTCCCCTCTCTCTGTTTTTCTATTTCTGCCTTCCACTCTGTCCCCTCTCTCCTTCTCTTTTTTTCTCTGTCTCTCTGTGTCTGAGGTCTCCATTACAGGTCTGAGGAGCAGAGTTACACAATCTGAAGAAGACGAGCAGACCAAGTGGACACATGGACACAGTTTGAATTAGCTGCAGACAGCAGATGGTAAATCCAATAGAGGTTAATGGTTGTGAAAATTACGACTTCACTAAAATGACCAATATTATTACTACTTGAGAAGATTTCTTGAGAAAATGGAGCTCAGCAGTGACAGCCCGCTCCAATTCCGAAAGTAAATTTAAACAAAAAAAATCCCAGTCCCATAGACATTTAAAAACATTCAAATATTAAGAGTTCAAAGGCACAGCGGAGGCTAACCAGCTACGTGCTAATATTCATAATGTGGTTGTTTCCAAAAAAAAAAAAAAGTCCAAAAAACACTTTTACAACAAGATTCCTCAAAATGTTTTAATAACTTGCCAATTTATAAAGTTTTAGAATCAGTTTTCAAATAAAATTATATGTCATTACGTGGATGATTAGCCCTGAGCAAGCTTTTAAACTTTTAATATCTTTTTTTTTTTTTTTTTTAAGTCTGTGGGAAAAATTAATGAGAAATTTACTTCTGAAACCTGGGGTGGACCATCACTGTTGAGCTCCATGGGTTAATCAATGATGAAAATTTAGCAATGTTCCCATCATAATTAACAATTCAAAACAACATAATCAGTCTTTTGAATGGTCAAAAGTCCCAACAATTTATCAAAACAACACCAGAATAAGCAAATTCCATCATCACTGCAAAATTAGTTCAGGTGAGTTACATTTTAACATAAATGTAGATTTCATGCACAATTTCAGCCACACTTTTATTTATGTATTTTAGCAACAGGCTGCATGATGTGATTACACTGAAGTAAATGCGTGTGTGCATAATGATGAACGCGCACTCGCCACCGGCAAATGGGGAGGAAAGATTAAATAGAACAGTTATTATTTGAAAACTTCAGAGAAAATAATGACCTTGGGTAGAAGTTAATAGCTTCAGAAAACAACTCATTTTTTGCATTCTCATAAAGGGAGATTGCTGCCAGACCTTTGATAGTGACTCGGTGACAATGACAAGTGGTGAATGTTGATGTTTGTGTGGAAGAAAAACTAATTTGACGCGGTTTATTCGTTTTATTTTAGCTTTAGCAGCTGTTATATTATTCGTTCATGTAAAAAAAAAATATATATATATATATATATATATTATGGGCAATTAGTTTTTCAACAGCAAAGGGGGCGCTAGAATTGGATCTGCTGGTACATTGAAAAGTAAAGTAGTTTGTGTGAAGCTAAAACGATGGTAAATTGGTCAAAAACACAACAGCACAGAACACAGAAAATGTGAGAGAAGACTGAATAAAGAAGTGGACAAGACTAGCACTTATAGGAGTGAATATGGAGGTTCCATATTAGGAGTAGGAATTTATTTATGGACAAAAAGAGAAATAAAAACACCAGGATCATGTAGAGCGGGTTAATATGAACATTTTAAAACCAAAATGACAACGCTCACAGCAGCAGTTACAGAGAAAGGGGGCGACAATTTTTCAACGTAAAGTCAATTGGAGCCTGAGTCGATAGAGCCGGAAGAGCCCCCATGTTCACTTCCTATTTGGAAAGTGGCTGCTAGCAGATTAGCAATGTCCTTTTATATATACAGACTTATGATGGTGAATAGACTTTAAAAACAGAAAGGAGCTTCATAGATCAGTGAGACACAAGCAATTTGAGCTACAAACTCATATTGACTAAATTTATGTATTGGTTTTGCATAACATAGGCCCATTACATTTCCCAAATATTAGTCGGTGGACAGTGGGCTATACAATTCAAATAATAAATTGCGTGATCTGTCTTTTGTCCAGGAGTGGTCCCAGCATTCATCTGATTAATGTTTTTGAAAGTGAGACATTTCAACTGCTATCCAAGTCTTCCATCAAGTTCAGTTGTAATGCATTGGAAATAGTGGGAAATGCAAACTAGTAAATGCAGATTGAAACTGACTTCCTCATGACAGTCAAAACATCTCAATTTCAAAACACTGTTCACTACATTTGGAACTTTTAGTGCCAGTGCAAACAACACAAAACACCCACTTCTCCTGACAGGATGGGTCAAATGCAGAGGTGAAATGCCGGGACAATAAAGCGTACCTTAACCTTAACCTTTATCTTAAAGCTCCTATATTTTGCAAAATTTACTTTTGAGAGATTTTGTTATAATGTTGTTACCTCATCGAAAACACTGCTGGAGTTGTGTGCGTTTCATTCACACATGTTTGAGTAATATTTTAATATTAGTCCGTCTACATTTCCGAAGCTCAAAAAGTTCTGTTCCACCTTGTGATGTCATGAAGAGGTAGTTTAAGTTAACAGCTCCTTTTACCTTTTGTTTAAATAATACAATCAATAATCCAAATGATTCTAGTGAAGGTGTATGGAGTCTGAAAACACAGTGGAGCACTTCCTGTATTCCCACATTACATCACAAGGTGGAACAGTGTTTTCTGTTTGAGAGAAGAACTCAGCCTAAATATACAGGATTTGTGTGTTAAACATGTGTGAATGAAACAAAACACAACTCCAGGTAAGGTTTTTGTGTTTGTGATGAGGAAAGAACATTACAACATAGATCAGAAAATAGCGTAATAGGGACCTAGGAGAGATACTTTGTGGACTGGACATTGTGTGATAGAAACATCCGAGCAAACATGAGGCTAATACAACGGCTCGGTCTAATCCCTGGAGCCTTGTTAATGTGATGGCATTTCTAACTCCAGACTCATAGACTGTATCAGAGTCACAAGTGTCATGTTTGGAAAGGTATGTCTCCAAACCGTAACATTTAAAAACATACAAAGGTTATTGTCTAATTAGGAGTTACATCATTAGTGCAGACCTGATAGATGGACAACAATGAGACTCTTGGCTGACATAGGGAATATGACAGGTGTTCATGTTAAAACTGTTGCTTGGTTTGATGGCGTAGTATCTAGTAAGTGTGTATCATAGTTTTATATCTGTTAAGCGTCAGTTTGTGGAAAAAAGGTTGAGAAGAAAAGTACAAAAAGACATGAAGTAGTGGTGAGTTTTAAATTGAAATACCCATGACCCATTTAAAATACATTAGTCCAATAATAATGCGCAGTTCAAATATGTTTTGTTAAAGGTGCACTATGTAACTTTTTGGTTAGGGGTCTGTCACCTGCTTTTTTCTATGGATATGTCATGCACAGTATGACATTAAACGGCTCTACCTTACATTTATTAAAGTACAAGTGGTTTATAGCCCAAAAATAATAACAGGCATCTCTCCACAGATCTGACCTGTGGAGAGTACTTTAACATTATGGTCACCAAAATTATAATGCTGGAAAATGTATTTATTTATTCATGGCTTGGTCTTGGTTCTAGTCCAGTTTAGTCCTGATGTAGGCTTGATTTGGTCCCATTCTATTTCTGATTCAGTCCATGTTTAGATCCAGATTTATTCACTGTTTTGATGTTAGTGTGAATAGACTCTAAACAAGCAGGGCCATGTTCTATCCAAGGAGACATACTCTACAAGTGAAAAGTTTGAACACACTTTCAATGTAGAAAGCTGATCACTTTCTACATTGTATATACACACACAGGAGACATCAAATATATGATACCACCTGTATGGAATTATGTAGCAAAAAAACAAAAACAAAAAAACTCAACTAAATATTTGAATTAAAACCCTCAAAGTAACCAATATATATATATAATGACAATGCATATTAAAAAAACAAAAAAACAAACGTGTACCTGTAAATATGCAGGACTGTAGCCAAAGCTCATTTCCATCCTTTGTCCCCCGCTGGGCCAAGGCCAGTCAGAACCCACATTTGCTTTGTCAACAATGCTGCAAACCCTCGGCCTTATCTTAGTGAGCTTCTTGATGAATTCACATGAAATGGTTTTACTTCACAGGTGTGCCTTGTCAGGGTCAAGAAATACCAAAGTGATCAAAGCAAAGGGTGGCTACTTTTAAAAATCTAAAATCGAAAACAAGTTTTGATTCGTCCAGTTAGGTTCATTAGGTATTCTGTATTGATTTTACTTTAGATTCTTATAGACCTCTATAAGTTTCAGATCTTGATGTTTTCAGCTGCACTCTGTCATCAAGGTATGAAAATTATAGTTTTGAGTTCCATATGTGTCCTTCATAGTTTTGATGCCCTCAGTGGAAGTCTACAATGTAAATAATCATGGAATTTAAGGAGAAACATAAATGATAAAGTGTGTCCAAACTTTTGACTGGTAGCGTACATTAACCAACATTAACCAACATTATTTGACCTTTTAGATGAATTCATATTTTTACGCTTGTATAAATCCTCCTGAATGAGTTTACCGATATTAAAATCAAATAGTAATAGCAATACTTTCATGGCTTTTTCAATGTGACTGTAATGGTCCAAAACACTGATAATTCACTGTCATTTGGAAGCCCAATCAGCCCATTAAAACTACAGGGATTGTCATATTGTCAGGTTAGGCGTTTAAAAAGTACTCATTTTTGTCTTTCGGGGTGTTTTTTTTTATCATCAAACAGCATGAAACTCCCTCCCTTCTCCATTTGCATCATTATACCGGACATAGAAATGCATTTGAGCAGATTTTGACTGAGTGGATGTTAGAGGTGCAGTGGACCATGTGAAGAGGATGAGAGCCACATTTTGACCAGTGCTTCATATGCCCAATACACGAGCCATTATGTTTGAATGGCTCAGTGCGTTTCGTATCTGCAGATGTACACATTACAGCCATTACATAAGCAGTGCTAAAATCCCACTCAATAGTCAGTGCAATTCAAAATATACTCTGGGTGTAACTTTAAAAAAATGACTGTTGGAAATCTGCCATGTTTGAAATAGCTGTGCAAAACTGCCATACAGATACATTAGCAAAAACATTAGCTTTTGTAATCATCATTTTTAGAAAAAAAAAAAACAAAAAACAAAAAAAAAAAACAGAATACACTTTTGGATTTGGATTTATTGCCCTAGAAAACATGTCCTTAATGTGAGTGTTTCCATGGAAATGTTCCTTTTGCTATGCTGTTCCTCTGTATGGCATATAATTATCTACCACCATGGAGAATGTTCTGAGGTATGGCTTTAACTAGAGATGCACCAATTCAGCTATTTCAGTTCTGATGCCGATACCGATACTATAGCTTTAAGGATCTGCCGATACCCTATAGTAACAGATACCAGTGCAAAGGCTGAAAACAGGATTTATTTCATTTAAATAAAAATAAAAAAGACAAAACTAATCCAAATGTTTTATCTCTCAAGAAAAGCTCTGTATAAATAAAAATTCTAATTCCATCAATGTTATGTCCAACCAGAATATCGGCTGAAACGATAATAGGAAGCAGATATCCAATCCACCACATTTTTTTGTATCAGCGCCGGTATATCCGATACCAGTATTAGAGCAGGTGCATAGCTAGTTTTAACTTTATTTTTCCATTATTACGCTCAATTTAAATGCATATTACATAATTTACATTTAAGTATTAGATGACAGTGTTCAGGTTACTCAAAAGTCTAAATTATATGAGGAACTGATTAAAGAAAAGTGAAAAATTAAGAAAACTTTTCACATTGTGGTTGATCCGGATTAGTCCTGTTTGGTCCTGATATAGTCCTGGTTTAATCATAACATAGTTCAGGTCTACTTCTGGATTAGCCTCCATTTTGATGCGCGAACACAATTTTACGCTTAGATCGCAGAAGAAGGGTCTATATTTTCTTTATAATCTTTTGTACTTCCACGTACCTGTATTCATTTTATTTTTCACTTGCCAGTTCCATCTAATCCCACCACCCACACAAAGATCTTTAAAAAACTCTGAAAACTAAATTGGGAACTGTCAGTGGTGAAGTATGGTCCCTTTCACTTGTCCCACACAGCATCTCGGATCTCATATTAATTTAAGCGTGCCCTGCAGAAACAATAGAGCCATATTGGGAGCAGTATACTAAATGAGCGTTGAAGAAAAGTACTTGAGCCAGATTTTCTTTTATCTATCCTCCCATTTCCCTCTCCATGTCTGGACCACCATCGTTATGACACCCTACAACACATAATTTTGAACAGTCGCTTTAAATTATTCACCAGCTTTGCAATTTTCATGAGGCTAGTGAGGTGATTACATAGTGAAATGACTCTGCGGGCAAAACAGGAAGAAATCGCTCACCCACTTAAAGGCACTATACTGCACTTAAAAGACCCATAATATGTTTAATTTCCTTTTTCAACTTATACAATGTTATAATGTTGTTTCCTCTTCGAAAATATACCTGGAGTTGTGTTTTGTTTTGTTTGCACATTGTAGACTAATCCAGCAGTTCTGAGGTTGGTTATAATCAGTTACATTTACTTGGTATTTTTAGTAAAATTTCACTTCTTCATACTTGTCAAATGTTTGTTTCCGTGGAGATGTTATTGTTTTGTTTGGAATGTTTCACAGTACGGTATTAAACCTTTCTATCTTCATGGCGACCAAACATTTTTTTCTAAAGTTCAAAATAAGATGTTGCGTTCAGACATTTACTCTTGCAATTACTTTTACTTGAGTAGTAGTTTCCCCAAATGCTTCTCAACTTAAAAACTTAAATATTGTATTAAAAGTGATTTAAAATCTAGTCTGGTGCATGTGTGAATTAAAACTTCTCATACAGAACACAATTAATTTTAGTACTTATCATTTCTTAAGTTCTCTTTTCAATTTAGTAACTTCAACAAAAATAACATAATTTTAAAGACTTTTTCAGCAGGACCCATTTCGAAATGTCTGCCCACATGGTACAGTGTATCTCTAGTCTTATGGGTGTCGTGACCTCTGACCTCTGATTAGCCCATGCAGCAGAGAACATCCCAAAGTAGAAGATGAATGAAAAGCAGAGGAGACATTTAAGAGGAGCACAAAAGACTCTTCAGTGTACTGCTCTGAATGAGTTTAATTGTAGCAGTGGAACAGTGGAACACAAGTCACAACCTTTTGGCTCAGACATGGTCAATCAAAGGTCAAAACTAATTTAAACAAAAACTCTTTCATGGAGTAAGAATCTCAAAAAATAAAACTTTACAGCAGAGGTTGACAGAGAGGCGAGCGGAAAGGATTGTAGTTTTCTAAGGAACAGTTGCACAACAGCCTTGCCAGCAAGATGAATTCTCGTAATTTTTGTGAGTTCACAAACTTTTGAGAATCCATGTTGTTTCAGCTCCAACTGAAGCATTTGCACCACAAGTGGTGCAGAGACTGACCAATGATGGGGCAGCACCATGGAAGCCACTGGGTGGAAGCCAGCGCCGAACAAACCAAAACAAATATGGCAACGCCAACAGACATTCAGCCAATTTTAGCAGAAACATGGACTATTTTGTTTTTGAAAAATGTGAAGAGGGAAGTGCTTTGTGTATTTGTGGATGAGTCAGACGCATGTGCATTTCTCTCAACTGGATTCACCTAAAGTTTGTTTTTTTGTCTTGTTTAGCTGTTGTGAGGCTTTGACCAATCAACAGGATGTAAATGTTTGAACACTCTGGTCACTGGTTTCGATCATTTCCAGTGAAAGCCATCCCAGATTGATATGAGGAATTCTATTCAGAGAGCTACACATATCACTTTGTTGAGACTCAGGTTAGTTGCATAATGTAGGCCCAGAGTTTTTAACTTTGAAGTAGTTTGGTATTTAAGTTATTTGTGATCTTCAATAGGGTAACTACCTTAAAGCGTGTATACAGGTTTTAGTCCCCTCCAAGTAATAAAGTACGGACTGCTGGGCTTCCCTCACCCCAGACATCTCCTTCAGCTCCTCCAGGTGAATCCCAAAGTGCACCAGGTGCAAGATGTATGTCCCTCCACCTGGCTCCTCGCTATTTGGAGGGGCAGCAACTCTACTCTGAACACCCTGAGTAGCGTTATTAAGGCCTTTACACTATGAAACACCCTGTCACCCTGCAAAGAGGCTAAGTTTATTTTGAATCAATCCAGTTCAAATCGATGCATTAAATAGGTTGCATTGTAAATAGACAAGCTGAACAGAAAAGGTGATCTACGGTACAACCTGTTCCCATTTAAACTCCATCCTCAGACTCAAAGCAAAGAAACGAATAGGGATAGTCAAAGTATGCTACGTGTTAGATCACACCTAGTTCTTACTGTAAACAACTAGGGTGCGTTAGTTTCAGTGTAGTTAGCTCCTCCCTTCAGACAGATACTGTATATACCACTTATACCAAGACCCTGTCAGGTAGTAGGATGAGTGAAGAAACATATTCACTCTCAAAAACTTTAATTTCTTTTGCAATCTAGTTTTTATTCGACAAATATATGCAAAATCATGTGATCTCACGATGGCTGGAGGAAAGGTGGCGGTGTGCATTTAAAAGAATTAGGAAGTGTCCGCTGGGCTCTGTTTGGCCCGGGCAGTCCTTAAGTCTCTCGGCTCGTACCATCCATCTCTGTCCATGGCCACAATGAGAGAAAGATAGATGCATTCAATAAACGCGGTCTCAAGAAATCTGCAGGAAATGATTAAGAATGATAAATGAGGGACTATTTTTTTGACTGGGGTTTCATGTGACAATTGTTATGAGCTCAATGGCACAAAATGGTGCAATGAATCCCATAGACTGGAGAAACACATGCACACTGCAGCCTAGACTAGACCAGTGCATGTGTTTTTACTTTGAAGTGGTTATCTTTAAAATGCACACTGACAATAACAAGGAGGCTATGATGAATGTTTAATTGAGCCAAAGGAAGATTTCTGTGCTAATTGGGAAGCACTTTGTCACATTCTCAAAAGCATGGACCAATTAAATCCTAATGTTATTGTACCCTGGCTGTAACTGTAAGAAAAATGGGGTAGTGATGATGGGATGTGTTGTATTGAATGTTGGATATTTTTTCAGAAGGAACAAGGGCAAAATTGACCGATATGGGTTTTTTCATAGCTGCTTAATTAGAATCCAGAGCAACTGATGGGTGATAAGATCTGCCGATATTTTTGGGCCAATATGTAGGGCGAATTGTGATTTAAATTCCCCAAATTTTCTGATTTAAATTCACTGCAAACTCATCCACAGCCTCTTTTTACCAGAAAAGCTTTAAGACACCCTATTTATCGTTAAAAAATGTATTTTCAAAGTTAACTCGATTTTTGCTGACCTTTATGGCAAATGCTCATCTTGTCCCAATGAAACATGAACATGAATGAAAAAATGATCTTGATGGTAACATGATTAACCCATTGCACCCATGAAAATCCTCTGTCCAAACTTCAGACAATCCCACCACAGCTGCTAGTTTGTAGCACACGTCCCTCCAATGTGGAAGACATCTTGTACATTCTGAACAATATATAACTATTTTATCTGAGATAAATAAGAGTTTGGTGCTTCAAATGTTGATTCTGCAAAAATCTCAATTTTTATGTTGTTTTTTTGCCATGTTGGTTTTTGACGCAAATGGAGCATGCATCTCTTGGATGGTTAATCTGCCTGAAATTAAGGAGACAGAATATGGCTCCAGATCCACTCGTCTTTGTAAAATTTTCTCAAAGCGTGTGGTTCTGGCTGGTCAGGTAAACAGCATAGATTTAGTGTTTGCAACATTATTGAGATCCTTTGGAATGCAGCCCCCTGTTCAGCTCCAAATCCAAATGTGCTGGACATAACCAAAGTTGTACTCTGTAGGCTGCTTATCCTGAAAGGCAAATGTTTGATTAAATGTGTCCTGTCAGTGAGTGTATAGAGTTTGTAGAGAGGTGTTGGCTTACATGGGCTGGGGCTGACACATCACATCCTTTACATGTGGGCAGGGTGGTAATGCTGTCTGTTTTCCTCTGTACTGAACCATCTATTTCAGATAATCAGACGGATTCAAGGTTCTGGATGAAGATTTGAAAAAGTGTTTCCAACTCCTCCAACTTCCAACTTGGGTGGCACTGAAGGGTCAAGAGCAACAAATGAAAGCATCTGTACAAAGAAAATCTAATGTCAGTCAACTATAAGACTTAAGAAACAGACAGTCCTGTAAGTATATGGCTGTACATGACCCTGAGTCATTTGTCTTATTTTGTGTAGTGATGTGTGGAACAAGTGCTTCCTCCTCCATGGGCCAAAGGCGTTGCTTTCCAGGGGACATATTAATTCTGTGGCCAGATAGCTTTGGCTTGATTGATTCAAAGTCTATTCTTAGTTGGCATTTAGCTTAGCGCTAAATGATTTTCAGCTCGAACTGTCTCTGTCTCTGCTGGATTCTTCCTTCTTTGTGTTTCCCGGTTGCAGTTTCTTTGGCACTCTCTGAAGTCTTCCCTCTTGCTTTTCCTTTCCTCCTCCTCTCTCCCTCCTTATTCTTATTTTCTCCTCTTCTCTCTTCTTCTCTCTCACTTCCTTCTCCTCGCTCTCACTCTCTTCTCCTCTCTCTCCCTTGCTCTCATCTTCTTTCTCTCCTCCCCCTCTCTCTGTCTCTGCCTCTCTCTCCTCATCTCTCTCTCATCCTCTCACTCTCTCTCCTCACCCCCTCTTCCCCTCTCTCCTCCTCTCTCCCCCATCATCCTCTCTCTCCCTCTCTCTCCTCTTTCTTGCTTTTTCTCTTCTCTGCCTCTTCTCTCTCTCCTAATTACTGCTGCTCTCTCCTCTTCTCCTCTGTCTCTCCCGTCACTCCTGATTCTCACAGTAAAAAGCCGTGGCCCGTGGTTGGACAGGCGGAGAGCAGCTGCCTCTCCACTCACTAGACTCATCTTGTTACAAAGTCCAACAAACTGCTTCTTTAAGGCCCTGCTGTCGTGTGCCCCCGTCTCTCTTATTTCTGTACAAATTTAACTCCATCTACAGCCTTTTAAGCTAAAGCAGACCAAATCCACTTTTCAGAGCTTTTATTCACCGTGCTATACTAGTAGTTGTTTCCCTTCACCATTTACTCATCCGGAGTTTCATTTGGAGTGATTTTGTGATGTTTGAGCAATCTTTAAATTGCTTATTTTCAAGACGCCATATTGCCAATCAACCCCCATTTTCACCGCCACCGGTACACACCGCTCTGTTACTTAGTTCTCCAATTCCATTTTCTTAATAGACGATACATTCCAGGGACTTTAATTAAGTTATTTTATATTAATATTACGATTTAAAATGTGCAAATTATAACATAATGATCCACGGGTGTCACAGATTATAGCTGTATAGCAAGCTCAAGCACAATATGTCTTCTTTTTATTATTTTCAGATATGATGTAAGTAACATTAAACAAAGACTGAAGTAAACAAGTAATACAACTTTCTTTATTGTAATAAAATTAAATTTGTTTTGCTCCTGTACAAATATGTTGTAAAAGCAGCTCTTGAGGTAAAAATGATTCTGTTGTCTTTGTAATGCTTTTTTATCATCCATGAACCAGGAAGTAATGCTGGTGCACTGTTAGCATGCTAGTAGTTGTTAGCCATGACGTGCCTGCAAAACGCCGCACTGGCCTTTGATAGTGGTCAATAATTAGGATGTTTGAACAGCATTAACAAACAGTTCAGGTTTCTAAGTTTTCTTTTTCTTTGTATTTCTTTAAGTAAAGTACAAATACTTAAATGTTACTTTAGTATTGTACTTTTACTTTTGTACTTCATTACCTTTCAACTCTGTTTAAGACTAACCACCAAACCAATCCGTCATAAGGAGAGCAGATTTACAGATGTGTCTTGACGGTCAGGGGCTTTTTCAGCCTATTCAGGAAACCAGTTTTGCTGCCAGAGACATGAATGAGGAAGTTATTGAGAAAAGAAGAAGACATCCGAGCAGCAAGTTGTCAGATTCAACATTTTACCAAGTAAAGTGGCTGCCTTTCATACCAAAGTGCATAAATGAAATCAATAGTTTTAATATTAGATCTTTGTACTACACTGTACCCAACAGAACAGATGAGACCATCTTGAGCACCATGGTAACACTTTACACAAAGACCAGTCCACTTCAGTAGACTGGCTGTGCTGTTAACATTAACAGATGGAGAAATATACCAGAGTCCTTTAGCACAGTATGTCTCTCTCTGTTAGCACAATAATTATGCTTAACAGTGTTTGCAATTTAAATATTGTTAGCATATACTGTGACATACCGTCAAGCCTAATAAGCCATTTAATCACAATGTTAGCAATAGAAGTAAATCATGTCATATAATTTATTAATGCAGGTTTTTACATTAATTGATGAAGGTATTGCTTTTAATATATATGGTTTGCAAGAGGACACAAGAAGAGTAGCTCAAGATAAGAGAACCTGGATTGAAATATGTAAACATCTGGATGAATAACTATGAAATACTAAAAGCTAACCAATCTAGAACAGGAGAAATACTGTTATAAAAAATAAGGCAACCAAACTATAAAGTGCTGGTCAGAGATATCACCAACTTTAAAGATCTTATTGCGCAAAACTAACTCTAACTAACTAAGACACGTTCACCAAAAACATCTGGACTTGTATTTTGTTTCATTCACACATATTTGTTTGAGTAACCCTGTCTGTATCCCCAAAGCTCAAAATTCTCTGTTCCACCTTGTGATGTCATGAAGCGGTAGTTTAAGTTAACAGCTACATTTTGTTCAGTAGAAATTGACAATTCCAGATGTGAATTTATCCAAATGATTCTAATGAAGGTGTACGGAGTTTAAAACACAGTGGAGCACTTCCTGTATTACCACATGACATCACAAGGTGGAACAGAGTGTTTTCTGTTTGAGAGGAGAACTCAGACTAAATATGCAGAGTTTGTGTGTTTAACATGTGTGAATGAAACAAAACACAACTCTGGGTATGTTTGTGATGAAGAAACAACATAAGGTAGATCAGAACAAAGCGTAATATGGGTTCTTTAAATACATTTAAAGAGTACAAATATAAGGCAGCCAAACTATTAAGCTGGTAAGAGATATCACCAACTTTAACTGTATGCTGATGTTTCAAATGTGAGGTCATTTGCGGTCATACAAAGATGACGCTTTGCTTTGTCATGAGCGTTGCCTTTAGCTCGGTGTCTCAGGGGGCTATCTGCACTGAACCATGACGCACAGAAGACCCTCACTCTCACATGACCACACTGGGAATCTTTTTATTCAGCTCTCGCAACCAGAGGCTAACAGTGGAGTGAAAGCCAGTGTAATGATTCATATCTGAAAATCAGACCTATTACTTCTTCACTACCATAATATGAAAATGTAGTGTAATGGCAAAATACTTTTCTTAAAAATATTTAATGTCATAATTATCTGGCCCCAGTTTCAGTCAGTACTTTTCCAGTCATTTCCTCATTATTTACTGCCTGACCAGCTAGTCCCTTCTGCATTTTGTTTGAATCCAGAAGGGACCCAAACAATAGAGGGTTAAAGTCTTCTGACCAAACTTGAAAGGATCCAACCACGTCTCTCTAATGTAGAAGACATCTCCTCTTGAAAATTCTGGAAACATTCAGAACAAAATATATAAAAATATTCTTTTATCTGAGATAAGTAATAGTTGTTGATTCTGAGAAACCATGCTGTTTTTCAGAACTGTTTCGCAGTCCTTTATATTGTTTTGATTTTTTTCCTCTTCTTTTTTACTTGTAAGCAGCCATGTTTGTTTTTGATGCAAACGGAACATGCGTCTCTGGTTGGTTAATCTGCCTGTCAATCACAGGATACAGCCAGGTAACATTATTTATGCCATGATGACTTGTGTACATGTTTTGTATCTGTATAAAACCCAGTGTGGGACTGCCCCACATGGCTGGGCTTTCACTCTCGCTCTCTCTTCTACCTGATCTATTCACTTTATACTTTGCGTCTTCTATTCCATTTACTTTCATCACATTTATTCTGATCACTGAAACATTCAAATTGCCTGCTTTAAAGGCCACTTGTGCTGCTCCATAGTCTGTGCTACAGTACATACAGACTCGCACTACAGTGATCGATTCCTGGCTCCGACAATTTGCTGAATGTCCTCCCCTCTTTTCATCCCTGCTTCACACTTACATCTGTCTTGTCACATAAAGCCCATGCAAGATAAAAAGTAAAAACTGAGCTTTGGAGTTCCACATGTTTCACTTTGACAGTTTTTTACAAAAACTGTTCTAAAGCTGTGGACGCCACCAAAATGCATGTATTTTTTGAAAGTCCTTTTGTAGTTTGAAAATGGATATTGAATGTGATCTGTTTTTTCCTCATCACAAAACAAACATGGGGTTGTGTTTTGTTTTAATCACATGTTCAACACATGTTCAACACACATTTAGGCTGAGTTCTTCTCTAAAACGCTCTGTTCCGCCTGCGGTAACACAGGAAGAGCTCCACTGTGTTTTTAAACTCCATACACTTCCACTAAAATCATTTGAATGATTTCATCCCTGGAATTGCCAGTGTCTACTGAACTTAAGATAAAAGGTAGCTGTTAACTTGAAAAGTACTGCTTCATGACATCACGAGGTGGAACAGAGAATTTTGAACTTTGGAGATGTAGACAAGTAACAGTTGGTAAAGTCAGTTTTACTTGATATAGGATCTTTAAGTCCAAATCCATTGTAGTAGTACATGTGAAATATTTTATCACTAAACAAACGTGGTGTTCCAATACTTCTGCAAGTTTCATTTGCGGTAGAAAGAAACAAACAGCCAGTTAGCTTGGTACTAAACGCATTATAAAGACACAGCAGTGCGGCCATAAATCAGCTCTAATCATATCAGGCAGTAGTAAAAGCTTTTGCATTTCCCCATGAAATGTTATACGAGAGCTGCAGGTGTACACGAGTTTGGTGGTGATTAAAATAACAGAGGTACTTAAGCATGTCTTATGTAGCCAGTTGCCGCTGGTCATTTTAGCATAGGACTATTTCTGATTTATGAAAGCTTCAAAGGAAACTTCTTATCGGGCCACTTTTACACCTCCATTAGGCCCCTGTGCGGTTATGGACTGCTCAATGGAGATTCATCATTTATGTCGCAGTATCTGACACCACTCCTCTAGATCAAAATCAGGGCCAAAGCTTTGTGTCTTCACTTCTTTGACTGTCATCCCTGTTGCGCTGGTTTCTGCTGTCCTCATGTAACCAGTGAATTAGTCATCACAAAGTATGATTTCTTTGGTTTGCTTTGGTGAGTCACATACATCTGTCCATTTCGTTTCATATCTTTTTCAGAATGGCTTGTGATGCTCCTGTGCTGAACTTGCAGGAAAATTTTTGTAATGTTAACTAACATTCAAAAGATCCTTTTAACAATACCACTGCTCTAATACTAATGTTTTTACCTTCAAGTACTACTGTCATGGATACACTAATGTTGAGTGTTGGAAAGTAAATATGCAGTCTTACACTAGTAGAATTGATAGCAATGTAAAAGTATTGTATTCAGACAGTACTCTGATTGATACTCTGAGCAATGTAAGATGTGAATTGTATTGTATTTCACACAATACATTTTAATGCAGGTATTCAGTACTCTATAACTAAATTAAAAGTTTTACAAGTAAATTATAAGTATTACAAGTACCAATGCAGAGACAAAACTGGTGTCTGAAGTATGAATGTACTTATAAACTCATTACTGTGAATAATTAGAATACTCAGAATGCAGAGGCAGAGGAATAACTGGACTACTGCAAAGTGTTTAAAATTGACTTCTGTTTTGGATGTTTGTAAGACACTAAAGTGCCTTAAATTTTTCAGCTGTTGCTATAACTTATCTTATGTTGTTTCAACGGCCAAAATAGCAGGTTTAGCTGGCCCGCCTGTGCTAACAGCTGGTGGACAAACCCTACTCCCTTGTGTGCAGTGTCTCATTTGGCTCAGTGCTGTGGATGACAAAACATTGGTCTGATTAACAGTGAGGATGTCTCTAATGAGAACACTCATGAAAGTGAATGGCTCAAATGTAGCTTCTCTGTACATTTAAATATTGGATTCCACCAGAACCACCTTCCCATCATCATAACCCCCTACCCCCCTCACCCATCCAGCGCCTGACGTCAGCGCACCTCAGGGGTCAAAGGAAGCACTGAGAGGTGACTCAGAGCTGCTCCTTTTTCAGGTTTTAGTCATTTTACAATGATGTGCCTTCATTCTGAACATCTGACAGTAAAAGGCGTTCACTACTGCTACGTGCACATTGCTTGAGTTATTTATTTATTTAATTTATTATTGATTTATTTTCATGGTTTATTTGCACCGTTGCCATCAGAGTGATGGCATCAAATCCAGGGAGAGCGCAATTAGTGCAAAATAATGTGTTTTCTATACATACATATATGCACATTGTTTTAATGTGTAAAACGTGGCAACATAGATTTCATTTAATTTATTTTAATTTATTTTTTTTTCCTTTACATAATATTTCTCCCAAGCAGTACTGCAGGTGACTAAATCAGCTGTGCTCATGTCTGTGATGGTCCAGCTTTGTCTCATTTTGTTGTGAGCAATAACAATGTACCAAAGAGTTTGTGAGAGTAACAAACAACACTTCAATTTCATTTTTCAATTTCTATTTTAGACCAAAGTGAAAAGAGAAAAAGTAGAGTTAAAGGATGGATCAAATGCAAATTTCCTTAATGGGGAAAAACTGTTGGCTAATGCTAACAAGCTTGTGACTGTAGTTTTATGTGTACCTGTACTTCCAGCTAAGTCAGTTCTTTCTGGTCCAGATTGTGCTAAGACAAAGCTCAGATTAAAGTCTGATAGAGCTTCTGACGGTAGTGCTTTGAGTTAGCATCACACCCTCAGATAATGTTGATGACATTGATTCTTTACTTGATTTTTAACAATATATGATTCATTTTTAAATATCATGATCTCTGATGCTCTTTGTGTATCCTAATATCCCAAACGGACCCATGGGACCAATAAAGCCCCATACAAGTAAATGATGCATCCATTTTGACTTTAAGAACAGAGCACAATAATGAGCACGCACTGGAAATGATCAGAGATTGTTCCTCTCCACCCATGGACCTAAAAAAGGCAAATAATTAGAAAAACTATACTGAGCTCTGATATATGCACCAAGATCAGGGTTGGATTTCTTTATGAGGTTTTCATTTGTATATTTGGTTCAGATATTCCAGCATTTGACGCTATAAATTAATCCCAGATGCCTTTAAAAAGATTATTTTTTGATTGGTGGCGGCTTTTCAGTTGAAACATCAATTATAATGAAAACAATTGGCACAACATCGTTAGCCCTATATCTTGTTTTAAACCCTGAAAACTATACATTTCTTTTGTCATTTTTAAATCATCCCTTTCTTTCCTTATAGAGGCAGTTATGAATCCAAACAGAAACTCTATAGGGGTTCATTAGCCCCAAAGTGTGTAGTCCATCTACTACAATACATAATGCCATTGTGCCATTGTGCAAAACATCACCTGGACTGGTTCAGGTCATCGACTTTATATATAAATGGACATAGCTAACTTGCTAGCCACCGCGTTTCAAATAGGAAGTGAGCATGGGAGCACATTTGGCTCCATCTACTCTACTTCCAATTGACTTTTCTCTATTTTGTCCGTAGATAAATTCCTAATATTGAACCGGCTCCAAATTCCTTATTTTACTGGAGTCAAACGCTGTCGGTGACATCATACTCGCTTAGAACATTTATACAGTCTATGGTTCAGGTTTATCAGGAAACTCCAAATTGATATTCTGCAATGTGGGTGAAGTGTCTTGCCTAAAAGGTACAACAATTATTAGAACCACTGCTGCCCCACTATGGCATCTGGTATTCATAGCGGTCTCCCATCCACGTACTGACCAGGGCCGGCCTTGCTTAGCTTCTGAGATCTCACAGGATCAGGCATTGACAAGCCACAAGTATGAACAAATTATATGAGTTTGCATAGGAGCAAAAACATAAGAGTAACTTTGTCCTTTTGCAGTTGCTAGTAAGTCATGTTTTTCTTTAAAATGTGACCAAAAAAACACACACAAACAGTTAATACCTGAGTGTATCCTTTAACATATAAAAGCCCATTCTTCTGTTGCTCACTGTTCTTTCTCTGCATTATATAATTGAGTGGTTCCGCAGTCAGAGCAGGGCAATTCTACACAATATGATGATTCCACACTGGGATGACAAAAAGAAGCCTTATTAACACATTGGCTGTGCACTTACTGGTTTAATGAAGTCTGAGCAGCCTCAGAGCCTGTCACCTGTGCAGTGCTGAGTGGGTGAGTGTATGAGCTTATTCTTGTGCTTAAAAACAAGCTTTCAAGGTAAAACTAAGCAGAGGTGGGGAGCAGCCAAAAAACTGCACTCAAGAAACACAAACGTTCAAACCTTATGTCACTATTCTTTGACTCACATAAGAGTGTTCCACCGTATAATATATTACTCAAGTAGGTGTTAAGATGTACAATTTCTTTAAAATGCAAATGCAAATGAGTAAATGTTACTACTAATACAAGAATATCATTAGTTATTTTTCATATTTAGGTATATGTTTGTAGACATTGAAAGCAGGACTAAACACCTAAAGTCTGTCTGTGCTAACTTGGGCAATGCCTCAAGAAATAAAAGGAGAGTGAGGTGGCGGGGTCTGGGCGTGTGAGGAACAGTGAGATTGGTCCATCAGGCGCCAAACTCCGCCCCTGCAGACAGGTGTTTGATCCAAAATGTTTGACTATAATCAGGGAAGTCTTGTGTGATGTCACCAACTACTTTTAGACACTGGAGACAACACACACTCAGTTTTTCACTGTTTTTGAATACAAAGCTGCAAATGTATCTAGTTTATCTGGCAAATCCAGAAAGATCTCTGTATTTTTTCTACAGATTGATTTTAGTCTGGTCCCCAAGGCCAACCAAATGTGATTGTGGAAGCAGATTTGTTTTGGGGTTGTTGTTTTTTTTTTTTTTTTTTTAATTTAGTGAAACGTAGGAGCTTGTTGGTCAATTAATCTGACTTCAGATTAACAGAGTTTAGTGCTTCGCTCAGTAGTAGAAAAACCTCAGTATTTTTCAGCCCCTTGTGATATTTCTTTCCTTTATTTTTTCCAATACAGATGGGTGTTCCACTCACCTGTCAAGTGACCAGACTTACATTTTGGTAAAATATTGAAGAAGTGTGTATTCTGGATCCCAGAATAACTAGTTTGTAGTAAAATTGCCACACAAAACATCATAATATTTAAATGTTTGCAGAGTTTCCCAAGATAATCTAAATAATTTTTATTTTACAATTAATTATGCACTTAATTACATGTTTGCAATTTCTTCTGATAATACAATAAATATAGCCAATGGCAGCCTCCTCCTCAACAGCAGAAGTGAATATTAAAGCCAGGCCCATATTAGTGCAGCCGTGAGTGAAAGTGCAGAGTGCTAATTGTGGAGTTTGTTTGCTCCGTATGTCAGCGGATTCTAAATAGAGCCCCGTGCAGCACCAAGGCAAATGTGCAAACTCTACAGGAAGTGAGTGTATAGGGACTAATGTCTGCTGCAGAGCCCATAACAATGAAACATAGGGCTGAGGTGTCTGAAGTCTTCATCGTAAGATTAGGACCAAATGAATATAGATCACAACTGTTTATTTCAGTTGATTTTTGTATCTGTATGTGTGTGTTTGGATTTATTGTGGAATTCAGACATACAACTACATAACACCACATTTAATTGTTTTATAGGATACATGCCCAAAAAGGAGAGGGAGGAAGTCTGTATTTTCTGTTTTGTGTATTATTGGTAAATTATATTTAATTTAATTTTACTTTTAGTTCATACTTACATATTAAAAATGATCGCTTATTGATTAAAGGTCCTATATTACGCAAAATTGACTCTTGTAAGCTTTCAAAATCAAAAAGTCGAGTTCTATTTTGTTTCATTCCACATACATGACTAATCTTTTTCTTTTTCTTACTGTATTAATATGATACCAACTGAGTGTTTTCTCATAGATCAGAAAATAGCATAATATGGCCCCTAAGTGTTACGTCTGATGCAAAATATCTGTTCAAATGTTCAGAACGTGTCTGTGCTGTCAATTCTAGCAAAGACTGAGAGTTCAATTTCCCCTCCAAACTATCCAACTACTGCAGTTTTGACCTAAAACTTGTCTATTCATGAATTTGATCTTCATTTTTGTAAGCGACATTCTGAGAACTTTTGACCATCCAAATGTAGAATGTCTAAATTGTTAATTGCTATGACAACGCTGCAAACTTTTCAGCACAGTATGGCATCATTTAATTGGTCCAAGAATATATATTTTATCCAAACTGCAAACATTTCACCACTGCATTTGGACCAGAGGCAAGGGTCCAGAACAATGCAGAAAGTGGTGAGACTTGATAAGCAGTCAGGAATCAGAACCTGTTTTTATTTTTTATTTTTTTTCCTCAGTTTCAGTTGCTTTCCTGATGGGATTAAGCCCAGAGCATTGAAAACACAAACTTGTTAAACCAACGCGCTTTACTGAACCATAAGAAGCTGGAGAGCTAGATGGAGAGAGGGAGGAGGAGAAAGGGAAAGAGAGGGAGAAAGAGGGGGGAGAGAGGTAGACAGAGAGATTTAGAGTCAAAAGGAGGGGGAGAAGAGAGGGAGAGAGAGTGAAAATAGCTTCATGATTCAAATATTACTGATCGCCATGTTGTTCAAATAATGCCAATAAGTTTTTATCATCTGGTCTGCTCTATCCCAGCTAAACTTTAACTATATGCAGATAAACTAAAATTTAAAAACAAATAAAAAAATTTGTAGAAGACAAATTTGTAGACTGGCTATGACTATGACTGATATCACTCAGGTAACTAGGACTCAAATGCAACACAAAAGAATGCAGTCAAATGTTAAGGCCTTGGTTCAGTTCAACAGAAAGTGTCCTACAATAGGAAAAGCTTAATAATGACAAATCAGGCTGATAAACAACAAAGGAAGACATAATACATATATGTGAACTAAAATATTCTCCAAAACTGGGAAATTTTGTAATGAGAAAACTCAGAAACAGATTCTTCAAACAGGGAATAATGCAGAATTGCACAAATTGCAAACAACAGATTTCAGATTTAGAGTTTCAGACACAGAGCTGGAGAGTCTCTTGACTGCTTGACAATCTAGCAAGAGCTGACTGGGCAGAGGGAGTTTATATAGACGACCCAGGATGATTCGGGAATGGACAGAGAACAGGGAGAGAGCAAAAGATGGACTGGATCAGGCTAAAAAATGGAGCTAGACTGGGGATAACATGTAAACAATAGGCAAAACTGTGACAACTGAATTCATTTAAACAAGTAAGTGAAAAAAGTAACCATCTTATACACTTTTTTTCATTCTTTTTTATTTGACTGGAGAATCTTGAAATGTAGTTTTTCTGGTTTAGATGTTTTCTGGTTCAGATTTAATTCTTACTTGAGTAACTGTGCTTCAGACAGAACATCGTCGACAGTTGGCACCACACCGCCATGGAAAGCTGACGACATCATCTGAAAACTATCAGTATACAAAAAGACCAAAAAGACTATGAAAATAAACAGTTTCTACATCTTGACACCTCTTCCACCTCCACAATAATTACCCAGTATGTACTCAACCATCTGTATCCCTTTAAATCTAATTATCTCTACCTTTCATTTCTTCCACTGGTTAATTAACATGCCGAGTGTTGCCTTAAGCTGTCTCTATGGCGTGCCTTTCTATACACTTGGTTTTAATAACTCCTCAGATCAGAGTTGGGGGAACCATCGCGAGGCCCTTCCCTTTAATAAGACCAGAAGGATGCCAATTATACAGGCCCAGTGGAGCAGCCCAGATTCTCCGTACCGCCCTGTGCATCCAATGCTTGGGCTGTCAAATGTGCTCAGAATGCCCCAGTCTACAATACAAGACAGCCGTTAAACTAACGGAGGGGAGATGCTGGTCTACATGGAGGGCACTATAAAAAAGGATTATATAACAGGCAGCTTGAATTGCTTTAAATTTGAGCTGGAGGACAGGTCAGAATTCTGTGGTGGAATATGTTGTTTAATTGTCACATTGCAGATTTCTTGAGCGGGTTTATGGTTAATATCTGTGTAATTATATCCACATGAAGCCAGTGGTGGAATGTAACAAAGTAAAAGTAGTAAAGTGCTGTACTTAAAGGTGCACTGTGTAACTTTTCTGGTGGAGGGTCCATCAAATGCCTTTCTACATGGAAATGTTATTGCTTTGTCTGGAAAGTTTCATAGTATGGAATTAAACCTTTCTATCTTCATGGAGACCAAACCAGACCAAGTTACAGGTGAGATGTCTGGAGAGGCAACCCCGCTCACCGTCAAAATGCCTGTTGTTCTAGATATTTTTGAACTATAAACCACCAGTAATTGAATATGTGTAAGGTTGAGCTGTTTAATGTCATACTGGCCAGTTAATGCGCAGCAATAATGTGTCCTATCACAACTATGCAGACGACGCTCAGATCTATGTCTCACTGGCAGCAAGGGACTATGGACCAGTGGACTCACTCTTCCACTGCATCCAACAGATCAGTGTGTGGATGCAAAACAACTTTCTCCAGCTTAACTCAGACAAGACAGAAATCATAGTTTTTGGCCCACAGAAACAAAGAGACAGCGTCAGCAGTAAACTCCAGTCTCTCTCTCTAAAACCTTCAAATCAGGCTACAAATCTAAGGGTAATAATGGACTCAGACTTGAACTTTAACAGCCACATCAAATCAATAACATCTGAAGCCTTTTACCATGTAAAAAAAAACATAGCAAAAATCAGAGGTATACTGTCCAAAGCAGATTTGGAGAGACTTATCCATGCGTTTGTCTCCAGTAGGTTGGACTACTGTAATGGTCTGCTCACTGGCCTCTCCAAACGACCTGTGAAACAACTGCAGTACATCCAGAACGCTGCAGCTCGGGTCCTGACTCGAACCAAGAAGTACGAGCACATAAGTCCTGTGCTCAGGTCTCTGCACTGGCTCCTGTGGCTCAGAGAACAGACTTTAAAGTAGCTCTGCTTGTGTACAAGTCTCTCCATGGCCTAGCACCAAAGTACATCTCTGACATGTTAGTGCCATATGAAACATCTCACACTCTGAGGACCTCAGGGACCGGCCTCCTGCTGGTGCCCAGAGTCAGGACTAAACACGGGGAGTCAGTGTTTCAGATTCATGCAGCTAAAACCTGGAACAGTCTTCCTGAAGATGTGAGACAGGACTCTACTTTGACATTGTTTAAATCCAGGCTCCAAACAGTTCTGTTTAGCTGCACATATGACTGAAAGGTTTTTATTTCACACGCTTCTCTCTCATTTAATGTCTCTCTCTCTTTTTTGTCTCTCTCTTTTTAATTTTATGATGATTAATGTTTTGATTTGTTTGTATTGTGCTTTTAATGTATTTCTTATTCTGTAAAGCACTTTGAATTACTTTGTGTATGAATTGTGCTATACAAATACAGTAAACTTGCCTTGCCTTACTGTGGAATGTTCCAGGCAGAGCAGTGACGTATCCATAGAAAAAGCAGATGACAGCCTCCATCCATCCATCCATCCATTTTCTTCCGCTTATCCAGGGCCGGGTCGCAGGGGCAACAGTCTAAGCAGGGACTCCCAGACTTCCTTCATCCCGGACACTTCCTCCAGCTCCTCCAAGGGGACCCCAAGGCGTTCCCAGGCCAGCTGAGAGACATAGTCCCTCCAGAGTGTCTTGGGTCTTCCCCGGGGCCTCCTCCCCATGGGACATGCCCAGAACACTTCCCGAGGGAGGCAACCAGGAGGCATCTGGAACAGATGCCCGAGCCACCTCAGCTGGCTCCTCTCGACGTGAAGGAGCAGCGGCTCTACTCCGAGCTCCTCCCGTGTAACTGAGCTCCTCACTCTATGTCTAAGGGAGCGCCCAGCCACTCTGTGGAGGAACTCATTTCGACTGCTTGTATCTGTGATCTTGTCCTTTCGGTCATTACCCAAAGCTCATGACCATAGGTGAGGGTAGGAACGTAGATTGACCAGCAAATCGAGAGCTTTGCCTCTCGGCTCAGCTCCCTCTTCACCACAACGGTCTGATACAGCGACCACATCACTGCCGACGCTGATGACAGTCTCTCCACTAGAAAAGTTACACAATGCACCTTTAAGTATAAATTTAAAGGTATCTGTACATTACTTAAGTACATTTTAATGTGGATACTTTTTACTTTCACTTTACTACATTTGAGAGAAGGTATTTGTACTTTACTTCACTTCATTTCTGAACAGGACAGAAAAATAAAAGTATTTATTATTACTGTGAGAGACCCTACAGAAAAGGGGTTTATTTTTAACATATTCATATTTTGAGCACACTAAAATATAACAACAAATAAACACATAAAACATATAGGACAAAATCAATTCAGTTGGGTCCGTTCAAAATTCAGCACAATTCTTTATCAAAATCGCTCCATTTGAAGCTTTACTAGATCTCAAAATCTGCGTGAAATACTTTTACTTTTGACTCTTTAAGTAGATTTTTTTTGGCTCCAGTATCTGTGTTTTTACTTAACAAAAACTGAATACTTCCAATATTACATGAAGCAGAAGTAACATAAAGTTCGACTTCTTCCCTGTCAGCACACATTGGCGATAGTGTCTGAAAGTGGTGCCATTATTCAACCCCAAAGATGTGATTGTTGTCAGTTGAAAGAGCTTGCCAGATGAATATGGCATGTTTGGCATTGTCTACTGTTCTTAGGTGCTTTTTGGCTATTTTAGTGCAAACTATGTACTCAATTATCCAGACCCGCCCCTTCTCTTCCCTCACTCTTTTTTTTTAGTCCTCCATACTGCCGATTTTAGCAGCTCTGTTTGGTTGTTTAGTTCCACTTTTAAAAAAAAGTTGTAACTGTAACTTTCACCTACCTGTTGCATGAAGAATTATCTACAAACACACATTTCTTTGACAGGAATGCTTCATAGAATGGCACACAGAATGGCACTACACAGTAATAGTTTCTGTGATTTCCTGTGATGAATCTAAGATACTGTATGTTTGCAAATCACCAGTGGATATTGATGTATACATTTGTTGAAAATATTGAAACCTTATGAGAAATTTGAAGAACAACATTTACCACAGTCTTACCCTGTAATTTGATTGGAAAATCAATGTGTGATAGTATCTGTCATACATTGCTTTGCCTGGAATGTTCCATTAAACAGTTATTATAGCTGATAGTTGTTATTATAACTAAATAAAATATCTAGAAAGACATGCATTCTTATTGTGAGCCTGGTCATAGATCTGATCTGTAACATGGTCTTGTAGTGTCATCTACTTGTCTACGTTTAATGCCATCCAGTAGAAAATTCAAGGCTAAGCAATAACATCTCCATGGAAACAAGCAGGTGGTGCTACCTACTGCACCTTTAATATGAGGTACCCCAATTAAGTTGCCAAAATCTTAAAAAAAAAAAAAAAAAAAAAAAAAAAAAGTTTTTATTTGTGTGTGTGTGTGTATTAAAATTTAGAATTAACACAATTTTCTTTTTTTTTTTCCAAAGGGCAAAACTGAGATGTCATATTTGCAGCTGATTTGCCCCCGGATGCCCCTGTCTCTCCTGGTTGCCCCTGTCACCCCTGTCAGGTGCTTGAGAGGAGATGAGATGTTGTGGAGCCTGGAGTGAAGCGTCCTCATATAAAGCACGGTGACACAGACAGATGAGACAGAGGCAGGAGCTCTCACCATCCATCAGACCAAAGTGATTTAGCACAGCCTCTGTGAGTGCTTAGACCTGCAAAAACTTTAGATGGGCCAAATTTAATAAGGACGATTTGATTAATTGTTAGATTTTGATTTAATATAATATACAATACAGTAATTGTATCAGTAATCCTGCCAAAACCAGCTGTAGTTGTGTATTTTTGGTTAACTTCTGGTATATACAAGTTAGAGTGCCCAGTGATGTTATGTCTGTGAATGAGTCGGCTCTTTTGAATGATTCCTTAAAGGTGCACTGCGTAACTTTTCTGGAGGGGGTCCACAACCTGTTTGTCTCCATGGAGATGTTAATGCTTTGGTTTAAATTGTCCGCAGTATGGTATTAAACTAATCTGTCTTGCATTTATTCAACTACAGTGTTTAAGTGCTCAAAAATATCTTAAAAAAATATCCATTCTTTCTGTGAGTGGGGTCGCCTCTCCACAAATCTAACCTGTAATTTGGCTTGCAAGTCTCCATTGAGATTCATAAGTTTATGGCCATACTGTGGAACATTTTGGGCACATCTCCACGGAAACATGCAGGTGACGGTCTTCCAGACAAGTTGCGTAGTGCACCTTTAACAAAAAAAGCTGGATCCAGAGCTCATTTTTTTAAAGAACCAAATCTTTTTCTTTCCAGTTTTGAAGCATTTTTTTTACTGATTAATGCTGGATGAACAAAATAATCAGCACAGAAGCAGAGCAGGCAACATAAGTGAGTTTAAAATAATTTTTTTTTAAAAATTGAATTTTTGTGACAAGGAAGAAGAAGAAAAATCTACCAAAAAATGTGTGAAAACATGTCTATAAATGTCATGGTTAAGGTTGAAGTCTTACAAAAACGTGAATGCAATGTAAAATCATGCAGAAAAACATGGCAAAATATCACATTATACAGTATGAAAGATTTTTTTTTTTTTTTATTGTTAATCTGCCCTTGGTTTGTATCATTTACTATATACTCAATATTACAATTTTCAAAATTTTCAAAAGTGTTAGAAGTGATTGCATTTTACCTGAATACTTCTGCAATGAATGAGGTAGAGTGATGTCAATCCAAAACTTCTGACACCCATTAAACCAAATTTTAAAAACCCTGAGGATTAAAGATATCGTCCAAATAATTTCCAATGAATGTGTCCTAAAAAGTAAAAGTCGGGTAAATTTATAGGTTAAGGTCTGTAAACTCAATAATCCTACAGTATCACTAACGTTTTCATCCTTGTGTTTACTCTTTTGTTTAGTCAGGGTTGCCATAGAGAACAGCATGGTTATTTGGGGTTATGGTTTATGTGGGTGAAGTATGTTGCCCATGGAGACAATGTCACAATATACTTGGTTGATGGCAGAAATAAAAAATATATATTGTATCTTTTAAGTTTTGTTTATTTTTTCCAGCATTGTCAAGCCATAAGATGGAAAAAATGCAATACTTTGTAGTCAAATACTTTACCTCTCTTACTTCGCCCTGCCCACTTTTGCCTCTAAATCAAAATTAATTTCAATTGAGAATTTGTTTTACCGCTGAAGTGTGATATTAAAAGTCCTATATTACACAAAATTGACTCTTCTGAGCATTCTTTGTCTAGAATGTTCCACAGTATAGATTATCACAAGAGGTTACAGCACTAAGCTATATTACGGTTCAGATCTGTGGCGCGTCACCCCTATTCACAGAGGGAACTATTGAATTTTTGACCAGTTGAAGCCCCCGTAATGAATAAATGCTAGATAGAAATGTTAAAAGTCATACCATGGAACATTCCAGGCAAAGCAATCACGTCTCCATGGAGACAAGCAGGTGGCAGACCCTCATCAGAAAAGTTGTGCAGTGCACCTTTAAGCCATGTTAGAATGCTGTTACCTTAAAAAACATACCTGGAGTTGTGTTTTGTTGCATTCAGACATGTTTGAGTAACCCTTTATAAGCCTAAACATGCAGGATGTGTGTGTTTAACATGTTTGAATGAAACAAAACACAACTCTGGGTATGTTTTTGATGAAGAAACAACACTATAACATAGATCAGAAAATAGTGCAATATGGTAAATTGATTTATGGTAAATGTTCACATGCACCAACAAGTCAACAACGCACCAATTCTCTGGGGAGCTTTAAAAGAAGCTTTGTAGTTCACATAGAACTTATTTGCTGTCAAAATCAGCAGCCCATGCAAAATAATACAACCCAAATGACGACGGGCGGTACCCATGGCAACTTCCAGAAGGATAGAAGGATAGAATAAGTTGTCTTGGATAAGGTATCTCAGATAAGTTTCTACAGTAGCCCAGAGTGTGTGTGTGTGTGTGTGTGTGTGTGTGTGTGTGTGTGTGTGTCTGTGTGTGTGTGTTGTGCGTGTATTCATCAGTGACCTTCAGCATCTGAAACTCCGCTCAAATGAATCAAACCTGAGCACGACAAACACTCCAAACTGCCCCTGCCCCTCACATCCCCACACTGAAGGGAAGTCACAAGAGTTCTCTACATAATAACTTATAATGTAAAAAATATCTTTGTGGTTGACTTTCTGAAAATGTTTTTAAAAGTTGTGTTCACGTGACATCAAGCCTATATAGTTTAAAACTGAGCTGAAGGAAAAGTCAGGTGAAGTCTTGTCTCCATGGAGATATTGTTGTTTTGTCTGGAATGTCCTGGTAAGTCATTAAACTTATCCATCTTGCATTTATTCAATAATACTGTTTTTTATTGACCTAAAAACTTGCAATCTTACTGTGAGTGGGCTCGCCTCTCCACAGATCTGACATGTAACTTGGTCCTGTGGTGTCACCTGTTGTCACCGTAAAGATAAGTAAGTGTAATGCAATACTGTGGAACATCCCAGGCAATATCTCCATGGAGAGAAGCAGATGACAAATCCTCCACTAGAAAAGTTACACAGTGCACCTTTAATGTCAGCTTTGTTGACAGTGTTTCTGGTTACTATCTCTGCAATTACTGGACCTGTCCATGTGAAACAAAAAATAAAATAAAATAAAAAATTATACAACCACCAAATTTAGAATGAACCCAACATACAGTGGTCTTGAATGCAGGAATGTGGAGATTACTCAAACATGCATGAATCAATCGAGACCTTTGAGTGGGAAGAAGAAAGGAAATACAATTGTTGCTTAAAAGCTCTAGCTCTAAAAAGTTGCTTTTGCATAATAGGTCTCCTTTAAAGACACATCTGGGAAGAGGATATCTTGTACAGATTATAATCTATGCATTCTGTGTGGGTAAACAGCATTGTCTTGTCTACTAACAAAAGATTCCATTGTTCAATAATGTATTCAAATGACTGACTGTAACTGTATAAAATATGCATTATTTCACTGGCCCAAAGCTCACCCCCTGTTGAAGCCAGTTACAAAATCTGTATGGACACTTCATTTGGCACAATACCATTTGTCCACAGAAGCTTTTGATCTGGTGCCAAAAACAAAACTAGCACCGGCAAACTAAAAATGTGATATAAAATAAAACATTTCTCTGGATTTTCAGTAAAAAAATATGATTCAATAGTTCATATCTTTTTCATATTAAAGGTCATTGTCATTTGTCAGTTGAAAGATGTGAAAAGAAAAAAAGATTATTTTTCACTTGGCCAATGTGTTCCTTTTTCATTATTTTTGTATTCCGAGACTCTTGAATGAAAAAAAAAAAATTGAGGTTTTCCAAAATTACGCTCCCACACAAGCCAAGTGGTGAGTATTTCACACTTAAAAAGATCAATTCTCAATTGTATGGCCTTATTGCTGGGGTTAAACAGGATTTTCTCAAGGGTTATGAGCCTGTCCTGTACAGATGTCCCAAAAGGACAAAAGCTGACTCCACAGAATGAATGGACACTACACAACAATATATTTAACCCTGCACAAGTGGACGCTTCAAACACATTTATAAAGAAAAATGTAGTGGCTTTGAATGATGTTGACCTCTTAGAATTCTCATCATTTTGGCTCATCAGCTAGTCTTACTTTTAAACAATTTTAGAATACATTTAGAGTAGCACGGTTCTATAATTTAAAGGGCCCATCTTGTGCTATTTTCTGATCTATGTCATAATGTTATTTCCTCATCGAAAAAATACCTGAAGTTGTGTTTTGTTTCATTCAAACATGGCACAAACCCTCCATAATTGGAGTGAGTTTATCTCTCAAACAGAAAACACTCTGTTCCACATTGTGATGTCATGTGGTAATACAGGAAGTGCTCCACTGTGTTTTTGAACTCCATACACCATCACTGGAGTCATTTCGATGATTTCAAGCCTGGAATTGCTAATCTCAACTGAACTAAAAGTAAAAGGTAGCTGTTAACTTGAAAACTATCACTTCATAACATCACAAGGTGGAGTATTCTGAGATTTGGAGATGCAGACAGATTAATAGTAAAATATTACTCAAACATGTGTGAATGAAACAAAACACACCTTCGACCAGACTCACATGTTTGTAAAGTAGGTGTGTATTCACTTGGTGCAATATCTATAGGGGAAAAATCTTATCTTAATCTTATCTCCACAATAACCTTGTGTACCATTACAGTAAATGTAAAATTAGAAATACGCAATAAGTAAATAAGTGGATTTGAAAGTTTAAACTTATTCAGTTCTCATAACATTATAATTTTCAACTTTACTAATTAACTGTTATCACCTACTGACACACAGCGTCAGAGATTTGGCTAAAAACATTTCCTGCTAGTGCTGAAGTTTGTTAGCCGCTGAAATTGTTAGAACAAATGAGAAAGAATGGACACAACAATGACTCACTTTTAAAGGGCACATATTGCTCTATTTTCTATTGTTATAATGTTATTTCCTGATCACAAACAGACCTGGAGTTGTGTTTTGTTTCATTCACACATGTTTAACACACAAACCCTGAGTTCTTCTCTCAAACTAATACCACTGTGCTCCACTCTGGCTTAAAGCTCACAAGAGTACATTTGGAGTAAAATATAGGACCTTTAAAGCTTCATAAGGAAGACACCCTAATAAAAGTATACCCAAAAAAGTCTGGGGATGTTTTGACATGGAAATAACATTATAATGCATTTCACTGCAAAATAATGCACAACATAAACCTTTTAAGAGTAACTCATTGACATAGATGTAATACAAAGTCATATAAGCATCACTTTTCATAAAGAAAGAAACCTTTCCTGACCTGAATTCACGTTTCGTTTAGCTCCTGCTCCAATCTCCATTTCAGCTGTGTATGAGATATCGATTGGAAACGATGCAGTCATGTCTGAGGGGTTACATTAAGACCTGGTTAATCTGAGTCAGGAGAAAGTATGTGGCAGGTCTGAACCATAAATCTACATCTGTGTGGCCCTCTCTCCGTATGGGCTGTCCTGCTGAAGGATCAGAGGCAGCCAAGCGTAAGCTCCACCTGATGGGCATGAGCAAATCAAACATCCACTCTTTCTACGTGTGCTGTGGTGGAGGTTTAGACAGTGAAGTGTGTACTAGACTCTGGATGGACTGGTAGAGCTACAACAAGGTGAACGTGAACAGTTAAAGAAGTACAAGCTTAAGATTAAAAGTGTAATGATCTGCAACTGTATTATTGATATAAGATGGAGTCTAACCAATATGCTTGTCGTTCTCTTTAAAGGGCCCATTTTAAACTATTTTTTGATTTATGTTATAATGTTGTTTCCTCATCAAAAATGCACCTGGAGTTGTGTTTTGTTTCGTTCGTTACACATGTTTAACACACAAAACCTGCATATTTAGGCTGAGTTCTTCTCTCAAACAGAAAACACTCTGTTCCACCATGTGATGTCATGTGGCAATATAGAAGTGCTCTACTGTGTTTTTAAACTCCATACGCCTAATTTCAGCTCTGGAATTGGCAATTTCTACTGAACTAAAGGTAAAAGATAGCTGTTAACATTAAAAACTATGGCAAATTGTCTAGTGAGCTTGCATCTCCACAAACCTGACTCTAATGTGGCCTGGAGAAGGGCCTCAACCTGCTTGTCTCCATCGTAATTTTGCTTCTTCAGCTTTGGTAGAGTTTTGAGGTGTTGCTTTAATTAACAGCTACAGTTTCTCTGACTTTCTCAGATTTGGAAAAGTCCCCAGATTCCACATTTTGGGTGACTCTCCCCCTCATGGTTGCCCCAGTGACAATGAAGGATAACACAGAGGACAAATACAGCCTGGAATTTTACCAGCAAGCCCAGAGTGTCTTGTTTTCATTGTGGAACAGAGCCAAGCTTTTACCCAGCTACTTTTGGTCATTACAGGCATTTTTATCAATCGCAAACCTTTGGTAGTTCTGGCTTCGATTGATGTTAGAATTGCAATGACAGCAAAACTTTTTTCTTTGAACTTTTTAAACCAGGAAAGTCAGAATCCCTCTAATTTTTAATGGCAGGTAAAGACAGATACATGGATAACATGCAAACTCTACACAAAAACAAGAATTGGAACATTAAAGATGCACCGTGTAAGTCTCCATGAGTAAATATACTGAATATTCCACAGTATGACATTAAATGTTCATTTCACATTCATTCAATTAGTTCTTTTTATTGCTCAAAAATACCTTGAAATACATGCAATCTTACTGTGAGTGGGGTCACCTCTTCATAGATCTGGCCTGTAAATTAACTTGGTGGCATCACATCCTTATTTTCATGGAAATGGTCTAATATAATATTGTGGAACATTCCAGACAAAGCAATAACATTGTCATGAAGAAAAGTAGTGAGCGGAACCTCCAGCAGGAAAGTTACACACTGCACATTTAAAGTGTCCATCTTATGCAGTTTTTTCCTTATAATGTTGTTTCCTTACCAAAAACACATCTACATACATTTTGTACCAACATACATTTTGTTTCATTCACACGTTTAACACACAAACCTGCATATTTAGGCCGTGTTCTTCTCTCAGACGCTGTTCCACCTTGTGATGTCATGTGATAATACAGGAGGTGCTCCACTATGTTTTTAGGCTCCATACAACTTCACTAGAATCATTTGGATAATTTCAGCCCTGGAATTGCTAATCTTTACTGAACAAAAGATAAAAGGTAGCTGTTAACATGAAAACTACCTCCTAATGACATCATAAGGTGGAATCGATCATTTTGAGCTTTGGAGATGTAGACAAACAACAAATAAAGGATTACTCAAACATGTATGAGTGAAACAAAACACAACTCCAGGCATGTTTTTGATGATGTAACAACATTATAACATGGCTATAAACTTACACGAGCCAACCTTGCGTAATATAGGACCTTTAAGAGAGGGTTATAAATGAGTTTGGGCTCTTAACAAAGCTTAAAATGAGCCATATGCTTTTCCCTGTTTGAAGAAAAAAAAAAAGTCACCTGTAACTAAAGCCATGCACAGTTACAGCTATAATTATAAAGCACTAATAATTCCTGTACAGTCTACTCTATCATAGGCTCATGTTATATAAGTGTGAAAATGTATTTCCGGCAGTGCTCGGTGAGTGAAGAGTCTTTATTGAATGCTTGGCCCCCTGCTGTGCTGTGCCTGCCTTTCAACAGGGAGATGATATAGGCCATAATCTATCACACAGAATTCTAACCACTCTCAGGCTGCACAGTTGAAGAGGTGAGCTATTTTCCCCCAAAGGGATCTGTTCAGAGGGCTTTAATATGGATGAAAACATTCATCTTTTTTTTTTGTATTGCATGAGGATATTGAGGATATCGATTTGGTGGAACTGAGCACACCGTCATGCCCAGGCTGTCCTCCAAAGCTCTGCATTTCGGAACAGATTTAGCAACAACAGAGACTGAAATTCGGCCTGTTTTTATGTATACTGTCTAGCTTCCCCGTCTGGTGTAGAGATTATTGAACATAATTATGCTTTATTATTTTTGTCTTTTGTATTTATACAGGCACTTCTTATTCATTAGTGATTTGTTATTACAGACAAAGTGGTTACGGTCTCCCAATTAAAAAATCTCTTGTGAGCTTTAAGCCATGTTAGAAGAATGCTGTTACCGCCTCAGAAACATACCTGGAGTTGTGTTTTGTTTCATTCACACATGTTTGAGTAATCCTTTATTATTAGTCTGTCTACATCTCACCACAAGATGGAACAGTTTTCAGTTTGAGAGAAGAACTCAGCCGAAATATGCACGATCAGTGTGTTAAACCTGTGTGAATGAAACAAAACACAACTCCAGGTATGTTTATGATAAGAACAACATTATAACATAGATCTGAAAATAGCACAAGATGGGCCCTTTACAGCAATGTTTTTCAAGACAAGCACTTTTCATTCATGACTCCATAGTGGTAAGCTTTTTCTGCAAGAAGCACACACCTCCTCAAATTTGTGGGGATCAGGAAACATCAGGTTTTAAAGAACACATATTATGCATTATGGTGGCTTTAACTGACTTTTAAATACGCTTTTCTCCACCTTGGGATAAGTAGTATTTCACATTTTATCACATTTTATCACTTAAAACAATTTCTGCATTTGGAAAATATACTTTATAAACTACACCTCTGTTTCCAATTAGACATTTGATGTTAGAGCTCCCTCTGCTGTCAGTAACAGGAATAAACAATGACGAAGTAAACGTCATCTCTGTGAATGCTATGCTAACAGAGACAAGGGTTTATTGTGAACATAATCTGACCAAAGCATGAGTGTGGTGAAACTGGGAGAAGGCTGGATTTTTAACTGTGACGCAACAATCCAGAGCAAAATGCAAACGGGGCATGTTTGAGTGCTTGAAGAAGACAACTTTGGATTTATGGATTCATGAAACAAGCGTGAATGAAGCAAAAATACAACTCCAGGTATGTTTTTGATGAGGGGACAAGAGCTTAAAAAAAAAAAAAACATAATATGTGCTCTTTAAAGGGTCCATATTACACTATTTTCTGATCCATGTTATAATGTTGTTTCTTCATCAAAAACATACCTGGAGTTGTGTTTTGTTTTATTCACTCATGTTTAACACACAAATCTTGCATATTTTGGCTGGGTTCTCTGTTCCACCTTGTAATGTCATGATGTCATGTGGTAATACAGGAAGTGCTCCACCTTGACTAGAATCATTTGGATAATTTCAGCCCTGAAATTGCCGATCTCTACTTAACAAAAGGTAAAGGGTAGCTGTTAACTCAAACGCTAACGCTTCATGACATCAAAAGGTGGAACAGAGCAGACTAATAATAAAGGGTCACTCAAACAAGCACGAATGAAACAAAACACAACTCCAAGAATGTGTTTGATGAGGTAACAACATTATAACACGGCTAAAAGCTAAGAAGAATACACGATACACAACTTTACATCTCCATCAAGCCTTCTGCCCATCTCCCCCCTCAGTCTCTCTCCAACTGCCTTAACAAGCTTCAGACCTGGCTATCATCCAACTTCCTGAAATTAAACAGCAACAAAACAGAGCTCATGGTTATGGCCACCAGACCCCTGCTCCAGAAGGTTGGAGATCTGGTGCTCACCATCGATGCCAATGACATCCGTCCCTTCCCAACAGTCCACAACTTGGGAATCATCCTGGACTCAACCCTCTTCTTTGAACCCCATATTAAATCAATACCAAAATCTGCCTTTTACCACCTCCGCAACATCTCCCGGACTCAGTTGCTCAAACACATATCCACTCATTCATTACCGCCTGGTCTATTGCAACGGAGTCCTGTCTGGGATTTCCCAAAAGCTTCTGGACAGGCTTCAACAAAATCCAAAACTCTGCTGCCAGGGTTCTCACTCACGCCAAGCCCTAGCAACACATCACCCCCACTCTCGCCCACCTGCACTGGCTTCCCATAAAATACCGGATCCAGTACAAGATTCTTCTCCTCACCTACAAGTCCCTCCACGCCCAGGCCCCTCAGTACCTTTCAGACCTGCTCCAAACCTACACACCCTCCAGGACACTCCGCTCCTCCTCCTCCTCTCAGCTCACTGTTCCCTGCTCCAGGTTGCAGACCGTGGGAGACAGAGCCTTCTGTGTCCAGACCCCTGCACTCTGGAACACGGTCCCTCCCTCCCAAACTGTTGAAACCACTCAATTCAAATCACTTCTCAAAACATTTCTGTTTAATCTGTTTTTTAATCCCACCTAACCGCACTCGTGTGTGTTAGGTGGGTGTGTTATTGTAAAGCACTTTGGGTGTCTTGAAAAGTGCTATATAAATGGAAGGTATTATTATTACAATTTAAAACTGGGCTAAATATCTCTATATAACAAATTCTCTCAACACTAAAAGCTGAATTTAAAGAGTTGATATGATGTGTTTATTTCCGATTGAGTGACAGAGTTTATGTTTGAGAGGAGTTGGACAAATGAAGCAGAGGCCGTGCTGAGGCTGAATGTCAGAAGAAGAAGACATCAGATTGGGGCCAATTAGATGTGTCCATTGATTGTGTCTGCTCTTGTTCATGACAGTAATGCTCTGATGCTGTGCTCCTCCGTACCACACAACTCTCTTCCTCTAAACTGCCTTGTTAGGTTTAAATGCCAGTTTGGCCCTCATTCTGTTGCAAAACACCTATTACAAACCATTTGTCTGTTTTAGGGGCTTGCAGGTGCTTTGAGTTTAGCCGAGTTTGTTCATTTTTTGGTTTTCTACATTTTGTAAGGGATTTTGTTTGAAGAGAAACTCAAAATTGAACTAAACTAAATCCACTTTTTTTTTTTGCTACTAGTACATGGTTGCCATAATGGCTTGTCAAAACCTGATCTCATCAAAGGTCAGAAGCTAAGCAGAGCTGGGCCTGTTTAGTACTTGGATGGGAGACTGCTGGGAAAATCAGGTGCCACAGTGGGGCGCCAGTGACCAAAAAAAAACCCCAAAAAAACTGTTGCTGTGTCCTTAGGCAAGACGCTTAGCAGCTTCTCTTTGCTACCACCACTTCATCACTGTTGAATGAATGAATAATGCTCTGTAAAGCACTTTGGGTGTCTTGAAAGGCGTTATATAATTCCAATGATTAATTCATTAATATGGTGTTTATTATTACCTATCGTTTCTAGTTTTTGTTGGCAACTTTAATGCTAACTAGGTAAAATTGCAGCTTTCTGGTCAAAAACGCCTAAATCTGAGTGGTCTCTGTGATTTCCAGTAGTTGGTGATATCACATAAGACTAGTTTCAGGGGTGGAGTTTGAAGTGTGGATATCTGTTTGACCAATCGTGCTATTGCTCATATGTCCAGACCTTGAAACCTGCTGTTACAGCCCCAGGCCTGTAGCTCCTCCTGTAGTCATATACCATATCTGTCAAGTCCCTGTTGCTGTTTGTGTGTGCAAGCGTTGATTTGCCAGACCTCTGCTGCGACTGCTGCATTGTTTTCAAGATGGTATCTGATTGGCTCCTGGGTCCCTTCCGGCATCCTGGGCATTCACCTGCAGCTGCCACATCTTAAAAGGACCCACCCCCGTCACTATTTGCTGATGATTTGTTGAACAGCATGCCATATTTGCTCAGTGTCTCCTGTGTAGTTTTGGTAACTTTGTGACCTGAGACACTAGCAGTCCTTTGGACTACTAGGTTTAGAGATTGGTTTGATTTGTGTTATTGGAGTTATTTGTTTTGCTAATTTTATTAGTTTTAGTTATACATTTTACTACTCTGTTTAGAGCCTCTTTTTGTTAATTCTTGTAAATGACCTCATTTTGTTAACTAAAGGCCATCACAGACTACAGGATTTTTTGGTCTTAAGCATTTTTAAACGTGTGACAAAAAGCTCACACCACAGACGCAAGGAGAATTTTATGAAATTTTAAATCTCCGATCGCAAAGACTGCAGCAGGATATGGCTAAAGTTGCACGCGCACCTTGCATTACCTGTTTCCTATTTAGAGTAAAACCACTCACTCTGAGACCATATTTGAGACTCTTTAAGTGTTTAAAAGATCAGAGCACTGCACTTCTAGTTTAGATGAAGTGAGTAAAGTCTTCTCATTATTTTCGCTATATTCCGAGTTTGTATGTTGCACCTCTGTGTCCGTCACTCTGTCTGCCCCCCACGCTCTGCTTTATTGGCTGTTACCGTAGTGGTGCAGATGTTTGGTGGTTATGATCAGATGAAGACACAAAGTCGGGTCACTCCTCCCCGAACTTGGGGAGAAGCAAATCGCAGCCAGAATCGGGCATATTCTCCTGTAGTGTGTGGTGGCCTTAACTTTACTGTTAAATAAATTATAACTTTAGTTATACCATTTTAATTTTTGGTTCTTTTGCTACTTCCCTTGTCCCTAGCAGAGCTGGGTCATAACACCCGCCCCCTCACTCTCTCCTTTAGTCCTCCAGGTTTTGCCTAGTTTAGCAGCTCTATTTACAATGTGGTTGTGGGTGGAGTTTAAGTGTTTAGTTCCAATTTCAAGCACCTCTCAGACACAGACATTTTTATCCAATCACAGACACTGTTGGGTGAGAACCATGTGGAAGAAGTGGTCTGTGGAAGTGGGTGGGACTAACAGTTCATGTTTTTCACTAATGTTTCAGAATCTAGTATATATTTCTGATGCAGTTAGTTAGAGTTAACCACTGAGTATCCATCTTCTATCTTCTCTTAGAGTTGAGAAGTAAGGTCTTATTTGGACATTGTTTCAGGTTTGGTAAATCTCAAAGAGGATACTATCACTGTCTTTCAGCTTATTCAGTGTTGTGTAAAATTGGATTTGAATTCATTCAAATTCTTTCCCAATTCCCATTTCCAATTTTCTTTTTGGACAATTGTCTGCAGATCATTTCTTACCTAGACCCATTTTCCAAATGTGAGGAAAAGCTAACCGATAAAACATATAAGTTTTTTTTTTTTTTTTTAATCATCTCAGTGAGGTTCTCTTGGTTAAATTAAAAATAATAACGTGATTTGGAAGAACAATAAATTTATCTATGAAAAATACTACACACACACACACACACACACACACGCACACACACACACAAAAATATGCTTTTCCAAAAACTATATCATTATAAATAATTAACAGTTCCAGGGAAAAGGGAATCATATACCCCTTGTGATGATAACCCGGAATTTACTCCTGGAACGTAGCGTAGGCAGAGCTACATACGCACATACTTTTAAAAGCTTCAATTTACACCAGAGGCAGCAGAGCTGCTCCTGTGAGGCCAGCCTCTGTGGATTCTCACGGTTAAACACTAAACGTTTTACATTGCTTTTGTATTCATTGTTGATTGGATGAATTGAATTACGTTTGAAATCACAAAACAAACGTCGACAACAAGAGAGACGATGCTTTGCAGCAATAACAAGCCATATCTGCAGCGCTCATATTAATTAAGATATTCACCATTTCACTTTGGTTGTCTGCACCACGCGCCTTTTCCTTCCTAATGACGGCCGTTGGATGCACATATGACACTGCTGGTGTAAATTGTCCAACTGGTTAAAATTGAAAGCGATACCTGTGCGTATGCTGTGCTACTGCGCTTACGCTTTGTTACTGCTTTGGTGTAAATTGGGGTTAACGTCTCCTTGTGTGATATTGTGAATTCACAAACACTTAAAAGTGCACTATGTAACTTTTCTGGTGGGGGGCGTGCTACCAGTGTGTCTCCATTCAAATGTCATTGCTTTGCTTAGAATATTCCAGAGCATGGCATTACACTTATTTATCTTGCAGTTAACTGTGGGTGTCTTTATTGCAAAAAATAAACAAATAAATGAAAACATGCTTACTTCTTACTTAGACAGACCCATTTCTCTAAAGTGTTTTGTATTACATGGCCTGAATTTCAGAGCACTCAAAAATCCAAAAATGTATGTTTTATCCTTAGTGAAAACATCTTGACTTCTCTTTTGTACACAAACAAACATCATTTATCTTAACTGTTTGTTTTTTGTTTTTTTTTTGTTTTGTTTGTTTTTTTAGATACATAATGGTTGCCTTGGATTTCAGACCAATCAAAATATCCAATCCAAAAATATTTTATTTATCATGAAAACAACTATAGACCAAACAGAACAGATACAACATGTGTACATTTTATCTCCCTCTCTACTATGCAATACAGCAAACATCACCATTGTTGTGAACTCATCGAAACAAACACTGAAGCAATTAATGCACCTTCAGAATGCCTTTAAACTGTGACTCAGAGACGGTAAAGACTGGATAAGGCTCTTAAATGAGTTTATTGATCTGTGCCCAATGATATCTCTTATTTTGAAAGCAGAGCTGTCACACACACACACACACACACACACACACACTCAACTTCAGGGATTGCTCACTCCACCGGGATTCAAGTTAACTAATGTGTGCTAATGGTTTATTTAGATGCAAACGAATAGATAGTACATAGGAATACACTTTATGTGCTATTCAACGCCTTAAGCCGTGTACACCTACAAAGCATCAAATCGCGCCTCCCATGTCCAACACGCCGCTGAAACATTTGCTTGAAGCTGCTTCAGACGCACAAATTAGACGCTCTGTTCGCAAGCCGTGCATTCGCCTTGGTCGCCTCCTACATCATAAAAGGGAAGTGCGCCAGACTGACCTCGTGGGAAGACAATATGAATCATGCTGCCATGTTCGCCGCCAAATGGAGAGCGGGGAGGAGACAGCGAAGTGTAGTACTAGGGGCGTGCGGTCAGGGGAGCCAGGTGAAGCAGTGTCTCCTTTTGGGAATAAAGAACTGCTCGGTGTCAATAAGAATAAGTAAATAAATTCTTTATATATTTTATATTAACATTATTTATCCATAACCAAGTGTCCCCTACATTATGGAGTTTAGCTCATTATGTTAAGTCGCTCGTTTTAAGTGCGGTCGCTCCAGGAACCTAATTTGTCATTCACGTATGTGTTTGTGTGTAAACAAAATAATTTAAATTAATATAATAAAATAATTTAAACTCAATGTTGTACTAGTGAATGTAATTTTTGTGTGTTTGTAAAGAAAAGCAACTTAAAGCGCATCAACATTTCTGAGCCTACACTTTGCCTCACAGCTGTAAACCACACCTCACGTCACCTGGCCTAAAGCCAAACACAGATGAAAAGGTCTGGGCATGAGATGGTGTTGGATTGTGGATGCTCCCCGGTCTGTGGTCTTATTTAACATGGAGCAGTCAGAGGCAGTTGGTTTACTGAGGCTGGGGGATAAGCCTCACTGCTTATGGCTCAGTGGGACCGTGGATCGCCCTGCCCGGCTTCTGTGTGCTCACTGCGGGAGGGCGAGTCTTTGGTGACGCCTGGCTACTGCTGTCGCCTCGATGTGGTGAACGTCCACACTTCGACCAATGTACGCACAATGGTATGGGATACTACTGGATATTTTTTAAAGTGTAGGACAAGTTTACAGCAAATGTACCACAGCACTTTAGTCAACATATAGTTAACATGGGAATCTCTCACGTGTCCGCTTTGCAGGTTTTATTCTCCCTTTTGTTAAATCATGCTTGGCACCTTCATAAATATTGGTTAGGTTCATTCTTGCGTATAGTCAAGAACTGTACTGTAGCTCTTATATTACCCCTGCACTGCTGTTAGCAATATTAGCAATAAATGTATCGATTTGTTATGTAAAGTGTCTTTTGGGCTGTAGACTGAAGAAATGCTAGTGGTCAGAGATTGGTAGTAGTCAATTTACTCAATTATATTCACTTGAGTAAGACATTTTACTTTTCAGAGTACTTTTCTAACAAGTAACTGTACTCTTGTGTGGTGACTCTTCCAATTGTGAGTAAGTCTATAAGTGATAAAAGCTTTATGTTGACAATATTCAATGATGTGAACATTTGTTTCCTTCAAATATGATTTTGTTTTTCTCATTTGTCTATGCTTTGAAAATAACAGATCAGATTTTGTGCAATATTTGTCCTTCTAATTACATTAATGTATTGTTCTAAGTTGTATTATAAATTAATAAATCAAATGTTATGTCCCAACCATTACTTTTTAAGTTAATCTTACTTGAGTAGTATAGATTTATTACACATAGAGTGAAGCTTTCAAGCCTTTAGTTCTTGACTTACCCAGAAAGTCTCCAACAATGAAAACAACCCCTAACACGCGAGGATGCTCGTCCTTTCTTGGAGGTGCAGTGAGGGCTAGTCCAAGAGACCAAGTAGACGCCCCTGAGACCCTGGGGTGTGGGATCGCTGTGTTCCCAAGTGATCATGTCATAGCTTTACTTAGCCAATGGGATGGAATAGATTGTGTTCATGTGACACCACAAGTCAGATGGTAGAATTTACTGTTTAGTTATATTATCAGTTTGTTGATCTGGTTTCTGGTCAGTGTCTCTGTAATTACTGGGCTAAAAAAAAAAAAAAAAAAAATCCCTATCACAGCAGAAATATTTTTCTTAAACTGTCTACTTTATCTCTATCAAATAGGTTAATTTTTCCATATCTAAGTCATTTTTTGGAAATTTTCCAGATGCTCAATGTAGCTTCACAGTTTTGTGCATTATTCATTCACTCCACACTTTGTGGTGGTAAGATACTATTGTAGCCACAGCTGCCCTGGGGCAGACTCACGGAAGTGAGGCTGCCAATCGCCAACCGCCACCAAAACTCACGCACACAACACATTCATACTAGGCAATGTGCATGAAGTTCCTTGCCTAAGGACACAACAACAACGACTGGTGCCCCACTATCATACCAAATATGAATACAATTTAATATATTGCTGTAATATTTTCCTACTGTTGAATTATTGTATTGAAATTGTTAATAGTGCAACTAGTGCGATTTTACCTTTATTGTGTGCACACTGAAGATAATGATATTAGCCTACTTGCTATTTGGGTTAAAGTAACGTATCACAAAGTCGCACCTCTCCTGCCAGGTCAGTAGGGGGCTCTTCGCAGCCCACAAAACTCTCCCAACACACCCACAGGCCCATTGCCCACTGACTCTCACGCATTCCTGAACTCTTGCTGCACTTTACCTTCCTCTGGATTAACGGTCTAACCCAGAAGTGGGTCTTAATGAACTGTGTGTGGGCTGGGTCAATGTTTTTGTGTCGCTGATTGCACTTATTATTGCTAAACTCTTGATATATTTTGTGCAGTCAGATACTGCATTTATTATTGCTGGACTCTCGATATATTTTGCACTCAATTATTCGATGTTGTACCTTGATTGATACTGATATGGAAATTGTTGTATATTACTGAATGGCCATTCACACTGAACTGTTTGTTATATGTTTGTATGTCAATTTCTATTATATAATATATGGTACCAAACCAAAAGCAAACTCAGTTTCCTGCCACTCCCTCCTAGAATCAAATTCTAGTCTTCTGATCACTAGCCTCTACTACTACTCTATTACTCAGTTATTACCATGTCCCATCATATTTATACCATATCCAGTGACACAGGTGTCACTGGATATGGTATACATTACTCTAATGAACTGTTATATACTCTTACTTGAGTATAATTTTTGGCTGCTTTACCCATCTCTTCTAGTGGTCTGAAAATTACTTTTTCTTTCCTTTTTAACTTGATTCTCTTGATGTCAATGCCATTTCCATTTATCCAGGCTTGGCACCGCATAATGGCTTGTGACTTTCAGTAGTTTGTTGCATTGAATCTGAGTAACTTTAATTAATATACATACACTCATGTATTATTGTGATTGTATTTCTATTTTTGATGCCACCAAAACTGTAATTTCTCCAGGCTTTGGACAGAGTTTAGTGACTTGTTGTGCCCCCTTGTGGTTGTGTTTGTCACTGCAGTACTTTGTGTGTAGTTGGCGGTGTAGCACTGTCAGCAGCAGGTCCCTGTCTCAGAGCTGCTTAGGCCTCATTATCATTCCCCTGAAGCGGCTCCAGTCTGACCTTTAGAGCCCCAGTTAAAGCGTGCACCTCCTGCTCTTATTAGCACCTTTTACTGTTTATGGCCACACTGTGCACGGGCCCAGCAGGAGGAATCCGCCTGAACATCTGTACGTGCTTTAAAGAGTGCATTTGTACTACTGATGTGATGTTTGTGAATAGTTGGAACCGGATGTCATTTTTCTTTCTAATTTTAGATTGATTTATGCTGAACTAACACAAAAGCCAGCACAGAACCAGAATAGGCAACATGAGATAGAGCTTTTTGCACAAAAAATAGTATGCATCAAAATAACAGTTTGTTTTTATTGTAGTGCCACGTTTTACTTAGTATATGTGTGATTTTAAAGGGTAAACTCACTCCCACTTTCAGTTTGAGCAGTTTTAAACAAATCTTAGCCTTGGTCATTTCTCTTTGTGATTGTATATAAAATTATTTCTCACATTGGCCTCTGTCATATAAATAAGAATTAAAAGAGCCAATCTTTTAAATGGTAATTTAAAATGAACAGATCCCAAAGGATTAGATCTCATAAAAGAGCTGAACGTCCCATCACTAATTTGTACTTGTCCTGGTTTGAAAAGTCCTTTATTATTCTGCTCCTTACGTCACATAAAAAAAAAAAAAAAAAAAAAAAAAAAAAACAACTTAAAGTGATCTTTTATAATAAGTTTATTTTGATATAGGTGGCCTTAGTATATAAGGGCATTGTGACCTGAGCAGCAAATCAAATTCTCATGATCGTACTTTGAGTTCACAACTAACGTGAATCAGTTTATTTGGACATGGTGTGAATAATCATGAAGAGTTGTAAAATCGTGATTTCTCACAATAATTGTAACACTGACATCTGAATTAGAATCATACAGTGGTTGAATTTTACTTTAACTTTTTAATTCTGAATGTTGCAAGGTGAAATAAAATGTGAATGTGAAAGGTGAAATAAAATTGAATTTGAACAGTAAAAACAATATTCATCTAATTAACCTAGAATAATAAAAAAAAGTTCTGATACCACTATAAGCAGGGGAATTTCTAAAATGTTCACGTAGCCCTATGCAAATACTCCCTCCACATCTCTTCTAAAAGCACAGAGCAGCTCAGGTGCTGTGTACACTGACAGTGGCCCAGTGCAACCTAATGTAATGGAACAAGCCTGCGCAGATCAATAGCAGCCAGTGATCGCACACAGACAAAGGTTGTTTAGTAGCAGGCTGTGCTAATTGAAATCAATGGCTAATCTGATGACAGTTCTTAACCTTTACACCTCCCAGGATTCATAAATGTTGAGTGGAGAGGAGCAGCTGCTGTTGTCTCACTTTCACTGTTCAATTTCTTTTCTGCGGTGCACCTTTTGTATTTGTGCTGACTCAGCCTTTCACAGAGATGCCTAACGAAGGCGCTTCGATTGCATCAGTGCAGGCGTGGCGAGCGTGGAGCATGTCCTGTGTCTTCACTACAAAGACACTACACAATTTCTCGGACAGGTTTTGAGCCGATTTACTGTTGGCTTTGGGAGCTTGGTGCAAGTTATATACAGTCTGATGCAGTTTACAATAGACACTCTGAAACAGTGGCACAGTTCGATATCTTCATTGGCCCGGCATTAAAGCAGACATATGTTTTGCCCAAAGACACATTCACCGTACACACTGGTGGAAGCAGGTTTCAAACCACAAGACTATAGACAAATGGACATTTGCTTTCGTAACTCATTTACCATATTAAGTCTTGAAAATAAAAACAAATGAAAATGCCATTAAGATGCCATAGCCAACCATATCTGATTTTCCACAGTGCAAAGAGATGAAGAAAACTTCCAATAGGAAAACTTTTTTTTTTTCTTCTCTCCATTATGGTTTTATTAAACAATGTGTGATTTAGACTGTCAGACTGCATGTTTAAAGTGGCAGGACTGTAGCTGAGAAAGCACTCACGCTGCACAGCAAATAGTTTCCCAGGTCACCCGGGCCCGTCTGTGCAGTTTACATGATTGTTTCAACCCAAAACATGCACCATATAAAGCCATAAGGTGGTCCTGACCAAGCCTAGCTCAAGATCATGAAGATGGGTCCCTGTGCGCTGTGCAGCAGTAGCTCACTGCTCCTGACAGGAGTAGCTCCCTAATCCTGACAGAAGTAGCTCACTGCTCTTGACACGTTGCCCCATTGGCACTGTTTGAAGAATGGGTCAAAAGCAGAGAATGGATTTCTCTCACGAGGGATCACTAAAGTGTGCCTTACCTTATATCAAAATCACAAAAATGTAAAGATACAAATTTAAAAAGCTTAAAAATTGCTCAGTGTGCCAGCCAGTCAACCAACCATGACCATGGCAACCACAGAAAAAATGATATTATATTATTATATTACAAAAAGAAAAGAAAAAGTCACTTAGGCTGTACCACACATTATACCATTGTGTCCCTGCTGTCCCGCAAGGCCACAGCATATGGAAGTCATTTAACTGATAACTGTTTTGTTCACTGAGGACATAGTCGTGCCTTTGGAATAAGAAGTAATTTCTCCTGCTGCACACTGGTCAAATGAAAGCACTGTCCATCACATCCGACTGAACCCAATCTCCATGCAATTACATATAATGTCTTTAAAAGTACTTGTTAATTGATCGAGGGGCTCAGAGCTGTTTTATATGTACGGAGGGAAACCAGTGGGACTGACAGCCCCGCACAGAAAGATGAGACTCAGAGCGGACATTTTAATCACTAAGCATCAATATCCCATCAGCCACTGCGGCAGCGGAGGAAATGTGGCCAGGACGTGTCACAAACAAATTGTCGTGAAGAATCATAAGAAAAGTTGTGAGGGTGATTGGCCATCGATACAGTGTCACTTTCAATCGGTCTAAAGACTTCCTGGACCATTTCCGGTCATTTACATAACAACCAGAAGAAATGCTTTATAATGTGCATGCCTGCTTGTCTATGGAATAAATGAATTTTAATTTAATTTTGTTTCAGTTTATCAGAATCAGAATAAGTTTTAATGTGATTGCTCGGGCCTGTATCCTTGTCTTTCAGCTCCAGCTATAGTATTTTTAAGTTTAAAGTTTTAATTTTTAAGTTTAAAGTTTCTATATTTTATACAGAATTTACTGTTGTGAGCTTTAAGCCATGTTATAATGTTGTTACCTCCTCAAAAACATACCTAGATTTGTGTTTTGTTTCATTCACGCATATTTGAGTAACCCTACATTATTAGTCTGTCCACATCTAAAATGCTCTGTTCCACCTTGTGATGTCATATACTGGTAGTTTTCAAATTAACAGCTACTTTTTTACCTTTAGTTCAGAAGAGATTGAAAATTTCACATGACATGACAAGGTGGAGTGTTTTCTGTTTGAGAGAAGAACTCCTAAGTATGCGGGGTTTGTGTGTTAAAACGTGTGAGTGAAACAAAACACAACTCCAGGTATGTTTGAAGAGGAAACAACATTATAACATAGATCAGAAAATAATGCAGTGTCAGCCTTTTTAGTGGTAGCTCCCAAGATGAGACCTGATAACGGAATAATGGAATTCACAATAATACTTCATATAATATTTAAGTACAAACATTTTAAACAGACTCATTTAGAAGTAAAAGTACAGTGTCAGTGTATTCATGGCCTTGGTAAGTTTGTTTTTACTTTTCTCTCTGATGGAAGAGAAACTTGAAGTAGGCTTGGGTAAATCCCCCAGAGACATGGTATTAATAATGCACAACCACAACAAGGGACAACTTCAAATATACTGTCTGGGAAGGTGCAAGTGCGGACAGCGCAGGTAAAAAATTCAACAACTTATGCACTAAAGATATCTGAAGTACTAGCCCAAGAGAAATATTATTCAATTCAGTGCAGTAAGTTATGTTTTTGTCCACTTGTACTATGCATTTACTGTATTTAACATTGTTAATGCACCTTATTAATGGCAACAATCCATTTGAGTGAATGAGTGAATACAGTGCTGGTTGATCTTTGTGTCAGTATAGTCAAGAAAAATGTGTTGTGATCATTTAACTATTCATCCATTCTCCTTTCCCATAAAAATATGTAAAAAGTATAAGGTATAAAGATGTTAATATATTTTATTTATGATATTTTTGTTGAAAATTGACAGTTAATTAACCTGATGATTTAGTGATAAACAATTTCCAGTTTATGGGAGATGGCAGATGTGACATTACAGATAATGTAATTTTGAAGGACAAGACATTAAATAATGCAAAACTGGTATTTTCAAAGAGTAGACCCACACAAAAAATACCTGAAGGAACAACAGGGACAGAACTTGTAACCAAACAACTAAGAACACAATAGCTATAACAGACCTATTACAACATTACTCAGATAGGACTAAAAGTATGGTGCTAGAAAAGTACTATGAAGTACAAATTCTTTAAAAGATTACTGAAGTAAATGTAACTGAGCAGTACCCACCTCTGGACGTAAACTAAAGGCTGCCACGCACTACAGGAGAATTTGCCTGATTTTGGCTGCGATTTGCTTCTCCACGAATTCGGGGAGGCGTGACCCGACTTTGTGTTTCATGTGCGATTTTGAAGCCGCTGCACTCCTCATGTGTGGTGTCAGTGTGACTCTGAGCTGCTCTGTCAGATCGTAACCACCAAACATCTGCAATGCTACGGTAACAGCCAATAAAACAGAGAGCGTCAGGGGCAGAGGAGTGACGGACACAGAGGCGCAAGATACAAACTCGGGAAATAGCGAAAATAATTATTACTCCCCTGTTGTAAAGTTGTAAATTTAAACTGCAGCATCTCATCCACATTATCCATAGAATTTGTCCTGCACCAGTAATGACACCGAGTCCACAAAACAGCGCTGTGAATTCAGTTTGAAGTGTTCTTTAGAAGTAAAAAGCTGAAAGTAGTTCCTCACATGTGTCTGTTTACATCCACACAGCGCATGGATAGGGGTGAAGCTGCAGACTAGTGACAGAGACTCTACTTCCTGTGTACTTTATCGACAGCCTTCTGCGCATTAAAAATCAAGTATCTGAAATATCGTACCACATATAACAAATAATAATAACACAGTTTTGACTTGTATCCAAACTAGAAGTGCAGTGCTCTGATCTTCTGAACACTTAAGAGTCTCAAAGTGAATGGTTTTACTGTACCTTTACCCGCTGCAGTCTTTGCGATCTCATCCGATTCTCCTCGTGTCTGTGGTGTGCGCTTTTTGTCGCACGTTTAATAATCGTTTAAGACCGAAACATCCTGCAGTGTGTGGCAGCCTTTAAAGGACTCTCTCTGATCTAAATGGTCACTATATAAACCCCAGCACCTGCAGCCAATCATTATCCATGCTAGTGCAGCCTCTGCAGCTCAGTGAGGGGACTCTGGAAGTTCTGAGCTTTCAGAGATATGGTCCATCCATATACTGAAAATGAGAAAAAACTGACAACCCAGGCTCATTGTACCATTTTGTTCTGTGTAAATATTTGTAAAGTCTCATGATCGATCATTTTCACTTTGTAATGAATAGAGCTGGGTTAACATACGTTTTTCTTCTTCCCACTCTTTTTTGAGAAGTATTCTTTTCTGTTGTTCTTTTTTCTGTTGCTTATGATTTAAATATACTATGTAAATGAAGCATTTATTTTCTTTCTTGGCATAAATAAAAACTAATCAATAAATTCATTTTACCATAGAAGCACAGGCTACACACAGTTCCTTTAACAACAACAAATCTGCTGTTTTAATAGAATAAAACCAAAAATAATTTCTAATTTATTTATTTGTGTTTTTATTAAAAATGGCAATGTCCACTAAGTAATGTGGATGTCGTATGTAATCCATGCAATACCTTAATTTCTTATTAATGTCATTTCATGAGCTTTGAATTTGTTGCTTGTAAAATGTACAGTGAAGTTTTTCCAATAAAAAATCTTCAAGACAACCCCACACTGCACTGTCCTGTATTGTATTGTATTATATGTATTAAAGCACACATTATACGGTGTAATTGCTGGCATAGTTCCTCTCATTTGAAATCCCAACAGCGTGTCTTTATTTGAGTGAGGCTTTGATTCATGCAGAGACACACACACTGATCCTGCTTCTAATCCCTCCTCTGGCTGAGACAAGGACAACCTGACAACTTAAGACCTGCGCCTCAAACTCCGCTAAACAGTCCTGTTGACCGATTTAGAAACACGCTTTTAATTCATCAGTAACTATCGTACCTGGCGGCCCATTTAGGCAAATATATTCCCAACGAGCTGACATTTTGCTAACTGATTTGGCAACTGACATTCACAAAGTTCCACCGTGCTTACGAGTTTGTTTAACAGTGTTAAGTGGGGTTAACTGCATATGACTACTTACTTCAGTAAAACATAGTAAACATCATTATTTTATTTTACTTAAAGGTGCTTTGTGTAACTTCTCTGATGGAGGGTCCATCACCTGCTTGTTTCTATGGAAATGTCATTGCTCTGCCTGGAATGTTCCAAAGTATGACATTAAACAGCTTTACCTTACATTTATTCAATTATCGCTCAAACATCCCTTGAAAAACAGGTTTTCTACTGGTCTCCTCTCCACAGATTTGACGTGTAACTTCGTCTGATTTGGTCTCCATGAAGACAGAATGGTTCAGTGTCATACTGTGAAACATTCCAGACAGCGCAATAAGGTCTCCACAGAGAAAAGCATGTGATGGACCCTCCACCAGAAAAGTTGCACAATGCACCTTTAAGGTATGTAATTCAGTAACTGTTACCTAGCAACCATAGTGTTAACAAGGGCTGAATTGGAAACTGCAGTTGTTGAACTCAATGTTATTCTCTCAAATAAAAAATGTTGACTTTCCGATCATTTTCTCCAAATAGACGTATTTTGTCTTCTTGGACACAATATGACCCCATTCCGAAAATTTTAGATGGGACACTGTGTTGAGATTGGTAACTGAACACATTAAAGTATTCACTCCCTTTAAAAGTACCTTTAAGACTATTGTACCATATCAAATGCAGGATAGGGGCAGTAAAACATTACTCAAACAAGCAATACAGTAACAAGCAGTTTGATAAAAAAAAAATGCAATTTATTTTTTAGAAATATGTATATTTTTGCATTAGAATAAATACTTTTTTCATAGCTCAATCAGTATTGATCATAGACTAACCCTCCAGCCGCTGCATTCTAAATAGAAAGTGACAAAAATTATCACCCCTCTGCAGGTAGCCCCGTCATTTTGGTCTTAAAATGTCTGTATTAATCCTAATAATCCTAAAATTCTTTCTTTTTGTGTTGACCCACCCATCAGTGAAAAACATATCGTTCAAATAATTCAAACAGACCTCTGAGAAACACTTCTATTTATGAAATAGTCATCAGAGAGCTGCAAAGACAAGAATCGTGAGGGCAGAACCAGTTCAAGGAATAATCAAGATCTTCTTTCATAAAAGTTTTGTCTTGTTCAACAGTTAATCTACTTTGTACATCATTTAGTTCATACACTAACAGGTCAAACAACTCAATAGTCAGGCCTTTTCATTCTTGCCACTCAATAGAAATTACTCAAAATTATTATAACCATGGTGACCCCACAGTACCTTGTACTGTAAGAGTAATTAAAAATACCACAGAATAAAAGTTTCTATCAAGAGGATACAATCTAATCTCCTCAAACATGAACTGATGAGTCACCGTTATTGATTTGCAAATGCTATCCTCCACCCAGGGATCCAACATGGCCGGCTGCATGGTAGTGTGCCAGCTCTAGACTTTTTAATCAAAGTTCAATTCAGGAAAAGTTTAGATGGTGCTTTTGTTTTTCAACCATCAAAACTCAAACAAAGAGTGTCAGCTTTGGTCACGGAGTCACATTCCATTGTAAAGTGGTACTCGAAATGCAACTTATGCCAAATCACTGTCAGAAACTATAGTGCAATTTGCTTTTCTAAATGAGCCCTGTTGTCATTCTAAAAGTATTATTATTATGGATTTACAGCAGTACAAATGAACAGGAAAAGGCAGGATTGGTAATATTACTGAGGGAAAAAACAGATTACGCTATTTGCTGATCTGTTATAATGTTGTCTCTCATCACAAACACACCTGGAGTCGTGTTTTGTTTCATTCACATGTTTAACACACAAATCCTGCATATTTAGGTTGAGTTCTTCTCTCAAACAGAAAACACTCTGTTCCACCTTGTGATGTTATGTGGTTGTAAAACAAGAAGTGTTTGACAATGTTTTCAAACTCTACACACCTTCACTAGAATCATTTGGATAATTCCAGCCCTAGAATTGTCAATCTCTGCTGAACTAAAGATAAAAGGTTACTGCTAGCTCAACAACTAGACCACTACATGACATCACAAGGTGGATCAGAGCATTTTGAGCTTTGGAAATGCAGCCAGACTAATAAAGGGTTACTCAAATGTGTGAATGAACCAAAACACAACTTCTGACATGGCTAAAAGCTCACAAGAGTTAATTTTGCATAATATAGGACCCTTAAAAGACCCTGTATCTGTATGTTGTATCTGGTAAGTTAAAATATTTGATTGGTTTAACATGTCCAATTATTTTAGACTTATTGAGTAAAAACAATAAAAATATTCCAAACTAATCAAACCAACATTGTGAAATCAAAAACCACGTTGATATGCAGGGGTGTAGGCAGACTGACTATACTTCCCTTTTACCTTCACATTCAGAAGAAGTCGTTTTAGGTATTTTTGGACCCAAGGGATAGTCATTGGCCAGAACACAAAACCATTGAAGGAACAAAAGCAGTCTCTTGTATTTTAGCAGACAAACAAGTTGAGATAATAATGACTTGTCCCATTGGGAAGAATGAAAGACTAGAGCGGGAAAAAAACAGCGCGAGTCCATTGTAAAAAGGAACACAGCGTGAAACAGCAGAAGTCATCAGCTGAAATCACACTTGAGCTCGTATTTCTCAGTCCTTTTAGGCCGTGCCAGGCAATCACCAGCAGAGGGGGAAACGCTGCGTCCCAGAACCACCCTGTTCCACTGTACAATCAAGCTCAGAGCTGCCTGGCACTAAATACACAGTAGAAAAACTCACATTTACAACAGTGACTTTAATTCAGAGCCTCAGATCTTTTTTCTGACTACTTTTAAAGGGGACATATTGTGGAAAAATCAACTTATTGTGTTAAAATGTTTTGTTTTTTGTTTTTTTTTTGGTCCTCATTATATCACAAAGGGTTGCATTTTAATTGATTAATGCTTGCTCTCCTGTATTGTCCTGCATTTGAGGTTTGAGTGTTCAGAGAATTCCTGTTTTAATACTGATCATTTAAGTAAATCTAAACTAACAGTCAAGAGCCAAGTAATTTAGAAAATGTAGAAAATGTTAATGTTAATCAATTCCAAAACCCTAAATGAGACCAAATGAGTGAGTGGACTTACAAAGTTAAAGCTGACGTGGATCACTTTCATTGATAAAACATTTGATTGGAAGCGAGAATAAAATTTGTTTGGTAGTAAGAATCTGCCTCTTTACTGCTGCTCATATCCTTGGCACTAAAGGTAGCTAAGGAGAAAGAGAGTGACTTCATCCTGGCTACGGCACAATAAAGAGTGGAGATTGGGAGGCAGAGACTTGGCCCTGGAGGTATAAATCTGTTGCAAATGGCCTCCTCTGCTGCTGTTCATTATGACTGGGACTGAGAGGAGCAGGTTCACAGGGAAACGCACAGAAATGGGTCACAGCACTTTGAGACATACATACAATTAGTGCCAAATGCAACCTCAATGTGAAATTCAGTATGCTATAGGCAATAGACCAGACATTGTGTTAAAGGGTCTATATTATGCTGTTTTCTGATTTTTTTATACTAGTAATATTGATTCCTCATCAAAAAAACATACCTGGAGCTGTGTTTTGTCTCATTCATTTAACACACAAACCCTGCAAATTTAGACTGACTTTTTCTCCCAAACTGAAAACACTCTGTTCCATCTTGTGATGTCATGTGGTAATAGAGGAAGTGCTCCACTGTGTTTTTAAACCACATACACATTCACTAGAATCATTCGGATAATGTCAGCTCTGGAATTGCCCATTTCTATTGAACTAAAGGTAAAATGTAGTTATTAACTTGAACCACTTCATGACATCACAAGGTGGAACAGAGTATTTTGAGCTTTGGAGATGTAGACAGACTAATAATAGCATAATTGCATAATATAGGACCTTTAAAATGATACCAGACCATATGGATGAAATATGCAAGAAAAGCAAACGTTCACTTGTAATTTGCTGTACTGATCTCAAACAACAGTAGTAGAAACAGGTGCATTGACTTCTTGTTCAAAACGGTGTAATTCACGGGTGTCCAAACTGTTTTGACAGAGGGCCGGATACTGAAACATATTGGAAGCACAGGGCCACAGACTGGTGGTCAATATTGTGGATTATTCAGATGGATGCATTTTTCATGGCTTTGACAGAGCCACTGTAGCTTTAATAAGACTTAGAGCAATAAGCTTTGAGCCTGTACCATAATGCATTGTGATGTTATTGAGGTTAGAGTGCCAAAGATACTTACTTTTGCAATAAAATGTACTATTTGGGCCAATTCATCAGGAGGCTTGAGGGCCTCTTCAAAGTGGCATTTCACGGGAGTGAACAGTTTTTATTGACGTTTTTTCTTTTCGAACAATGGCTAATTAAAAGTTCTGAACCCGATATGACATATAATGTTTGTTTTTTGTTTTTGTTTTTTTCATAAAACTACAGTAAGTCAGTAAGTAAACTATCGAAACAAACCTATGCAGGACAAAACAGGATTACTCAGTGCATGCATGAAACACTCAAAATAGAACTATCAATAAGATAATAGTAGATGAATCACTCAAAATCAAACTAAGCTAATAGTAGAGGAAACCAATGCATTGCAGTAGAGTTTATTTAAAGCATCACCTACCAGTGTCCCACTTTTTTACAATTTGAGCTATAAAATATACCCACATAGAACATTATCTGTCACCTTACTTTCCTGTGGACTTTTTGAGGTTGTTAGCTTGTTTTAGGCGCACCTTTGGGTGCAGGGGTGGTGTGGGCGGTTTGTTTGTAGCATGTGAATATGCCGTACACATATCCATCTTCTTTACTCAGACATAAGACGTGGAGAGCTGTTTTATCATGGGCTCTTTTTGCAGTCAGTGTCACACTAAATATGCAAAAAAGAACAAAGATATGAAGATGAATCGCAGACAGAGCCCTCACTTGGGTTTTATAAAAGAATTAGAAACATAAGAACGACGAGGAGAGTCAGGGAGGGAGACAATGGGGCTGGAGACCGCTGGACTGGCTATAATTTCTAAAAGGATCAAATTGTTCTGAATTGGATTTATTATTAGAGTAATTCTTTGGGCTTTTACTTAAAACATTAAGTGGTTTATGTTTAAAAAAACAAACAAAAAAAAAAAACACTTATAATATATGGAGCCCAGAATCGATCATGGACATGAGAAAACATATTTTTGGAACTGCAGAAGACATTATGAGCTTATTACACATTCATTATTCATTCTATAAGGTTAACATGCTAATATTTTAAATAATTAACCACAATGTAAGAAATATTGTCTCCCAATTATTTTAAAATAAAATATCACAACTGTTTCTACTCAATTTAGAAACTGAAATCAATGTTTTGTGTGAAATCAGTTATTGCAATATTATTATGTTCTATGTAAGATAAAATGCTGAAAAAGATTTTATTTTATTTTTTATTTTTATTTTTTTGTGAAACAGCTAAATTAACAAACTAATATTAACTATAATTATTTTCATCTTCATCTAAAGACAGACTTCCTGGAACCTTTTTGCTGTGAGGTGAGTGTGCTATCCACTCTGCCGCTATATACCTATAAAGACTATGTACTTGAAATTGTATTCTTACATATCTCCATAACACAACAACTGTGTTATTATACACCTTTCATTATTTCAATAAAGCTAAAATTGTTTTTTATTTTCTGATTAAGCATGGCAACAGAGTGGTTGGCTGCTTTTGTGGCTACCTGGCTCAGACACTGAGTGGTTTTTGAAACTTTTTGTTTTGTGAGCTCAGTTTTTGACATCATATCAGTTGGATGTTGTAAAATGAGCTGTTGTTTTTTGTTTTTCCCATATCCATGGAGACCGCGCAAGAGGCAAGCTAAGGAGCTAGCTATTGTGATTCGAGATGCTATAGGCTTTTTACACCATATGTGGCAGCAAATGTGGCAGAAGACCTTCCAGAAGAAATACTCAAAGACATTCCAGAGGGAACATTTTGAGGCAATGAACTATTTCACCAACAACCGAAACACCAGAGCGGCGTAAGAACAAGGCCTTTTCTGTTGTGTTCACCTGGTGCCCCCTGGGCACAGCTGTGATGCCGCAAGACTCACAGGGACACTTTGAATCCGTGTATCATTCATTCATTCATTCGCTTTTCAAAACAAAAACAAAAATAAGAAAATGAAAAAACAACTATTTCCTTCATTATTTGTCCCCAAAACCAAAATCAAAAAAACGATAACAACTTCTTTTTTCAGTTTTCGATTTTGTGTTTAAATGAATAATGGAAAAAACGTATAACTGTGACCCAGAAGTGACACATTTACCTAAGTTAAGCAGAAAGTGCCATAGACATATACATGTATATGCCTATGGAAAGTGCAAGATGGAAACCCTTTTTCAAGGTCGACTGAAGCTCTGCGGCATGTGTCAAGTGGGCGGTGCGAAGTGTTTTTGGTGTTTTGGGTAAATCGAGTGCCGCGAACGATGTGTGCAGGCGCTGACGCATGAACAACAGGTGTGAACAATGAGCGGGCGTTTAGTGCAATGGAAGCACAGAGCGACCAGTGCGAACGGTGAAGCAGCATCCAACAAATTTACACGCGGTATAAATTCTACAGCCTAATTGGATCCATATCAACCATGTAGCCTAACTTTAAACAGATGATTCTGTGCTAACACAGCTGATACATGTCAAATAAAAAAATACCAAGTAAAAAGTCCATGTTTGTCAAACTCTGAGCTGTAATCTGAATCTTATCTATCATGTTTATAAGCAACCCATCTACTAGAAACTACTAGAAAATGTTTACAGGCAAAAACAAAGGCCAAAAGAACAAAACATGCACAACTTACTGTTTTGAGCCACTACGGAAGGAAACATCAATTTATATCCACAACAGAGCCATTTCGTCCAGTGTGTCCTCTGTGCCATGTGTGCCAAGAATTTTCATTTAATTCCATCAGGTTAATAAACTTTAGATTCTGCTCCAGGATTTCTACACATATAGAAGAATGTTTTCTCTACAAAACTAGGAGATTATCCTGCAAATGGGGCAGACAGATTTTTATAACTTTGGTTGGGTGCTAAGTGTCCAGAGGACAGGGCTCCAGCCTCTCTGAGTCAGTCTGCAGAGCCCCGTGCATCATGTTCTCTGATACTGGTGTCTCCCTCTTGGTACCGCTGTTCCCTGGGCTATAGTTTGAGGCGTAGGCCGTTCACAAATATAACCAGCACAGGTGTAGTGGTTCCAGGTGAGTTCTCTCCCCAGTCCACGCGTAGAAGATTACACCGGAGAGCTCCGTGCGCTAAAACACAGCTCCAGTGGTACATTTGCTGTAAAAATATCCAATAGTATCCCATACAATCGTGTGCACGTTGGTCAAAGTGTGGACGTTCACCACGACGAGGCGACAGCAGCAGCCAGGCTGCCGAGGCGCTCTAAACGGCCAGTCTTCACCAAAGCCCCGCTCTCCTGCAGTAGGCACACAGAAGCCGGATAGGGCGAGCCGCGGTCCCACTGAGCCATAAGCAGTGAGGCTTATCCCGCAACCTCAGTAAACCAACCGCCTCTGACTGCTCCATGTTAAATAAGTTACCCTTATTTACCACAGACCAGGGAGCATCCATAATCCAACACCATCTCATGCCCAGACCTTTTCATCTGTGTTCGGCTTTAGGCCAGGTGACGTGCGGTGTGGTTTACAGCTGTGAGGCAAAGTGTAGGCTCAGAAATGTTGATGCGCTTTAAGTTGCTTTTCTTTACAAACACACAAAAATTACGTGAACTAATAAAAACATTGTGTTTTAATAAATGATATTGTTTACACACAAAAAGGAAGAAAGAACAAAATAAATATGTAAATGACAAATCAGGGTCATGAATCCGGAGCCATCCATCCATTTTCTTCTGCTTATCTGGGGCCAGGTCGCTGGGACAACAGTCTAAGCAGGGACTCCCAGACTTCCTTCACCCCGGACACTTCCTCCAGCTCCTCTGGGGGGACCCTGAGGCGTTCCCAGGCCAGCCGAGAGACATAGTCCCTCCAGCGTGTCCTGGGTCGTCCCCGTGGGACATGCCCAGAACACCTCCTGAGGGAGGCGTCCAGGAGGCATCCCGAACAGATGGACAGGACCAGGACACCCCAGGTCGGAGGTGAATGATCAACTTTGTTGTCGTGTCATCTGATCTCCAGCCACGTGTTTTGGACACTCGGGTGAAGAGAGGGGCAGAACTGTCAACCAATCACCACCTGGTTGTGAGTTGGGTCCGCTGGCGGAGGAGGAAGCCGGAAAGACCTGGCAGGCCCAAGCATATAGTGAAGGTCTGTTGGGAATGTCTGGCAGAACCCTCTGTCAGGGGGACCTTCAACTCACACCACCGGGAGAGCTTCTCCCATATTCCGGGGATGGCTGGGGACATGGAGGCCGAGTGGGCTTTATTCTTGGCCTCTATTGTTGATGCGGCCGTTCGTAGCTGTGGTCGTAAGGTCTATAGTGCCTGTCGCGGCGGCAATCCCTAAACCCGGTGGTGGACACCAGAAGTAAGGGATGCTGTCAGGCTGAAGAAGGAGACTTATCAGGCCTTGTTGGCTTGTGGGACTCCTGAGGCAGCTGACAGGTACTGGCGGGCCAAGCATGCTGCAGCCCGGGCAGTCGCAGAGGCAAAAACTCAGGGTTGAGAGGAGTTCGGAGAGGCTATGGAAGAGGACTATTGGATGGCCGCAAAGAAATTCTGGCAAACTGTCCGACACCTCAGGAGGTGGAAGAAGTCCTTCACCAACACTGTTTACGGTGCGGGTGGAGAGTTGTTGACCTCAGCTGGGGATGTTATCAGATGGTGGAAGGAATACTGTGAGGATCTCCTTAATCCCACCGTCATGTCTTCTGAGGAGGAAGCAGAGGGTGGGGACTCAGAGGCGGACTCGTCCATCACCCTGACTGAAGTCACTGAGCTTGCCAACCACCTCAGTGACTTCAGTCACTGAGCTCCTTGGTAGCAAGGCTCTGGGGGTGGATGAGATCCATCCTGAGTATCTTAAGTATCTGGATGTTGTGGGGCTGTCTAGGCTGACAAGTCTCTGCAACATCGCGTGGCAGTCGAGGACAGTACCTCTGGACTGAACCCGGAGCGTCGGCACTAAATACAAGGGTCTTAAGATAGTGAGCTAAACTCCTTAATGTAAGCGAGAACTTGGTTGTGGGTAAAGAACGTTAAATAAATACTTTAAATATTTTATATATATTTGTTTATTCTTACTGACACTGAGCAGTTCTTTATTCCCAAAAGGACAGGTGAGGCACTTGTCTCTCCTGACTGCACGTTGCTGTCTCCTCTCTGCTCTCCACTCAGCTGCAAATGTGGCGGCATGCTGCGTACTGTCTTCCTGCACACACACACGCTTCCGTTTTATGATGTAAGGGGCGACCAAGCCGAATGTACGCCTTGCGAACAGAGTGTCTAATTCGCATGTCTGAAGCGGCTTCAAACGAATGTTTCAGCAGTGCGTTTGCCACGGGAAGCGCAATTTGACACTTTGTATGTGCACACAGCTTTAAGGGTCAAAACTGGATGAAACGGGAAATGGCCGTTATTTGTTTTTTCTGTTATTCATTTAAACACTGAAAACTGAAAAAATTAATTGCTATCTATTTCTTCATTTTAGTTTTGGAGACAAATAATGAAGAAAATTGTTGTTTTTTCATTTTCTTATTTTTGGTTTTATTTTGAAAAATAAATGAAGGAATGAAACACAGATTCTTTTGGCTCTTCTTCTCCTCAAACTGCTCTGATACAGCATCTGCTGAGCCTAACCTAACCAGTCCTCCTGTTAAACTGCACTGAGACCTTTGACTGAGACACAAAGGTGAGTTTGCTCATGGAGGCAAGTTTGCTCCAGCAAAACTTGGATTTCCCTCAGGATCAATTAAGTATCTCTGTGTGAATACAATAACCAATTGTATAGTCTATGACACTCATGGATCGTTATGTTATAATTTGCATATTTTAAATTGCAATATTCATCTAAAACAACTTAATAAAAGAAACAAGCCCACTAACTTCTGTGTTAGAAAACTACGGTGCCCAATTGGAGCTGACGTTGTCGCATACGTCATCGCAACAAAGACTCGCAGATCAGGCTAGGGAGTAGTAATACCAAAATGATTACGCAACACTGTAGAATCCTATGTGTGTCAGAGATTAAGAAAATAAAATTGGAGAACCAAGTAAGTAAAGCTTAAAGATTGCTCAAACATCCATGAATCACTCCAAACTCACCTTCAAGAGGGTAAATGAGAAGAAGAAACAACTATAACATGTTTAAAAATTCTTAAAAGTCGATTTGGAATAATAGGTCCACTTTAATTACCCTTTGTGGGATCCAATAATTCTCCATCCTGATCCGTGCCTTCGGACTTCTGAGCTCCTGTGTTTTAAAATATTGTCTCTTCTCTCATGCCCCAGCGCTAAAAATACAACTCAAAAGAACAGTACAATCTCTTATTTATCTTTCTCTGTGAGTGGCTGTGGGGCCATTGTTCCTGCTCGTTGTCTTCCAAACTGATGAGGGCATTAAAAACCACCATTGATTCACAGACAGTTTTCATTTCCTCTGGCCTGAGTGGGCCCACATGTCTTCAGGCATCTTGGTTTCAAAAGAAAACGATGAATATTTGAATGGAAAAGTTCACTAAAAACCCAGGAGGAAGAAGAATTTCAGATTACAGTGATTGAGGAAGATCAGCGGAGCATCTGGCCAACTTTTGGAGTGATTCTTGCGTCATACGGCTCTTTGCGGGTAATATTAGTGTGTCAGTCATAGTACTTGAGAATGGCATTTCATCAAAGTAAGATTTCCTCCATCCATAGAAGGACTGCACCCGCCCCACTGAGCCACAGCTGTCACCCAGGATCATGAATGATGACTCTGGAAGTTTCCTTGAACAAAAGGAGCAGGTTTGTCTACAGTGTTACGATTTAAAGTGTGGTGGTTTCATAACTTTAATGGAGGAGGACTGATTTTGAGGGTATATGAGTTAGCATAAAACTTTACCTGATTTTGTGACTTATGTACATAGACTGTCTATATAAATGGACATAACTAACCCTCTAGCCACCACATTCCACGTAGCAAGTGACCATGGGGGCAATTCAGGCTCCATCGACTATGGATCCAATTCACTTTACTTTGAAAATTTGTCACCCCTCTTTCTGGAACTGCTGCAGTGAGCCATGTCATTTTGGTCTTAAAATGTTTGTATTAACCCGCTCTACATAATCCTGGGGTTTTTATTCCTCCAACTTCATTCCTCTAACTGCTAACTTCATGAGCTACATTTGAGTGGAGCCGAACGCTATGTGTGACCTCACACTCCCTTAGTCCATTTTATTCAGTCTACAGTTATGTATGTTTTGTCCTTTTTATTAAAGTTACATTAAAAAAAACTGATTAAAATGGTCCTACAATCACAACTGAACCTGGGTTGCTAGTTTTTTCTCATTCTCAGTAAAAGTGTCAACCACATGTTAAGGTAAAACATGTTGGGGTAGGACACGATAAGTTTTTTAAAACTTCAACCTACTCCTTTTGAACACCCAAATATGTACATGTACATATCCTTATGTTTGTAATGTACCTTTCTCAAACAAATAAACTGAATGAATGAATGAACCTCCAGCGTTCCCTCACTGAGCTGCAGAGGCTGCACAATATGAAGTGACCATTCAGATCAGAAAGAGGCAGTTTAAGTTCAAACCAACTGAATTTCAGCATTAGAAAATGTCTTTAGAACCAAACACTAAATTATAACATAACTAGGCCATTTTTGTAATCAGCATTACAACTGTTATCAGTAAAAGCATTTGAACATGTCTACCTAGAGACACAGATACAGACACAGGTTACGTTTATGGAATCTAAAATAATACATACTGTCCCTTTAACTTTTTAAATTATAGATCCGGTGTTATGCCCAGTTACTTCAGCTGTTCTCCCCAATACTTTTTACTTTTGCTTGAGTAATTTCTTAGAGCACTATTTTGTACCTTTACTTGAGTATGGTTATTTCGAAGTATAGGTGCTTACAATTTTTTGGCTAGATAGACTCACTAGGTTTTCTATTTTGATAAATTTCAAACTAAATGTTATATTTTAGCCAAGAATAAAAGAGAATGTGGATCTGAGAGAGATTTGGCTGCATAAATGCCAAATAAATAAAACTAAATATTACATAAATCATTCAACCATTATTACTCATCAAAATTTCTAAAATATTCCCTACCACTCAATTAAAAGCATTATGTCATCAGCTGAAAAAGCCTATTTGTTTGTCTGGTCTCTAAATCAACATCTCATTTGTATCAGTGTGGTGAATCTGCCAATACAAGCTCTCTGCTCTGTTTCTATGGGCCCATTATGTAGCAGTTCACAAAGACATAAGCAGTGTTTTTATGCATTACCATTTCAGACAAAACACGAAAATTGTCTCTCCTCTCTCACTGCTGCACTTACAATACCAGATGACACTAATCCAGAGCCAGGACCATTACCTGCTTTGTGGTCATAAAAAACCACAATGATGGTAGCAACGCCGGCAATGTTATTCAACAGCCCAGGCAGTGTACACTCTTATGGGTTTATGTCAGGTTCTTAAAGGCACTGTACCTGATATTTACTGTGTTATTCCTCACTTACCTTATGCATTCCGAGCATCCTCATTATTCTCCACAATGAGTTCACAACTGCTTTTCACAACTTTCAGAGGCCGAAGTAGTTTAGCCATCACAACTAGCAACTGTGCAATTCCAAATTCTTAAATAAAGCATTTTTAAGATAAGATAAGATAAGACTTTATTGATCTCACAGAGGAGAAATTCACTTCACAGAGGAGAAATTTATACTTAAAGGCAGTACACAGTAGATTTATTTTGACCTAATGCTAGGTCCCAGTGTACTGGTGAATGGGTGACTGGTCCCTTGATGTAAAGCTCTTTGAGTGCCTTAAAGGTGGAAAAGCACTGTATAAAATTGTGACCATTTATCATTTACTGCTACCGTGATCTTGTTGATATGTTGTTTTTTAGTAACTTGTTTAAAACTAACATACTTCCATTGTTATTTTTCTTTTTCTGTAAAAGGCAATATTAAACTACAATGGTTTAATAATAGAAGCGGGTCTGCTGACTTCCTGTTCAAAACTGCAGCGCTGAGTGGCTCTGCAGGTAGCATTTCAACATAGGAAGCAGCGCATTTTCATTTATGTGCTTTTATTGTTAAAAAATGTCTATGTGACATTTTTACCTAGACTCTGTATTCTTTCATTAGTCCCAGGTAAGAACATTGCACCAAAGAAGCTCTAAAATGACTGTCATGGTAATTTAAGTATTCTTTAGAAAATATTGAAAATAAAATCTAGTAATTTATATTACTAGATGTATGTGTATTTGATTGTCCATTCCTTTCTATTGTGATGACTATTGGTATTGATTTGTGAATGCTATGCTAGGATTTAGTTTTCTCTGATATTTGGACAGGTAGATTCATGCCTATTCACCAAGTTTCTTGAATAAAGGATTATTTTGGCAACACTCTTATGGCTGAGATGTAGCTACAACAAACCCCATAGGATTGGCCTAAAGGGTCTACTGTATATTACACTACATTTGGCTCTATTTTATAATGTTGTTTCCTCATCAAAAACATACCCAGAGTTGTGTTTTCATTCACACATGTTCAACACACAAACCAAATTTAAGTCTTCTCTCAAATAAAAAAAACACTCTGTTCCACCTTGTGTTGTTATGAAGTGCTCCACTCTGTTTTTCATTTCAGGCCCGGAATTGCTGATCTCTCTGAACTAAAGGTAAAAGGTAGCTGTTGACTTGAAAACTACAGCTTCATGATGTCACAAGTTGGAAAAGGGAATTTTGAGACGTAGACAGACTAAGAATAAAGGGTTACTCAAACATGACGTGCGAATGAAACAAAACACAACTCCAGGTATGATTTTGAGGAGGTAGCAGCATTATAACACGGCTGACCTTTAAGAAATAAGAAATTTGTATTATTAAGACATTATTGATGGTCATAACATTATATTGCCTGGCTGCAATTTCCCTGCTTCTTTATAATAATTTCCTACAGCTAGTGTGAGCCTGGTGCTATTGGAGTGCGTACTGCAGAGCTGTGGCAGAGAAGCAGTCAGGCTCGCCAAAGTTATGAATCCAGTTTTAGTGAAATATGACAAGTAATGAAGTCAAGCCAAATGTGTAGTCAAATGAAGCCATCCATTCTGTAATTTTAGCATTTTGTCATTCCGTACGCACAATATTTCTTAATTCACAATTGCTAAGTAGTTAACAGACACAGACAAGATAAAAAAGTTTGCTATGTAAATCCTTGTCACCATGATTGGTTTTCAGTGACAGGACGAGGAAGAGAGGGACGTCAGAGCCTTCAGCGTGCCAAAAAACACAAATAAAAGTAATTAAACTCAGCAACATCATCAGTCTCCCAAACAGTCATGTGGCAGTTTGGTCTCTACTCAGAATTAACACTGGCCAAGATCCAAAGGAAGATGTTCAGTGGATGCAGCTGCAATGCTTTCTGTGCCAATCATAACATAAAATAATAACAGTCTTTAGGGTGCAAACTTGTCCCTTTAGTCGTTCTTTTATTTGGACTGTTTGATCCTGGTGTGGATTTGGTTCATATTTAAGTTAAGTTCACTCGTAAAAAACAATCATCTATAATTACACATGGCAGTTGTAGTAAATAGTTGTGGGGCAAAAGTGTGTAGAGTGGAAGAGGAATGTTCTGACCAGAGATACTGCCGCTGTGTCCTTGAGCAAGAGTTCATCCACCTTGCTGATGTGAATGTGGTTTATAGGAGAGTGATTGGTGGTGGTTGGAGAGGCCATAATAGGCACACAATGACAGCTACAAATTTTATACTGGCACAGACTGGCTGTACTCACTCTTCACAGGTTCACAGTTCTCACGTTTTACTCTTGAGTGTAGGTTCTTTCTGTGTGGAGGTTACCTGTTTCTCCCTTTGTCTGGGTTTCCTCTCGAACCTCAGCAAAAAAATGGCCCGAGAGTGGTTGCTCAGATTTGAAACACAAATTTGGCAACAATAACATGACTTTTTTTTTTTTTTTTACCATTCTCTGTCCAGCATGTTTAAATCTTACAAAGGTCGCTTGATTGTGGTCAATGTTAGACCTGCGTATTTTAATCACCCTGAGGAAAAGAGCTTTGTACTAAAATCTGAATGTGCTGCTTCCAGAGTCTACAAAGACAGTGTGATATTGAGAACACTTTGCTGTAGCTGTGGGTAAGTTCATGAATGTTAGGGTTGATGTTAGTTAGTCATTTTTTGCACCATTCTGAAAGTGAGGTTATCAGTTCAAATAAAAAAAATAAAACAGAATAAAATCTTTGTATCTTTCAGAACAAAGAAAGACGTTTGAGAACCAACAAAACACAGACCACAGATGAACAAAGTAAGTAAACCAACTAAAAGTATTTTAACAGTGAAACAGTTAACGTGTTTCTACAGGGTGATGTGGCACTAGGAGAACTTTGTACCAGATGCCCTACCTGTTACTGTGTTTTGAGGAAGAAAAGCAGCACATGGAGAGTTTCATGTTGTTTCTGCAAGTACAATTCTAATGTTCACTGTGATTCTGTTCGGGTCCATTATTGTGGTAGAGAGTAATAAGTGCTTTAAGTATATTTAAACATGTACAACACAGAGTAGATCATCATAATGTGTTCATCATGTGTTATTCATGTGTCCACAGACCAGAGCTTCTTCACTGGAATAAATCTTCACACTGTCTAACTCCAAACTGTGTGTCTCTGTACCTGTGATCTCTCTGTGTTTGATTCTGTTTAAGACAATACAGAACTGTGGAAAACTAAAGACTGTTTTTTGTCTTCTTTTACTTTAAAACACTTGAAGGACATTTGACATTACTATTAAAGTAATTGTGTCGACAGAATTAAATAATATATAAAAAAATAAATTCCATTTCCATGATAAGGTAATGCAAGATAAATATACACTGACAGTCAATAAAAACTTTGAGGGACAAAATTGACAAATACTTGTTATTTCCCTAACACAAAGCTACTTTCATATGAACAGACAACAACAATATCATATCAGTAAAAAAATGAATAAAGGAATAGGTGTTCAAAAGCATTTTTTTTTCACCAAAATAAACCAGAATATATGGCGACTGCCAAATACAGTTTTGCACCAGATCAGTAACGGGTGTGACCTCCGTTGGCGTTTACACAGACGGTGATGCGCTGACGCATGCTCCTCACAAGGCGTCGAATGTTGTCCCGAGGGATCTGGAGCCACTCCTCCTGCAGTGCCTGGATCAGCTGTTGCCTGTTCTGAGGCTGGGGGACCCGATTGGCTACCTGCCTACCAAGTTGATCCCAGAGGTGCACTGGAATGATATTGGTGGCCTTTTTGGTTCCCATATATAGGCTTTCCATGTCACTCCTCAAATTGAACAGATTCATTGTGCTTATTGCTCAACTGGCATGTGGTCGAGCTTTTGTCAAATAATCCCCAGATGTGCAGTGACGCATGACCAAGCAAAAACTCATCAATTGTAATCATGCTCATACATTACGGAAACAAAAAAGCCAAATGGATTATACCTCTGTCTCATATTTACCCAGAAAATACAAACTTGTCCCCTCAAAGTTTTTACTGACTGTCAGTGTACATATTCAGCCTGATATGATCACATTTCATCAACATGAAAAAGTTACGTTCATGTTCTGAGAAAAATATGCGTAGGGGATCGAATAAGTTTCTAAGCCTAAACATAACTGTATTGCACACAACTGATTTCCATATTTTTAAGCAAATCCAGCTACCTTTTTTCAGTGTAGGTAAAATCCTAAACCAGCCAGACTAGCTCATGATCTGGAAATGAGTCCTCTGGCTCTTCACTGTTCCAGACAGATTGGCCCAACAGCATTAAAGGATGGGTCAAATGGACAAATTTCCCTTAAAAAAAAAAAAAGCTTTTGTCTATTTTTGTCTCAGTCTTGACACAAAAAATTACAGCTAATGGGTACAAAACTTTTTCACTAAACCAAAATGACATGTTTCTTGAGTGCAGTGGTGGTAATATTCAGCACTAAGGTTTTGATGAAAACTTGAAACTTGATAACACTCTTATAAAACCAAATGAAATTAACTCATAAATACTACACTGGGACTTTGATGATAAACCTTGTACCCAGCTCCACAGACACCTGACTGTAGACTCCAGCAGAGATATGGCTCACTGCAGCCGAGGCACTTTATGATCAAATTATTGTGCAGCGTTTGATTAGATGAGAGGCGCACATATCAGTCTGGTGTGAAGGGATCAGGCGGAGAGCAGGGGACGTACACACCACTCCCGTCCTGAATATTGATGTTTAAGTGCATTAAGAGATGTTCGCAGTGTAATCCAATCGATTAAGCATTTTCATTTGCCCCAGCGCCATACATCACACAGGCATCCGCGTGAAGGAACCAGATCAACATGGAACTGTGATCTGTGGAGGTTTGATCAGGTTCAACTTCATCTACTTTAGACATCATGTGTACAAACATTTCAAAGCTCACTATACACATCTGTAATGGGAATATGTGTTTGTTTGCAACTATTTAACTTTGCCCAAGTACATATACTATGCACAAGCAGCTCTTGAGGTCAACATAAGTTTGCTGCATGTAAAATTCGAATTTCCCTCGGAAATTGTTGTTAGCTTTACCATCACTCTGCTCTGGCCTCTGAGAGTTGTGAAAAGCCTTAGTAAGTCATCACAGGGAATAATTAAGATGCTTGGAATGTATAAGGTAAATAAGGAGTAACTCTGGACCACTGTGAACTGTTTAAAGTTTTTCAAACCAGAACGACCGATGACAGTTACATCAAAATCAAAACTTTACATTGTTTGATGTTGAAAGTGCAATGTCCCATTTCAAATAAATAAATATATTAAATTAGCTACTTTGTTTTGCTAAATTTACTTTTAGTACATATCAAAAATACTGTCACTGCTCCCATCCCATTCTCCGATCTACCTGAGCTGCTAATTAGCTTTTATTTTGAGTCAGTTGTCAGTGTCAAAGTACTCCATATACAACTAATTATTTTAAAAAAATATACTCCACCATTCTTTTGGAATTTATTTTTAGACTTAAAATGCTTGGAAGGACAGTTAGTTTTCTGCATTTGACCCATCCTTCACCCCATCAATTCAATCCATAAATCTTCAAGACTGGTGAGGTTGCCTGTCAGAAGCACAGACTCATTTCCAAATGATCTTGATCAATATCTACCTGGTGAGCCAAGACTACAGCCTTTTTCCATGCTGTATAAAACTGTCTTGTCTCCCAGAGTTCTGATGGGAATGACTGGCGGGCAGGTCAGCCAATCACAGAAATACATGGTCTGTTGTTATACAAAAAAAAAAAAAAGAAATAACACAAGAAAAAAGAAATAACACAGAAGACTATGGTCATTTTCACACTGCCACCACTTAGGTCGACGCAAAAAAGCATCCACTCTGAAAGCAGAGTGTGGTGTTGCATTCTCATTCACAGTTCAGGGCCGTTTGAAACAGGTGGTCTCGGAGAAGCTCCACTCACACTCTGGAGGAGGGCAGTGTGAACGCACCAACACGGCCAACCTTCCCGGCCTGCGGAGAGGGAGGGATTACCAGACGTCTGTAGATCTTCTGTATTAGAAAATACGTGGGGAACCAATCTGGATTCTAGGCTAGGAGGATTGGTCTACTGTGCATGTTGTGGGCTGATGGCAACATGTATTGAAATAATACTTTTAAAATGAATATAGTTAGAATACTGAATATCTTGATTAAAATGTATGTTTATTCTGATACATGGTCCAATCAGTGTACAATATTCTGCACACTCTGAGTTGCATTATATTATACTATAAAAACACAATAAAGGATTAAAAAAGCTTTTGTTCCATCATTTTGATTAGAGAAAGAAAAATTGCCCTCACACTCGCTGCGAAAATTGTGTTTTCCATTTTTGTTACTAACACATTGCAATCCAAAGCCTATATTGTAGGGTTAAACTATTTTAAAAAAAGAAACGCAAGCATGGCGGATTAGATTTGCGATTTGTTTCAATAATAGGATTCTGTTCTCAAAGTTCCATTTTAAACATGTCCAGAAGAATTGACAAAAAGACTGATATATGAACTGGCAAATTAACAGTTCAAATCTAAACTATCTAAATCTAAAAAAAGACAAGAAATTTTGTTGTTTGGGGGAAATTAATGTACTTCAAAAATCATGCCCTTTACAATTTGGTAATTTTGGTCAATTTAAAATGTGATTTTTTGTAGATTGTGACTAATCTTGCAGTCTTATTATATTACATGATAAATTACCACAGTATATTTCAAATGAAAGAGTAACTGTACCAGAATACAGTATGTTTATTTTGAACATGCATTTTCGTATTTAGTTTAGTCCCCAACACTGCCAACCAGTCAGCCATCAAACCACCCTGCTCCTATTTCAAAATGAAATAAAATAGCAATTCAAGGAATAAATCCACGCATGACCTAAGAGATTCTGGTTGTGTTAGGTCAGTTCATTCACTGCCCATAGACATACAGCGTCATTATGGACCATCTCATGTCTGTGATTAAATAAACCTGGTGAATAGTGAAGGTTCCTGTGATAAATCTGACCAGCGGGTGTCACTCAGGTTAATTAAAAGATGCCTCAGCTCCGAATGACGGCGATTGATCTGCTGAAAGACGTGTGAATCATATTTTACTCCATAGTGTTACATGATTTAGGTCCACCATTTTGTAGAAAATATATGGAATGTCCTTCACTATCCCATGCCATTTAAATGCATGTCTGGATTCTTTGAACATGTCATATTAAAGGTAACGATAGCTAATTCTAGTCAAGTTTAAGAAAACAGTTTTACTTTTTAAACACATTTTTTAGCACTTCAGATCTATAGTATATTTAAAGGGCCCATATTACACTATTTTCTGATCTATGTCGGCATGTTGTTTCCTCATCAGAACACATTAGCTTGAAAACTATCGCTACATGACATGATAAGGTAGAACAGAGCATTTTGAGCTTTAGAGATGTAGACGGACTAATAATAAAGGGTTATGCCACATTATAACATGGCTTGAAGGTCACAAGAGATTTTGCAGAATTTAGGAGCTTTAAAAGTGTATTTTAGTGCATTTTATATTTAAGCAAGTTGAATTTTTTTATTACAAGCAACTTTTTTCCTTTTTAAACTTTCATAATATTATATAAACTCTGCTGTGAGGTTTTTGTGAAAAGAAGAAGTATAAAATTAATGGTTGCATCCCACTGAATCCTCTGAAAACTCAAAAAGCAAAACTAAAAAATATGATTGTAGGCTTGCATTATAATTTTATGGGATGGCAGAGTACTTCCTCCTTTTGTCTTCTGAAAGTTTCTGTGTCTGCTGGATATGAAATACCTGTTATTTGCACAAACATTTATTTTGATCAATTGTTTGATTGTTTTAATGACATATTCTAACTTTTTTCCCCTCAAATACTTGATAAGTACAAACTTAGGTATTCATTTGTGTATTGTAGCTTTTGTTATTTACACATCAGGGATTTTTCAGTTTATTCTGTAAAGAGACAAGAGCCTGGAAACAATACTTTGCAGCTGATCTATATTCCCTGGGGAGGTGGTGCTAACTGTAGACACTGCTCTGTCTGAAGTCTAGAAATAATTTTTATGTGTCTGAAGCTCTATTACTCAACACTTTAATCTGAGTTTTGTTTTAACCCAATCTGACCAGAAAGAAGTGACTCAGCTGGAGCTACAGTAGATGAGATGATCTGTGCTCTTAAACAAGTCTCTCACATAAAATTGCAGTCACAAGCATTGGCACAGTTTTTTATTTAGTCACGCTCACCTTTTTGTTGAAAATCGAGCTCCTAAACTGGACCATGAACGCTCGTATTGATCACAGACTCCTGAAAATTACTTTACTTTAAATTCATTTTGTATTTTTTCTTGAGGTTTCAGACTTAACTTTAAAACTTTTTTTGCATTGCTTGCCAATGTGTGCATTGTGTCTCCATGGTAACTTGCTGAAAATTCTACCATAGTGATACATAGAGAACACCACCAGCATGATGTCACTGAAGTATCAGCTGACAAGTAACATAGCAACATAGGAATTCATGATTCAGTTGCAATATTTTGTCTTTAGATTTGGTGAAGATCTATACAACACACCTATAAAAATAAAAAAATACTGGTAGTTAAAATTTTATTCCCCAGTGATTATGAAATGATGGGTATAATATAACAAAAAAAAAAAAAGATAAGAATAATGTTGACCTACATAATGTGGTAATACAGGAAGTGCTCCACTGGGTTTTTAAACGTTTGGATGATTTCAGCCCTGGAAATGCCGATCTCCACTGAACAAAAGAGAGAGCTGTTAACTTGAAAACTACAGCTTCACGACATCACAAAATGGAACAGAGCATTTCAGGCTTTGGAGATGGAGACAGACTAAAAATAAAGAAAACGTGTGAATGAAACAAAATATAACTCCATGTATGTTTTTGAGGAGGTAACAGCATTTTAACATGATTTACAGCTCACAACAGTCAATTTGACATAACATAGGACCTTTAAGTGACACAGTATATTTATTTGTCAACATAAAGTGTCAACATTTAATTTGCTTTAGGTGCATATCAATAATTTTAGATGTTACTTAAGTCAAAAAACAACAGTTAAAGTAATCCCTCAATCATCCAGAAATGGTCTATAATTTACACAAAACTGAATAAATTTTAGAATTAGGTTTATGTATTTCCCTTTCTTTCTCCATTTTTGTGAACTGGACAGTCTGGGTAAGGATATAAAATGCATGATTGATTTTAAAACATATGTAACTTTTACCTTTGAACACTATCACTATATTTTAAGACATTACATTGCCATACTACACTAATCAGTATACAAATATTTAACTGATGTATCACGGGGATCAGCTTCTTGTTTCCTTTCTGTAGTTTAAGAGACTCATCTTCATCTAACTGTAGCTGACAAAAGCTTTCCACTACCACCTTCGATGTGACAGCTTGTATCTGCTACACTCTTCACTGCTGTTCAGAGAGCACCCCGGGGTGTCTCTTGTCTCCTCCCTCCTCCTATTCCCCACCTTATTTTTCTGAAGTAATTACCACGCTACGAACTCCGCCACAACCAGATCAGACAGATATGATAAAAATAGCTGACAGGGATTTTGACATAATATTCACATTGTCTCATGCTGAAAGAAGGTTATAATGAATCCCAATGAGGCCCACCTGGATAATTATCTCAGTGTCATTCAGATGTGTGGGATAAGACATTTGTTTGGCTAATGCTGCCGCCGATTGTCAAGACGGAGTGACTTTTCGACAACCTTGGCTCCGGAGTTTACGATGACTTTGTCTGCAGTGAAAATGCAGAGCTGCAAAGATATCCTTGAATGATAATCAACTGTCTAGTCCAGTGGTTTGTGCGTAGAGCTAGCTGGCCTTTATTTGCGGCATAAAAGCAAAACTGATGGTTCAAACAGATGGCTTCATAGAGTTTATAAGTGAAAGTAAGATCCATGATGGAGGAGGGGACATTTTTGAAGCTGTCTCATGGCATCGAGGGACTGGGGAGAAGAAGAAGAATGGCCCAAGAAGCACCTTCATGTGGTTATTTAGCAGAAAAGACAGGCTTTGTTCAGCATACAGATTAACTATGCCCTCGAGTGGAGACACTGCACTGAATTTAGCGAGCCACGCTTAGCCCAATGTCAGAACACAAATTCTACTGTAGATCATATAACTGTGAAGTATGTGTATAAAAAGGTCAAGAGTACTCATATCCTAATGAACCTGATATGCCTTTTTTATCATCCCAGATTTAAGACTGTCGAATATGTTCATGGAACTCAGGATTCAGAGATAAGATGTCGGGGTTCTGATTTGTCTGCGTTCATGTGTCTTTATCTCGGAAAGTCGAGATATTTATGTCACCATCAATAAAATCACTCACTCCTCCCATTAATAGAGTTTAAATGAGCTAACCAATAAGATCTGATGCTGTTAGACTTCTCAAAACCAAATATTTCGCTAGTTAATGTTATATCACTAATGAATTAAATAGTCTCAGGTCTGATCTGTTGCTCTTGTGATATGGATAACTGACAGTAAACCCCTAAATGTAATCACTTTTCGTCAAAGAGCTCAAATTTGTCAAATGCTTAAACTGACAAAACAGCTGATTTTCATTCCTTTGCACAGAGCTGTCATGTCAGTTGCGAAAGTTGGGCACAGAGTTTTGGCCCAAGCTCCTGAGTTGTTTTTCTGACTTGTGCCAGCGTTTATGTGTTTTTTTCAGCTGGGAAAAACATTAGTGTTAGGTAGTTAAGGTTGTTATTTCCCTATGGGACAACCAAGTATACAGACAGCGCAGTCTGATTTGTCATTTTGTACAAGAATAAAGTAGGGTACCCTAACTTTAATGTATCTAACAATGAAGTATTTTATTAGCAAATCCTGGAGAAAGAACTGTAAAAACATTAGAACTGAACTGAATAAAAATGCCCTGCTTCACTTCGCTGTATGAAAAAGCCAAAGTTGTGCACACATCCAAAATTGTGTGCATGTAAATACTAGTGATATGCTAAAGGGTTTGGGAGAGCTAAAAAGTGATTTGATTTTGCAGTTTGAAAATTCTAAGTTTTAATTATGAAAAAAATAGAGGGTTTTCACAGCCTTCAGAGGCCAGAGCGGAGTTTTGCCATCACGGTAATGCAAACAACAAGCATGCTAACAGAGCACCAGCTTCACTTCCTGCTGAGGCAAAGCAAATTTTACTTTATTACGTCAGGTACCCTTTAATTTTCAAGATTTACTTTTCACCGGCAGCATCAATGGGAATACAACCAGACACCTTCTTGTATCTCATTTTGCAGAAAAAGGCTTTTAGTGTTTAGCGTACTGATTAACAAGCCCCAAGACGAACTGAATTTAGCCCGCCATGTTTAGTCGTGCACTTTAAATCCAAGGTTAGAACTCTCCAAATCCCAGTTGCAGGCGTTGTGTCCCTACTTTAATTATTCTCTAATGTAAAACCATCTAACCCCACTCACAGCTAATGTAACAGTCTCAGGCACTGTAGTGTTCATAGCCACAAACTGTATAAATGGACACAGCTAAGCCACTAGCCGCCGCGTTCCAATGGGAAGTGAACATGGGAGCGCTTCTGGCTCCATTGACTCTGGCTCCAATTGACTTTACAATGATAAATGAATACCCCTCTCTCTGTAACTACTGCAGTGAGCCTTATCATTTTTGGTCTTAAAATGTTTGTATTAACCTGCTCTACATGATCCTGGTGTTTTTATTTGGCTATTTTGTCCGTAAACATGCCGTAAAAATTCCCATTCCTGACATGGAATTCAGCTCCAAATTCGCCCCTATAACTTCTAGGCTTCTGAGCTTCATTTGACTGGAGCCGAATGCTATGGACAGTGGTGGAACTTAATGAAGTAAAAGTATTAATGTACTGTACTCAAGTTTAAATTTTTTAGGTATCTGAACTTTACTTAAGTATATTTTAAAGTGGATACTTTTTACTTTTACTTCACTACATTTGAGAGAATGTGCCTGTACTTTATACTCTACTACATGTTTTAACTAGACTGAAAAGTAAAAGTATTTTATTATTTATGCATATAAAACAGGTAAGTATTCAACTGTTTCTACTGAACAAAATTCTGCACAAATCTCCAAAATATTTTTATTATAGTTTGAGACCTGCTGAAAATGCTAAGGGGTTTGTTTTGATAATTTGAGCTAACAAAAACATACAAAGAAAAACCACAGTTGAAAAAATGTCAGCACAAATCGCTGCATGTGAAGCTTTACCTCTGCAAAATACTCCCTTAGTCCACTTCTTAATACACTCTGTGGTTCAGGATCAAAATATAGCTGTTACTTGTCTTACTGTTTACAAAGGGGATGACATAGTGTTTGTCCTCTACACAATGCAATCTTATCAGGAAAGCTACTGGGATCAGATGTGCTTTGTCAGCCATTTCTGCATCTCCACTAGGATCTCTATATAATATGCTCTGAAGAGGGACCTCAAACAATAGACCTGTAATTGACTATTTGATTAGTAATGACAACGGGGAATACACTTTAGTGGCATGATAATAATTGTAGGAGCACAGAAGCCATGTATTAAGCAGTGGTGGAATGTAATGAACTAAAAGTAGTAAAGTACTGTACTTAAGTAAAAGAAAAAATAGGTATCTGTACTTTACTTAAAGATGCACTATGTGACGTCTTGGTTGGGGGTCCGTCACCTGCTCATTTCTATGGATATGTAATTGTTCTGCCTGGAATGTTCCACAGTATGACATTAAACAGCTCTACCTTACATTTATTAAATATAGCTCGAAAATACCTAGACAAACAGGCATTCTGATTATGAGTGGTGTTGCCTCTCCACAGATCTGACCTGTGACCTCTGACCTTGACCTGTCTGGTTTGGTCTTCATAAAGATAGAAAGTTTAATCCATACTGTGAAAGTATGTGAAGTATTTGACAGCCCCTCCACCAGAAAAGTTACACAATGCACCTTTAAGGCAAAAGGAGAAATTCAATTTGTCAACCGGACAAAAGTTTATTTGGTCGAATATGTTTCGCAGCTCATCCAAGCTGCTTCTTCAGTTCTGGTCAGACGCTGGTGGACACTGCCTTATATCTGCCTGAAGGGAGGAGCTAAATACAATGAAATTACTCTGAGACAACCACACCTATTTGTTTACAGTTTATGTTAGTTAGGTGAGTCTATTCAATATGGAGTGGGAGTGGAGTGTGGGGTCTTGTTAGCATAACCAGTCAGGGCCATAATGGGTGTTTTCACACCTCTGGACCTGACATTGGCTGCCCTATTGTTTTCTTTGTCTGTTTTGATTTAGGTTTGAGAATAGAGTTATAAATGGGAGACAGATAATGTCTGAGACCTCCATTTCTGTTCAAGGAAGGATTTTCTTTCTTGACAAAAATAGCCTCTTTAACTCCCCTCTCAAACCAGTTCTTTTCTCTGGCCAAGATCTGGACCTCACTGTCCTCAAAGGAGTAGCCTGTGGCTTTTAGGTGGAGATGTACGGCAGATTGCGGCCCACCCTGGTTTTCCCGTCTGTGTTGATACATCCTTTTGTAAAGTGGCTGTTTTGTTTCTCCAATGTAGCGCTCACTGCAGTCTTCACTACACTGAATGGAGTAGACCACATTGCTTTGTTTGTGGCTCGGTGTTTTGTCCTTAGGATGGACCAGTTTTTGTCTTAAAGTGTTTGTGGGTTTGAAATAGACTGGGATTTCATGTTGCCTGAAGATCCTCTGTAGTTTTTCAGAAACACCAGCCAGGTAAGGAATAGTTACACCCTTTCTCCTGGGCTCTGGTTCTCTATTGTCCTGTTTCTTGGCTGTTTTATTGAAAGCCCATTTAGGATATCCACAAACGGAGAGGGCTTTCTGCACATGTTCTTCTTTCTCCTTTCCCTCTGTGCTTGTAGGAACCACTTGGGCCCTGGGTTGTAATGTCCGAATGACTCCAAGTTTGTGCTGCAGTGGGTGGTGTGAATCAAAAAGCAGATATTGGTCGGTGTGTGTGGGCTTCCTGAAGACCTCTACCTGGAGTCACCGGTCTTCTCCTAGCCACGTGTCAGTTGAGACAACACAACAAAACCAAAGAGCAGCACATAAGGAAGTTTACGCAACTCCAAAATCAATATCAAACTAACCCCAAGGATCGGAGTGACAAAAGGAAGGAGGATAAGCCTAGCCAATCGGTGCACAAATAACTCTGGGTGAAAAATCTTTCCAACCGGATGCTCACTCAGGCAGAGAAAGAAGTACTTTCCAAAGGACTGAATTTCTCTGTAACTTCTAACCGCATCCCCATGGTGGATTACATCACAGCAGCAGAAACCGCCATTAGGAACAAGTGGTTCCTACAAGCACAGAGGGAAAGGAGAAAGAAGAACAACATGTGCAGAAAGCCCTCTCTGTTTGTGGATATCCAAAATGGGCTTTCAATAAAACTAAGAGAGCCAAGAAACAAGACAACAGAGAATCAGAACCCAGGAGAAAGGGTGTAACTATTCCTTACCTCAGGTCAGGTCCAGAGGTGTGAAAACACCCATCATGGCCCTGAATGGTTCTGCTAACTACACTCCACTCCCACTGCATATTGAATAGGCCCACCTAACTAACAGAAACTGTAAACAAATAGGTGTGGTAGTCTCAGAGTAATTTCACTGTAGTTAGCTCCTCTCTTCACGCAGATATAAAGCAGTGTCCACCAGCGTCTGACCAGAACTGAAGAAGCAGCTTGGATGAGCTGCGAAACGTATTTGACCAAATAAACTTTGTCCAGTTGACAAATTGAATTTCTCCTTTTACCATGGATTCTAGCTGGACGACTGAGGAATTCTACACAATGCACCTTTAAGTATATTTTAAAGTGGATACATTTTACTTTTATTTGAGAGCAGGTATCTGTACTTTCTACTCCACTACATGTTTTAACTGGACTGAAAAGTAAAAGTATTTTATTATTCATACAAATAAAAATAGCTAGGTATTCAGCTGTTTCTATTGAACAAAATTATGCACAAATCTTCAAAATCTTTCAAAATCACTACTTTTGAAGCTTTATTAGATCTCAAAATCTGCACAAAATACTTTTATTTTTTACTCTTGAAATACATTTTTAAACAGATACTTTAATACTTTTACTAGTATTTTTATTTATTTATTTTTACTCCTGTAGCTGTACTTTTATTTAAGTCACAAAACTGAGTATTTCTTCCACGACTGGTATTAAGATAAAGCTGTTTTCATAATAGAAATAGAAAAATCACAGTACAGTTGGAATATGTTGGTAATAAAAAATGACCTGCTTGTCACATCATGTTACATAGAGCAGAAACAAAATCTATATGATGAAAATATAAGGTGGATTACAGATGCAAGTAGCTCCAGTATTTCACTGAGGAAACAGCCAATCGTTAGGCGCAGTCTTTACAAGGGAAGTCAAGACAAGTGCCAAGTCCCCAAGGCTAAGGAGAGCTATTACTGTAATGAATGATATGAAATGTGGATTCTATTTGATTTCTGTGGTCAAGAGCTTAAGAGCAACATACTGAGATCAAAGAAATATTTTTTTCTTTAGGAATTCAGTAGTAGGTTAACCTGGCTGGTAATATGAATTCTTGTGATATTTGTGATTCAGAGACTGGACAAATCACACAGCAGCAGTGGTGGTCACACCAGTGGATGTACTTCTGCCTTTTTTTAGAGACAGAATGTGGATTATTTTGTTATTGAAAAACGTGCAGAGAGAGTGCTTTGTGCATTTGTGGACAGGAAAGATGTCTGTGCTTTTCTCTAACTGGATTTAACAAAAGTTTGATTTCTTGTTTTATTCCACTGTTGTGACACTTCAGCTTCAAATATTCATCTGAACATTTTGCCTTTTCCTGACCTTTTTTCTGTGAGAGCTGTTCCACATTGATATATTTGTAGAAGCACAGGGCTACTGTAGATCAACCTGGTGTTAGCCAGGTTAGATGCTTGGGTTCAAGTCATCTGATCTGATTAAGGGTTTTTGCTGAAATATCTTTTTGCTGAATTATCTGAAAATAAAAAAATAAAAAAGTCTTGGACATCGGCCATCTGAGTGAGCTTTTTTTTCATTTTTAGGTTCATGTCATAACATTCTAAACCATTCATTGTTGCTGGGCAATGTCATGCCCCCAATCTGAGTCATTCAGCATATCCTTGTGTCTTTGTTTGGGTGATGTCGCTTTCTTTCATGTGAATATGAGACAATTTAATGGTTGACAAATGTCTGTTTTTGTATCACGTCTAAAACCACGGAAGATGATTCAATGTTAGCTACTTCACTGAATGAAATGTGTTTACTCACAGTGGGAGACGTGCTTTCCTCAATCCAACTAGAGCATAATACAATTCAGACATCCTCAAGTCCACTCCGAAACAGACTTACTACGTTCTTACTCCTCCCATACTCGATTAAACCACATTCATTCTGTCGGCGCTCTGATGCAGCCTGTGCCCTGCCTCTGGGGCAGATCTCTGTCTTGGATGTTAGGCCCAAGAGCACAAAGGCAGGTCTGATGTGACACATGCAGTCCACGGGGTCACCCACTGTACGCCTTAATTTATCTAATCTGTCATGTTCATCCTGTTAACAACCGCGAGTCCACTTTACCATTGTCAACATGACCGCAGTCTAGTCCTCCGAGATGCTCTGGATAAAAAGGGTAAGAATAATGAATAATTTATCAGTGTATATTAATTTCATGGTCTGCTAGTATCACGGAGAGTCACCGGGAGAGGATGTTACGTAACTGTCTCACTGGTGAACATGAGAGTTAGCATAGCATCACTCAGCCGGGTAAAGACACATTTAAGTTTCCTTCACTCATCTTTACTTACAGCCCACAGTGTAAGATTTTGGCCAAACAAACAAAACGAAAGGCTTTTATTTCATTCTAAAAGCTTCCAATGCATTAAAAAAGTTCAAAACATGCATCCTTACAATTCAGATCTGTGGAGAGTCGCCCCTATTCACAGTTGGAATTATTCTATTTTTGAGCAATAGAAACAACTGTAATGAATAAATGCTAGCTGGATATGTTTAATGTCATACCATGGAATATTCCAGGCAATGCAATAACATCTCCATGGAGACAAGTCGGTAGCGGACCTCCACCAGAAAAGCGCGCAGTGCACCTTTAATATGAGTATTGGCTTCACCATTCACTTGTACGTGATGGAGCATTCGATTTGACTTAACGGTTAGTAGCAGGAGCTTGCAGAGAACAGAGAATTTTGCGTCTGCGCCTATGGTGACATACATAGAGGTAATTTCATAACTGTTACCTGGAAATTGTCTAAATTGCTTAATAGTTATGATTAGACCAAATTGTCAGTTAACTAAAGATGCATTTAAATGTGTTGCTTAAGTTTTTCTTGCACATCTTTGCTTAATCAGTCCATTATAATGACATTAACAGCATGGAATGGATCTTCATGTTTATTTATCAGTTTTAATAGGGACTCTGGCTGCGGTTAGTGCTTCTAATCAAATTCTGATTACATATGTTTAATTAAAAAGTAAAGGGAACTCATTTATGAAGGGGTGAGATATACAAGCATGCTCACCTGTCCCTGTCCCAGTGGGGGGTGCACCGCAGGTTGGTGCTCATATAGGTGTCAAAGCTATCAACAAATTCCTAACTCTAAAGACTTAGGATTCTCTCATAAAGTTGAAGTTTTGTTTCAGCTTTGGATGGTTCAATTACAATTCTGTCTTCTGCTTTAAAGGCCCATACTACACTATTTTGTGATCTATGTTATAATGTTTTTTCCTCATCACAAACACACCTGGAGTTGTGTTTTGTTTCATTCACACATGTTTAACACAGAAACTCTGCATATTTATGTTGAGTTCTTCTCTCAGACAGAAAACACTCTGTTCAACCTTGTGATGTCATGTGGTTTTAAACTCCTTAACACCTTCACTTGAAAACTTGGGATAATTTCAGCCCAGGAATTGCCAGTCTTTACTGAACTATGGGCGAAAGTTAAGTGTTTGAGCTTTGGATATGTAGACACACTAATAAAAGATTACTCAAACATGTGGGAATGAAACAAAACACAACTCCAGGTCTGTTTTTGATGAGTTAACCACATTATAACATGGCTAAAAGCTTAAAGCTCTACTATACTAACAATAACACAATAGCATTAACTGGTTCAAGTTCTTTTTTTTTTTTTTCTTTTTTTTTTGTTATTGGTCCAGTTTTGAGCCCAGTTTTGTCCTGTTATTCAGATTTTTTTTGCCCAAGGGCACAACGACAGCATTCTTCTGTCTTCATCCACCAGTGATACTTAAGACGTGAGCGGGATTCGAACCACCAACCTTTGGATCAGTGGATAAACACTCACGCAATAATCAGATAACTCCAGAAAACAGAGTACGGTCAGATTTTTGGTTTGCATTTTAAACATTATCACCACTGTAAATATTATCAGTGAGAGGCGCCCAACCAAACACAAATATCGCGTCTCCACAGCTCGCTACATCACTAACTTTTTTTATCCCATAATGCCTGAATCTTTGTCAGAGGAGATGGTGCACTGACTGTGTTTTGACCTTTTGGATTCAGATGATACAGCATCTGCCTGCTCCTTGTCTAAATCCTGGCCGTGTCCCCTCTGTTCCAACTCCTCTCCTCCGCTCCTCTACACACAGTGAGCAGAATGTAATTAAATTCAAACCAGCACGCTCCCCTCTTTATCTGGCCACCCACTGAGCCACATCTAAATCTTTTTACTGTTATCTTTGATTGCACCAGTCTAATGTTTATCTTATGGATGAAGAATGCCTCCCAGGGGAACTTGAACAATTATAATCCATAGGAGAGTTGTAAGGCACGTTCTTGGCACAGATTCTTAAAAGACTGAGTAAGTGTAATGTATTCAGTTCTCGTATGTTGTAGTAACATATACACACAAATTGCAGCTGCCCTTTTCAGCTTGTCTGGTGATTTCTAATGCAGGTACTTTAACAGCCATATGAAAGAGAATTAAGTAGTTCAAAATACTGTAGCTTGAAGCATTACACTTTTTGGTAATTTCTTCAAAGTGATTCTCAAAATGCTGTAGCAGCAGTGTCTGTGTACTGTATAATCTATGTATACTGCCAGTATAATGTGAACTTAGGTGCACTGTGTAACTTTTCTGGTGGAAGGTCCGCTCGCTACTTGTCTCCATGGCGATGCTATTGCTTTACCTGGAATGTGCCACAATACGGTATTAGACTTGCCTATTTCCATAAAAACAGGCATGTGACGCCACCAAGCTAAGTTACAGGCCAGGTCTATGAAGAGGTGACCCCACTTACAGTAAGAATGCATGTATTTCTAGGTATTTTTGAGCAATAAAAAGAACTTTACAGCGGAATATTCCAGATAAAGCAATAACATTATCGCAGAGACAAGCAGGTGACAGGAAACTTACACAGTGCACCTTTAAGACACTGATTTAAACAGAAGTGGCTATGTTTACATACATACAAAAAAAAAAAATCAGAGCATTAACACATTAATGAACATCATGTCAACAGTTATACCTGATGTGCGTAATCTGATTTCTTTCTGATTGTTCACATCTGTGCAGGTTTTAACAAGGAAGAAAAAATCAAATCTAATGAGGCAAAGATGAAAATGAAAGAAAAACTGATAGTTTTTTTTTTTTTTTGTTTTTTTTTTTTGTTTTTTGTACAATTGGTTTTGGTCTGTTTTGTGGCTTTATAAATCTAAAAATTTGTGAGAAATATTTTTCTGAAACCTCAAAGTGGGTCATCCATTAATTTCCATATGTATTGACTATACCTAAATATGAATCCCCCCAAACAATTAATACAGTACAGTGGCATAGTGTGTAGGTTTTTTGCCTTGCAACCGGGAAGTCTCAGGTTCAGTTTCTAGATAAGTTCGGTGTATGGTCCAGTTTTAGTCCCCTGTCAGTATTTCTTGGTTAAATAAATATCTATCTTAACTTATGTGCTGCGTAGCCAAATGGCAGACCACCCTCTAAATCAATGCACATACTTTTTAAATGAGAAACCATATTATGCTAAAGCTGCTATTTCATTAAAAAAACATTATTAATTTTTGTCTCCTCACCCTATGGAAATACATTTAATTACAGTTTTTTCCATCCAGGTCTGGCTGCTGGTGGAAAGTTCATTTAGCACAGTATAGCCATAAGCTTTGAGTGTATGAATGCTAATATTACGATCATGTCATTAACCCTCAGGCCTACCTTAAGAAAAACTAATTTTAGGACACAGGGGGGCGACTTAAAAATGTTAAACAAGAGAGAGAATGTGTCACATGCCAAAAACAAAGGATGCAAGGTGATTTTAGTGTGGGCAGGTATCAGAATTTGGTGGTATTTTGAGAAAAGAGCAAAACTCACGCTCTTTTTCTTTAAGCCATTACTGCCCCCAGAGGAGTTTTTGTTTGATCACCTTTTAGTTTTGGAATTGTTTAGAAAAACTGCCAAAAAAAAAAAAAAAAAGAAAAAAAGAAACATCACAGTCTTCCTCTTGAAGCCATTTTAGGTCCCATGGAAAATAAATGGAATTTCATAGAGCACCCAGACCTCCTTGTGAAATCTGACTTGTAATTTCTTTTTCTAACTTGTGAAATTCAAATGCACACACCTTTTTTTTTTTTTTTTACACACATTCATAGCTTTGCATAGCAATAAAAAAAACATCTTTTTGATGTTGATATTTTCCCCAGTAGGCAGGAAACTAGAAAAGTGCAAATGAATAAAAAGTAGGTGGATCAAATGAAACATTTTAAAATCAGTAGGTCTAAAATAAGAAGGCAGTACAAATATATATTTTAAATTTTAAAGGTGCACTGTGTAACTTTTCAGGTGGAGGGTTCTCCATCTGCATGTCTCCTTGGTGATGTTATTGCTTTGCATGAGATGTTCCACAGTAAGGCATTAAACAAATACATCTTGTATTTATTCAATTACATGTGTTTTTATTCCTCAAAACTACTGCAAAAACATACATTATTTCTGTGAGAGGGTCCTCTTCTCCACAGATCTGACTTGTAACTTGGCCTGGTGATACGGGTTGCTTGACTCCATGGAGATATTTAAATGAGATGCCATACTGTAGAACATTTCAGGAAAGAAAAAAAAAACAAAAAACCAACATGGAGTTAAGCAAGTGGATTTTACACTAGAAAAGTTGCCCCGTGCAACTTTAAAGAGTACATATTTTTTTTTAAATACATTTTTTATGATTTTCCCTGGACAGGGCATAATGTATATATTTAAGACTTAAGTACTAGCAATTAGTGTCAAAAGGACTATAGAGGTGCAGTGGTTCGAGTGATGTGACATATTGTTCATAAGTTTCCATATTGTGGAAACTTGGAAATGTCAGCGGTCTTATTCATGCACTTCATCTGGAGGGGCAGCGTACTTTATATGAGAAATCAATGTTTTGGAGCTTAGTGACCTTTTGGCTGATCAGAGTGCAACTGTGAATGACAAGAACATTGATTGTTTCACCGCCAGCTTTGTTCCTATGTTAAAGGTGAGAAAGGACTTGTCACAGGGAAGCAGAGACAGCTTGTATCACATATGTAGAAAATCCCATACAAAATCCCATATATGGTTAGGTAGCAATGAAAATAGGTGGCCATTATGCAGTAGCTGACAATAAAAAAAATGAGAAAAGGGTGAAGGAAGGTAAAAAGAAATTGCTTGGCTTCTGTACAAGGCCATATAAGATGAAGATCCAACCAAATGGAAAACAGGAAGAGGTCGGCAAAGGGAGGCAACCAGCTCTCAAAACTCAAAACTGGCATAGCAAAGAATCAGACTTTTTTGGGATCAATAAACTGGTATAATTAGATGCAGAATGTACACAGTGATGTATAGGGTAAAGGGTCAATTTACTTTACAAAAAGAAAAAAAAAGTGTGGTACCCAGCTGTGAGCTTTTTATTCTGTTTTATAAATAAATCAGGCAGCTGGAGAATTTTTCCCTATTGTGCATATTTTGGGCTGATGCGAGAAACCGGGAACTGACACATGACAAACTCCAGCCAGCAGCTATGGTCTAGGCTTTGACACCTGTTACTGGTACTTTTCCAGTGATATGAGTTCATTATTTTATATTTTACAATTTTTTAAAAAAAGTGGAATTTTAAAAAGTGGATTTAAAAAGTTTGGAAAATGTATACCACCTTTATTTAATACATTTTAGCTAAAGGAACTATGTGGCCTGGCTCTTACAGTTTACAAAAACAAGGTATTACAATCACAATCACCCTTGGTTGCCAATGTAGAAGTAGTGACAATTCAGATCAGATAGAGTTCTTTTAAGTTCAAACCAACTGGATTTCAACACTGAAACCCTGCTTTCTGATTGGATAATTATCTTGAGAACCAAATTATAAAATAAACAACATACCCAATGTTTTTGTAATTAATAATAAGTCAGCATTAGAATTGTAATCAGTAATCTGTATATTTGATCTGAACATGTTTACCTCTTACATACAATTCCTTTAATGTCCCAGTTTTCTCCCATGAGAAACGATTTCATTCAAATGCAAGAAAAAAAAAAAGTTTTTTCTTGAAGCGGTGGAGGATTTAGTGCCATAGAAACAGCTTCAGAATAATATTAAAGATGCTTTATGGTTTGGCTGTGGACCATTACTGTAGATGAGATGAATTAAAGCCACAGTGTAACAGGTGCAGCCCAGGCTCCATCTGCGTCCCTTCCTCTTCCTGTTTCTGCCAGCCGCGAGTTTGCTGACACGCGCCATAGCTCAAACGTTTGGCTAATCATTTACGGGGCCATGATTTATTGCCCCCTTTTGCTAATAAAGACTGAGTAACAAGCTGTCAATGAAAACTCCACTTTATTTATGTGCGGCGTTATAGGAGCGTTTCCTCTTCACCACATCCTCTCTGTGTCTCAGGGCGTGCACACTTTTCATCAGGAATAACTCTGCTCATTTGCTTTGAGATAAGTGAGATTAGATTTCAATACAGACTCATAACGGGGCTAGTATAAATAAAGTGCTGCTGGTTTTATTGTGTTAGTTTTAGCTTTGTTCATGACTGACACCAAGACATTTGATTGGCTGTGGTTCATTGGGGAAAATCAGAGTACCCCCAGAGCTTTTGAGTCCTAAGCTTTTTACCAGAATGAGAAAGCTACATACATATCAAAGCAGAGTGACTTTTGTGTCACAGCCATGAGTTAATGAATTTTTACACTTGAACACAGGTAAAACAGCAGAGGGTTTCTCGTGGGATGGGACAGTTGTGTCTGCTGAACTTTACATATATTAATGACTGGTTTGAGTCTCAGGTAGAAATCACATTCATTTACACAAAGCCAGACTATGACAGAAATCTTTTCTTCACAGTATAAATAGTCATACATTTCTATCACAACACCACCGACCACAGCACTCACTATGTACTAGTTTGTTAATGTAAACCAGAGCTCCTTGCCATGTTCTAAAGAAGCCTATAGTGCGGAACCGAAGGGTTCTGTACTCGGTCCAATCCTGTTCACACTTTATATGCGCTCTTAGGTAATCATCAGAAACTTCCACTACTATGTTGATGACACACAGCTACGTATATCAATGAAATGAGATCAATTGTCCCTGAAAAAAGTTTTTTTCAGGGACATTGTTCTAGAACCAAAGGTGAGACTCTCTATGTGATCAGACGGTCACACTGGACATGTCAGTGTAGCCTCCAGCTCTACTGTAAGGAACGTCGGAGTCTTTTTTGACCAAGAGCGCTCATTCACAGAACATACAAACCAAGCCTGTAAAACAGACTTTTTCCACCAGCATGATATAGTCAAAATCACAAATATCTTGCCTAAATGTGATGCTTATTACTGTAATTCCCTACTAGCGGCATACCCTAAAAAAGCTTTCAGCTGGTTCAGAATGCAGCAGCCAGGCTGTGTTAAGAGTTAACTTTAAAGTCATCCTCCTGACATATAAAACCATAAAGGGCATGTCCACATCCTATCAGCAAGATGCTATAGCACCATATTATCCAAACTGGGTGTCTAAAAGAGTGTCTAAAAGCACAGGAGGAAGGAGGGTGTTCTTTCTATCAACTTTCTGTGTTATGGAACCGGCTCTCTGCCCATGTTAAAGAGACCCTCACTGTCTCTACATCAAGACCAGGCTTAAAATGTTCCTCTTTGAATGATTTTATGGCCAGGTCAGTTAGAAGCAGAAATAAAACCCACAGTTTGAGCAAAGCTGCTTTAGGATCAATTCTGCTGAGGAAAGTATGGTGAATTGAGCATGGTCCTCTGTTTCCTTCTACTTTCCCTGTCAACAACATTCACTATTCAGTTCACCTGTAGTCTGTTCATTGTTATTTTTAAGTTGTTCCTTGTCCCACTCCCCTCTGGGGAGTGCACTTATTTCAGATGCCTGGCTGCTGACCATATGGTAATGACTGGGCCCTAGATGCCCCTCCTATCCCCTGATCCTGTTCTGTGAACCCAAATCCTTCCCTCCTCAGCAACCCTTTTCTGAATTGGCTGTTTTCAGTCATCTCCGAAAGCATTTGAAAAATCACGAAACAATCACGTGCCCGTATAAGGATTGTATGTATAGCACAAATGTCTACTCATCGTTCAGTTCTCATTAAAGTAGAGAACACCAAGCAGATCTTGCATCAGACTTTAAAAATGATATTGTCAGTGAGGATCGATGTAATCTTCCAGCCAGTATTTCAGAGGAAACAAGTGATTTGTTTGAAGAATGCCCTGGACAGAGCAGAGACGTAGGGAATGGGGATGAGGGTGACGCAGTTAGTCTAAAAAATCAACTGAAAAAGCATGTGTCTTCCTTATTTTTAAAGATGCAGGCAATCCTCCATGTCTCAAACACAGCCACTCAGGAAATTGTAGACCACTTGAATCAGATCTTCTCCTTATCTGAGCCGCTGATCAAAGAGGCAGTTTATGACATACTTCAAAAAAATGGTTATAGCATTTCAGAATCTACACTGAATGAAGTTGTTGCTGCTGTCAAGGACTGCAATGTTCTGTCTACATCAATCTGTAAAGGTGCTGAGTTGAGTCATCAAAGCGCAGAAAAACCTTTATTGAGCACAACTATCCTTGTGTTAAGAGTATCAGCTAGAGCAACCTGGACATACCGGCATGTATGTTCCTATCCTTTCAATGATTCAAGAGTTGTTTAGAAGCACAGACATTCTTAGCAAGATTACTGAAACAAATGTTGCAGTTGGTCAATATGCATCCTGCTCCAATGGCTCTCATTTCATTGAAAATTAGTTACTGTCAACTGGGGATCTCGTCTTGCCACTCCAGCTATATATTGATGAGCTAGAAATTTGCCATCCGCTTAGCACATCTAAAAAAATTCACAAAATGTGCGCTGTATATTGGATCCTGGCTAATCTTCCACCAAAATACAGATCAGCATTACATGCTACAGCTAGCTATACTGGTAAAGGTGGCAGACCTCCGTAAGTATGGATATGCAGCTGTACTTGCTCCATTGCTGCATGATGATCATACTCTCGAAACAGATGGCATGTTCATCGAAAGTGTTGGTCAGAATCTTAGAGGCACTGTCTTTTGTGTTTCTGCTGACAATTTGGCTGCTCATGGCTTAGGTGGTTTTAATGAGTCTTTTCGAGCAGGCCATGTTTGCAGATTCTGTTTGGGCTCAGTTGAACAGTTTCAAGTAACTGAAGTCAGAGAGGGAAAGTTTTTTCAGAGAACTAAAGCCAGCCATGACCTACATGTGAAAACTGTTAAAGAAAGTGACACTGTGACCAGCCACTTTGGTGTTAAAGGTGACTGTGTGTTGCAGGAGTCTCTGAACTACTTCCATACAATCACAGGGTTTCCTCCAGATATACTCCATGATCTTCTGGAAGGTATAGTTCCCATGGAGCTTAGTCTTTGTGTTAAAAAGATGATCCGACTGAAGTACTTTACTTTGGAGTATTTGAACAGCAAGATTACATCATTCCCATATCAACAACATAGTGATAAAGTGGATAGACCTAAGCCACTTTCCCAAATATGTCTGTCTCGGGGAACAGTTGGAGGTAATGGGCATGAAAATGCCACTCTGCTCAGAATTCTCGCTTGTTGGTAGTGTGGTACCAGAGGGTGATAGGACATGGGCAGTTTTGATGGAGCTCAAAGAGGTGGTAGAATTAGCTTTGTGCCCATCATTTACAGATGAAACCCTTGACTATTTTGCATGCAAAATCAGCTATCATAGGCAGGCACTGTTAGAGGTTTTCCCTGAGGTTAAGCTCCGTCCCAAACATCATGATGTGGAGCATTACACTGCTTTAGTCAAGTGCTTTGGGCCCCTGCTACATGTTTGGACCATGCGGTTTGAGGCCAAGCACTGCTTTTTTAAAAGAGTAGTGAATGATGCTCAAAACTTCAAAAACATTTTGAAGACCATGGCAATCAGACATCAGCACATGATGGCATCTTGCTGCACCATCATTTTTCAAGCCACGCACTCAAGCATCCAGGGTTGACTCTGTTCTGGTTTCAACTCTACCAGAGGTTGCTCAAGTACACATTAGAGCGCAAACAACTACTGACACAATCTACAAGACATCAAATGTGACCATTGATGGCATAGACTATGTCTGTGTAATGTATCTGTCTGTAGGAGTTAGAGGTGGTCTACCTAAATTTATCAAAATAGAACAAATCTTCCTTGTGAATGACAATGTATCTTTTCTGTGTTGTGATTATGACTCCTGGTATATAGAATATCTACGATCCTATGAGTTGTCAACTGCCAACACAAGCCTATCAATCCACCTACAGTCTGATTTGAATGATACAGTCCCTCTCTCAGCATACAAGGTAGACACATCACTGCTGCTGACCCCCAAGAGGTTCATTCGAGTGACATAGAACTGAGTTAAGGTGATAACAACTAATTCTTTTATTTATCATTTATCTTTATTCACTCTGAAATTGAGCAAGTTTTACAGTATGTTGTTTATGATGTTCTTAAACTGATTTATTATTTTCTTTTCAATAGACCAATGGCAGCCTCTGTTGATGCACTGATCAAGATTATAAAGCAAGAATTGGAAATTGACCTCGACTTTGATTTGCTTTACGAAGACCCAGATTTTGACGGGAAGCTTACTTCTGTCAGAAACATTCAAGAATTGCCACAAAAAGCTGTTGGGCACATCTCATTTTCCCAGGACTCTAGCTCTATCTGTCCACTGTTCTACTGTCAGATGTGTCCTCTCCAGACCGTCTCTGCAGGTGGCCTGTAGGTCCTTTCCCAGTTCCCACATTTCCATTCGATGTTCAGCTGACACTTCGAGATGGAAATGCAGAATATGAGAAGAGCAACACACACCTTAAGTTAACAAGAGACCTTAAGCAGAACATTTTAGAACACCTTGCATCTACCATATATGGTTTTAAGGCTTATCCCAGTGATAAAGAGATTGCAAAGGCTGCTGAGGCTCTTGTAGCCAAACATCCCTGCTTGAAAGAACCAGGACCTGAAACGGGCTGGAATGGATGGAAAAACAGTATCAAGTTTAAAATGGGTAACTTCAGAAATAAGATGAGACGGGCTGGGTGTCAGGAGGTTGCTGTTAACGCTGGGAAAAGAAGCAGGAGCAATCCTGACAATGAACCTTCCCATTCAAACATAAAAAGACCCAAACAGACAGAAGTAAATTTCCTGCCGAACTTTCCAAAAGGAAAGGACCATGCAAGCCTTCAGGAGTTGAGACAGACAATTGTGGAGGAGTGCCAGAAGACGGACAAGAATCTGGTCCTCATCCGAAAGATGATGGAGGCCACTTTTCCGTTACACCGAGAGACCATAGTTCTGACCTGCCCACCAGTAAATGAACTCCTGAACCTCTGGCCTGCCCTCAAAATGGAATCTGAGGTAATATGGATCAGCTGTCTCTTAAAAGTAAACATTGTGATTCTTACTCATTTTGTATTCACATGAAAACCTGCAAAGGTATTCCCTGAAATTACTAACTTAAGTGTTGCTGTATTTCCCTTCTATTATTGTCATGTAGTTGTATGCAGAATTCCAGAGAATTACCAACCAAAACCTGCCCAACACATTCTATGCTCAATTGGACCGCCATCTTCCTCGTCTGATGGTGTTATTCAGCCAGAAGGCATCAAAAACGGGCAAGAACGCAGATGCTCTGGCTGACATTTTGAAAGTCCACGATGAACAGGTAAGATTAAAAAGAACTTTGTGAATTGTTTAGTCATTTGTCTGTGGGCAGGTGGTCAAACTATGTTCTGATTGCATTGTTTAAAATAAGCATTAATTACCTCTCTTTGTACAATTCTATCTTTATCTGAATAGGAAACCCATGACATACACAGCAAGCGCACCACTGTTCTGCAGGCCCTTCCTGTATATCTGCGAGAGGACACATCTGGGTTTTTCATAACCTGCACAGTGAGTCTCCTTATAGATTACATTGTGTATAGTGTTCCGATCTAAGTTTAGTCTCCACATAGTGTTTTTTCATGTAAGGTCTGTTTTTTTTTCTATTCACTACAGATGACCTGTTAGATTTAATTTACCGTTAATTTTTCTATGTGTTGAGATGAGTGTATATCCTGATCGAAAATGTGTATGAAAGATAGTTTAAAAACAAAAAAAACCCTTGGCCTCAAGTGGGGGTCGACAAGCAGGGTTTTTGCGAAGTCTTAAAAAGTCTAAAAATGTCTACAATTTGATGATTTCTATTTAAGGCCTTAAGAAGTCTTAAATATGGGCATATTATGTACTGTTGGTCTTAAATTACATTTATTTAAGTCTAAAATCCTTGCATATCTATCGTCCGTCCACTTCATTTAGCTTTTTGTGAAATTTGTTGGAGAGAGAAGCATAAGTGCAATCCACAAAGTGTCATCAGGCAGTATTGTTCATCGTGAGGTCAGGTGTAACCGTAGTTTAACTATCAGCAACTTCATTTTTGAGGCCGTTTTGCACTTTGGTCAAAAGGACTGAAAGTAATTCTGGGTCTGATTTTTCTTATTTTTTGTACTCTGTGAAGGTCTTAAATTTAACATATGATGGTCTTGAAAAGGTCTAAAGTATAAAATCTCACTTTATAAAACCTGCAGAAAGCCTTGCCTGTTTTGTCAAATGCCACGTCCCATTTTACTTAGCTCTCTTTACCATTGGACATATGATCGAAAAACTGCCAATGGTACAATGACTTACCTTTCTGTTGACTCCCCTTGGCTATTTTTCGATCTTGGGCCCCATGGACCCGGAAAGAAGGGAACAGGAAGGAGCATGGCTCTTTATTCACACCTTGCACATCTGGAGTCTGGTGTAATGCAATTTCAAATCCTCTATGTAATTGTCAATTGTATAGGGAATTTGACAAACTTGACTTGACATGTTACCCTTGTCATGCGAAAAGGTGTGGTCTACTGGTCCACTCTCCAGAGATATAACTTTTGATTCCGAAATCAGAATTAGAACAGCGAATTCTCTTAGTGAAGAGACGAAACATCTCCAAAAAAGCTCCAAAAAGAAGACCCAGCCGGATTAAGCGGGAGAAAATGGATGGATGGATGGATCTTTTTTTTGTACATCTGAAGTTTTTAATTAGTTTGTCTTTCGTTCACTCAGGAAGAGTCAGATGAACGAGAGCGTGAAGGCGTCGCCGTGGGACTCCTCACTGTCGTCAATGACAACGACACAAGTCTTTACCATCCTCTGAGAGTGTCTGTTGTCATTGAAGGTGATGTAGTGATGAGTCTCCCCACATTTAATGAAGCCTTCCTGGTCATCTTTGGTCTCATATATGCTTTGCACCTCCACTATCCCAAACCTTTGACTAACACATTTGAATTCACTCAGAAAATTTTACTTGGCCTAGACGGTGGGAAACTCTCACCCAAGTTGCAGAGCATGAAGAATGATTTGATGTAGGATAAAGGGTGAAACAGCATACAGCCAAGTTCTATTTAGGTGCCTGAAGGCTTATTAGTTACTGCAGTTAATGTTCAGCAAATAAGACCAAACTTGCACTTTTGTAGGAAAAGAATTGCTCAGTTGTCACTGTGGATTTTTTTATATTCACTGTGCATGTTTTCTTATTGTGTGGAGGATTTACCATTCCACTGGATTTTCTTGTCCTACTTACTCAAGAAAGCACACTTATTTTATTTTGTTTAGTTATTTTTGTTTGTTAGTCTGTTTGGTAGTCAATAGTCTGTTACAGACTATTGGTTGTATCTGTACAGTCATTGCAACAGACAGTGTTCACATTGCAGACGTTTGTGTTGTGGTGTGCATCTATGAATAATTGTATCATCTGGAGGACTTAGACAAGAGGGCAGCATGGAGTGTAGCTATGTTCAATGTAACACACACACACACACACACACGCACGCACGCACACACACACACACACACACACACACACACACACACACACACACACACACACAATGTGCACACAAAGCCTATACGTACACACATAATTGAGGCAATCGATTGCCTCAATTATTTTGAGTTCTGCTAACTTATTCGGGTTTACAGTGTAAGAGAGGCCATTGGTGCAAATGGGCAGCCATGTTTCAGTCAGTCAGCCCCAGGACACCTGTGGCTATAGAAGTATGGGGACTGAATAAATAGCTGTATTTAATTTGAGATTGGAGAAGCTTGACAGGCTCGTATAAAGCTCAGTGTTAATCAACCTACAGTAGTAGACCAGTAATAAAACCAGGTCTCTCTTGAAAAACAGATCCTGCATCTCAAAGGGGCCTTGCTTTCTTATGGTTCTCTTTTTAAAATGTTTAGGCAGTTTCATCCAGTCTTTTTCCTGGCCATTGCAGCTTTGTTTAATATATGTAGTAAAAGATGTTTTTCACAACTAAAAGATAAAAAGTTTAACTGAACTAGAATCTGATTTGAATTGCCACAGCCCTAAGAAGAAGCCTGCCATAGCTCATAGTTAGATAACATTAGATTTAAGTGACCACACCAAAGCATCAAGAGCCGAGCAACAATCAGATCCTATTTTTCTTTAGTATTTATATCATTATTTGAAAACTTTAAATAAGTAAAAGAAAAAAAAAACATGCAAAACATTTACGCTATAAAAATGTTAAATATGTGCCTTTAAATTAGTTGTAGCATGATTTGCCTTAGACCCAAGTTTACAAAATAAATTCTTTGTGAATAAAAGCATGTGCAGGGTGGTTTTCATGGCATCACATCATTCACATTTAGTTGCATGCAGATTTGGGTAACTATAAACAGCACAGTAAAATCTTTCTCTCCTCTCCTCGCCCATTATCAGAACTAAGTGGGCATTTTAAAGTGGGATTTATATCAAAACAATGCTCTCCTAATGTACACTATTTTCTCTTTTATGTGTGAAGAGGCAGACTGCTGCTGCTGGAGTTTTGGAATTACACATATCTGAAATAACAGGCGATGAAAAGGGCCATATACAGAATAAGGCTGTCTTTTATAGCACAAATCAAGTCTTGCGGTAGTGGTGTTTACTGTACAAACACATTTCAAGAAAGAAAAGTTTGATTTAAAGGTGCATTGTGTAACTTTTCTGGTGGAGGATCCGTCAAATGCTTGTCTCCATGGAGATGTTATTGCTTTGTCTAGAATGTTTCACAGTATGGTATTAAACCTTTCTAGCTTCACGGAAGATCAAACCAGACCAAGTTACAGGTCAGCTCTGTGGAAAAGCAACCCCGCTCACTGTCAGAATGCTTGTTTTTCTGGGTATTTTTGAGCTATAAAACCACCTGTAATTTAATAAACATGGGGTAGAGCTGTTTCATACTTGTTTATTAATTTTTTTCCCCTCATTTTTTGACCCTCCTCCCCCTTTTTTTTTTTTTATAAAGGTGCAATAAGAAACTTTTCCGGTGATTGGTGCCTTAAATGTACCATAATATAGCATTAAACTGATCTGTGTAGACCAAGTTACAGGTCAGATCTTTGGAGAAGCAACCCCACTCACAATGAGAATGCATGATTTTTCAAGCTACATAATTAACAATCAAAAGACCTAAATGCAAGATATAATGTCATACTGCGGAACATTCAAGGTGAAGCAATAACATCTATATGGAGACGAGCAAGTGACTCAACCTCCACCAGAAAAGTTACATCATGCACCTTTAAATACACAGTCAATGAATCCAAGATCTTTAAAGGTCCTACATTATGCAAAATCAACTGCTGTGAGCTTTAAGCCATGTAATCTGATCAAAAACTTACCTGGTGTTGTGTCTGTTTCATTCACACATATTTGAGTAGCAATTTAATATTAGTTTAAGCTGAAAATGCTCTGTTCCATCATGAAGCAGTAGTTTTCAAATTAACAGCTACCTTTTACCTTTTGTTTAGTAGAGATTGGCTGAAATTATCCAAATGATTCTAGTGAAGATGCATGGAGTTTAAAAACACAGAGGAGCACATCCTGTTTGAGAGAAGAACTAAGCCTTAATATGCATGATTATGTGTTAATTAAACATGTGTGAATGAAACAAAACACATCTCCAGGTATGTTTTTATCTTAAAGAAGGCTATTCCACAACATAAGAAATGCAACAAATTCATATACAATATCTTAGAAATATATGAATAGCTAAAAACATACTGTCCTACTTTGCCTTCAGTAATTTCAACAAGCTAAAAACATGGCCATATGAATAAATAAAAAGACTTTTTATCCCCCCATTTTGTCTGGCCGATTATTGCAGATCATAGCATTTCTGGAAAGCACCCTTCTTGCTACAGTGCATATTCATTAGACCACACAGAGTTTGGTGGGATCAAGCTGAGTGCTAACACTGAAGCTTGGATAACTGCAAAGCTGCCCGGGTCTCCCTTCCCAGTGCCTCCACTAATGAGGTCGAGCCTGATCTCCGCTTTTCCTCGTGGTCCAACTGCCCTCTAATAAGCCGCCATGTTTGTCTATGCTAATCATCTTGCTGCTAATAATCTAATTTAGAGACCTGCTAACGGTTCACTCTTTCAGATAGGCTGTTACATGAGGCATCGGATCTTCTTGACAATATGTGATTTGAATGTGGCACCGTGAGGAGGAGGAGAAGCTCTGTACAGGGCGAAGACTTAGGTGTCAAAGGTTATGACTGGAACTTAAGACGAATATAGTTAGTAAACAGAGATAAAGAGTTGTTTTTTTTTTGTTTTTTGGAAAGATGCACTATAAGATATATAAGATAACCTTTATGGGTGGAGGGGGTCTGCCACTTGCTTGTTTGTAAGAAGGTGTAATTGCAATGCCAGGAATATTCCACCTTGTATGTACAGCATTAATTTCCAGGTGTTTTTGTTCATTTTAACCTGCATTAAAGATCCTATATTATGCTAAATTTACTTTTGTGAGCTTTAAAGCCATGTTAGAATCTGGTTACCCTGTCAAAAACATAAGCAGAGTTGTGTTTTGTTTCATTCACACATGTTTGTGTGAATAACACTTTATTATTAGCCTGTCTCCAACAACAAAGCTCAAAATGCTCTGTGATGTCATGAAGTGGTAGTTTTCCAAGTTAACAGCTACCTTTTACCTTTTGTTCAGTAGAGATTGGTAATTCCAGAGCTGAAATTATCCAAATGATTCTAGTAAAGGTGTGGAGTTTAAAACACAGTGGAGCACTGCCTGTATTACCACATGACATCACAATTTGGAGTGTTTTGTTTGAGAGAAGAACTCTAAATATGAAGGGTTTGTGTTTTAAACATGTGTGAATGAAACAAAACACAACTCCAGGTACGTTTTGATGAGGACACCACATATAACATAGATCATATATGGTGTAATTTGGGCACTTTAATGCCATATTGTGGAACATTTAAGGCAAAGCAATAAGGCAAACAGATAGCGTAACCTCCACCAAAAAAGTTACATAGTGCCCCTTTTACTCTATACTTAATATAGTCTAATGTACGTACTTAATATAATGTAATTTTTTATTTATAATATACATTTTTCCTGTGCCCAACTGGCATAAGTAGAGCTGTAGCCTGTTTTAGCCTACACCAATGAAGATGACATTTTTAGAGCTGCCTAATAACATGTGATCAGCTGAAAGTTTGTTTCCAAGTCCATTCACAACTACAATTTACAGCCATTTAGGAACTACGCTAAACTACTTTTTATCTTAAAAATAAGTCATATATTTTAATATACAGTAGGCCTTTAGTCACAGTATGTACAATGATAAGCAATTACAGTTTCTGTTACTGTTTCTTTCTTCCCATTTAAGACATCTTTATAGTCAGATTCCGTCTTCTTGTTAAAACAAAGCTCAGTTTAAAGTCTAACAATACTTCAGACACAGCAGTGCATACAGTTAGCATCACACCTCCAGGGAATGTTCATCAGCTGCAAAGTATCAATAGCTAGAAATGTGTCCCTAGTGGAACTGAGCTCCTGTTTTTCTGTATCAGAGGAGTCGTTGTGTCAAATAATCCACAAATCTGCGTTAAAGACGACATGTTTCAGTCGTGTCATCACTCTGGGGGGACATAAAGTGTTCAGGAGAGAATTACACCTCAATAATGTGCACATGGACACGGGTGTCAAATGGTGACTTACGTTTCCTCATTCTGCAGAAAAAGCCAAGCCTCATTATTAAAACCTTTCTTAGGACTAATCCAGGGGTTATTTGTCAAGTTAAGAAGTGAGAGACACGTGGTTTTCCTCTTCCTCTCTTTCTGTTTTAAAGCAAGCGTATGTAAGATTTTTATTTCAAATTTTAACATGAGAGGTAAACAAATGAGATAAATTATAGCTTTTACTTCTAACAATTCTAATGCTAATTTATTCTGTATTTATTTATGTTATAATTTATGTTTTGGCACAATTATCCAATCAGATAACAGAATGAGCCTCACATGCCTGTTGCCAGCTTCAATGCTGAAATTCAGTTGGTTTAAACCTAAAAGGACTCTCTTTGATCTGAATCCGCACTATCTAAACCCCAGCACCTGCAGCAAATCATTAGACCTTTTGTAGTACCCATAAGAGTGCAGGATACAATTCCTTTAAAGCTGCCATTAGATTGGCTGACCCAGCTCTGTTGTATTCTCACATAACGCCACTAGATGCTATCTATGTTGCTGCAGTCTGAATTGAGCCAGGTTGAACATCTGCCATCTACTGGTGAAAAAAAAATTAAATAGACTTACAGGTGGTAGCTCTAAGGATGAACTATCCAACTTTTCCTTTGGGGGGTTTAATTATTTAAAGTTACTCTTTACATGTCTCTACCATAAACTGTAGAGATAAATTCACATAACTGATACGTTCCAAGTAGGGAGTGAGCATGGGGCACACTTCCGGCTCAATCAAACACTTTGTATTGAGAAAACTGCCTCCAAATTTGCCCTACAACTGCTAGCCTCAGTGAGCTTAATTTGACTGGAGCCAAACGCTATAGGTGGCGCCACACTCCCTCAGTTCACTTCTTTATACAGTCTATGGTAACTTGGCTTTGTGGCATCACCAGCTTGCCTTGATAGTGTCAGCTTGGTTTAATGCCACACTGTGAAACATTCCAGGAAATGCAATGACATCACCATGGAGACAAGCAGGTAGCAGACACTCCATCAGAAATGTTACATAATGCTGCTTTAGCCACGTCAGTATAGTGTGGCAACACAATCAACGTGCAAATGAAATCATAAAAAAGGTCATTCTTCTAAAAGCTCATAAAGCAAAGGTATTAACCACAGTTGCAGTCATTTACAGGGATCTATTGGACCATTTATCTGAGCCGTCCGATCTCACGTGTTTACGCTGGTTGTCCCGGAGACACGAGGGCTTACTGCTGACCCGGAAAGGGCAACTTTAATTTTAATATTGCTGATTTATTTCATTTTTCTATTAATTTTCAATTTAATATGCACTGGCATCTTTGCATTTTTAATTTATGGCTAATCCTGTAAAATGGTCATTGTTGCGTTGACCTTGGCGTGGGACAGAGGAGTTGGGATGAATAGAAAATACTGACCCAGAGTTCACCTTGTGTGGACCGCTCAATATGAGGCTACATACTGAGATACTGCAGACTTTATATTGTCTTAAAGGGACAGTTCGATGCTGTGTAAAATGTGGGTTTATGGCACTGAATTCTAGTAAACAAATTAATGGGTTTGCTTTGGGAGAGAAGAGAAAAAACACTGAAAATCGTACCAAGAATTAAACAGAGAAGCAGTCTATATGTATTTACTAAGTTAAAGGATCCAATTTACACATTCTCCATGGAAATGTCACCAACAGGCTGTTATAAGTCAAATTTGTGGAAAGGTGACCTATAAGACTGCATGTTTTTCAAGATATTTTAAAGGCCCTATATTATACAAAATGGATTCTTGTGAGATTTAAGAGATGTTATAATGTTGTTACCTCATCAGAAACATACCTGGAGTTTTGTTTTGTTTCATTCACACATGTTTGAGTACTTCTGGTTTATTAGTCTGTCTTCATCTCCAAAGCTCAAAATGCTCTGCTCCACATTGTGATGTCATGAAGCTGTAGTTTTCAAGTTAACAGCTACCTTTACCTTTAGTTCAGTAGACATTTGCAATCATCCAAATGATTCTGGTGAAAGTGTGTGGAGTTTAAAATTTATCATTTTACTTCTTGGTTGGACATGGCAAATATGATTTACATAGAGGTAATATCATAGCTGTTACCTAGCAACCATTAATAAGGCCCAGAATGCAATTAAATTACACAATAGTTATGATAAGACTAATAAAACTAAATTGCATAACATATTTATTTGGTTACATGAATGTTTACACTACCAGAATAATGCCTTCCTTATGAGTAAATTGTCTCTGCATTTGAATGGAATTTTTGGGGTTAATGACATAGAAAGATGTATTCAAAAAATTGTGCTCCTTCCTGTATTTTTAAATTTTCTTTTCAAAATTTCATCTAACCAAACCAAGTAATAAACAGAAAAACATGAAAACCGACCATATTTAAAAACTGAATCTAGGCCAGATGTCTACAGGCCAAAGCATGTGATTTTTCAGTATTACAGTGAATGAATTTTTGGGTGCATGCATGGCTTAAAAACTTTTTTTCTAATGCAGAAGTGAAACGTAGGTGGGATTTAAATGTGTTACTTTAAATGCAGACAACGCTCAGTGATCACATTTTGTTGCTAAGTGCTGCTTTTACAAAATACTGTACTCTCCTGTTCTAATGACTAATTCAGGAACGATAAATGACAAGGCCAAGTAAAAAAAAATTTAATTATCTACTAAAAAACAATTTACAAAAATGAAAGATTTTACTTTTTACATACAGTTAAACAAGATACAAGGAACAAGAATATGTCAATAACCCACAGATATTTGCTAATTAAATGTTTATTTGACTTTGACTGTTACATTTGGGAGAAAGCACCACAGCACTAAATCCTCCTGACTCTCCTCCTTCTCCGGTTGGTGAAGTTGGTTTTCATCTCTCCCTCCATCTGCACATCCGTCTCCAGGGTTCCTTCAGTCTCTTCAGACTCTGAATCCTGAGGATCTTGGTGTTGGTAGGACGTCATCTTGCTGTCAAGTCAATTGTTTGTTTGTTTTGGTCCAAGGAGGTTAATTTGGTCTTTTAATTGATTCTAACCTATTTCAGACTGAAGTTCAGTTTGTAAACTAGTAGTTTACAAATTAATTACTACTATTAAATTTAATTTAGTAGCAGTAGTTTGGTAAGTTAACGTTAAAATCAAAGTCTGAAAAAAATAATCTGGGTTTGGGGGGTGGATTCAAACATTTATCCATAAAATCATCCATATCACAGTCACTGTCCATCAACTCGGGAGGAAGCCTTGAAAATCTCTTGAAAATATGTGCCTCTGACATGTGCTTTTCTCGACATTCCTCAAATGTTGGGGAAGTTTAAAGTTATCCGGCCTCTTGCATCTGCCCATCACTGGTTCTTTGGCTTTGGGCATAACTTTTGTCTTTTTTGCTGGTTTGGTGTCCTCTGCAGGATTAGCGTGAGAGGACTTGTGTCTTCTTAGGAGATTTTATCTCCACTGCAGGAAGGTGAGGAGACTTACAGCTGACTTTTTTTTTTTTATGTTGTTGGCTGAGCCTCCATTTCTGCTTTAACTGAAGGCATCTCAGGCTTGTTAGTTTTTTCTGGTTCCACTGTCCGAAGAGCAGCACTGATTTCAGCAACTACAGTTACCCTATAACATGGGGTGGGCAATTTTTTCTTCATGAGGCCACATGAAAACAAAAAATACTGTGGAGGGCCGGGCCAAAATGCTTAACTCAATTCTGCTAAACATGACATGCTGGTTAGCCTGGTAAGTATATGTTATGACTAAGCAATGAAAAAGTGAGGTTGCCTTACAAAAATGTCCTTACAAAAATGTCCATTTAGTCCATATATGAGGTAAAATTATAAAATGTTTATTTTGTAATTCCAAATTCGGTCAGAGTCAAGAAACTAGTGCAAGAAACTTGACAGAGTTCTACAATTGGAATTCTATTGTAAAGAATGGCTGATAGTAACACTTTGTAATACTTTACATCTTAGTAATATTAGACATCGCTGACTGATTTCTTTTCACTGCATTGGATATTGTGATACATGTGATAATCGATACAGTGGGGCAAAAAAGTATTTAGTCAGCCACCAATTGTGCAAGTTCTTCCACTTTAAAAGATGAGAGAGGCCTGTAATTTTCATCATAGGTACACCTCAACTATATGAGAGACAAAATGAGAAAAAAAAAAAAATTACATTGATTTTTAAAGATTTAATTAGTAAATTATGGAGGAAAATAAGTATTTGGTCAATAACAAAAGTTTATCTCAATACTTTGTTATATACCCTTTGTTGGCAATGACAGAGGTCAAACGTTTTCTGTCTTCACAAGGTTTTCACACACTGTTGCTGGTATTTTGGCCCATTCCTCCATGCAGATCTCCTCTAGAGCAGTGATGTTTTGGGGCTGTCACTGGGCAACATGGACTTTCAACTCCCTCCAAAGATTTTCTATGGGGGAGACTGGCTAGGACCTTGAAACACTCCAGGACCTTGAAATGCTTTTTACGAAGCCACTCCTGTGTGCGATGTGTTTGGGATCATTGTCGTGCTGAAAAACCCAGCCACGTTTCATCTTCAATGACCTCGCTGATGGAAGGAGGTTTTCACTCAGAATCTTACGATACATGGCCCCATTCATTCTTTCCTTTACACAGATCAGTCGTCCTGGTCCCTTTGCAGAAAAACAGCCACAAAGCCTGATGTTTCCACCCCCATGCTTCACAGGAGGTTTGGTGTTCTTTGGATGCAACTCAGCATTCTTTCTCCTCCAAACACGACAAGTTGAGTTTTTACCAAAAAGTTCTATTTTGGTTTCATCTGACCATATGACATTCTCTCAATACTCTTCAGGATCATCCATATGCTCTCTAGCAAACTTCAGACGGGCATGGACATGTACTGGCTAAAGCAGGGGGACACGTCTGGAACTGCAGGATTTGAGTCCCTGGCGGCGTAGTGTGTTACTGATGGTAGCCTTTGTTACTTTGGTCCCAGCTCTCTGCAGGTCATTAGGTGCTCACCATTCTTGTGATCATTTTGACTCCATGGGGTGAGATCTTCCGTGGAGCCCCAGATTGAGGGAGATTATCAGTGGTCTTGTATGTCTTCCGTTTTCTAATATTTGCTCCCACAGTTGATTTCTTCACACCCAGCTGTTTACCTATTGCAGATTCAGTCTTCCCAGCTTCACAGCTCTTTGGTCTTGGCCATAGTGGAGTTTGGAGTGTGACTGTTTGAGGTTGTGGACACGTGTCTTTTATACTGAGAACAGTTCAAACAGGGGCCATTAATACAGGGAACAAGTGGAGGACAGAGGAGCTTCTTAAAGAACAAGTTACACATCTGTGAGAGCCACAAATCTTGCTTATTTGTGGTGACCAAATATTTATTTTACCGAGGAATTTACCAATTAATTCATTAAAAATCCTACAATGTGATTCTTTCCCCCCATTCTGTCTATCATAGCTGAGGTGAATCTATAATGAAAATTACAGGCCTCTCTCATCTTTTAAAGTGGGAGAACTTGCACAATTGGTGGCTGACTAAATACTTTTTTGCCCCACTGTATATTGCACTTATTATAGATAATACACTAAATATATTTTGGTATATTTAAAGTTAATATGAAATACATATATTTTAATAATCAAAACAGTGAATATGTCAAGTTTCCTTCTGCTAAATAAGCAACAAAATTATGGTGCAATCACAAAAAATAAATAAAACAAAATAAAAATGCTAAAGATACATCGATACAGCAGCCCACAACAAATATACTGTATCACCAATTTTAGTATCACGATATATATCAATATTTTGATATTTTTTGCACAACCCTAGTGTTAAATATGTGTGAATGAAAGAAAGCATAACTCCAGGTATGTTTTTGATGAGGTAACAAGGCTTAAAGCTCACAAGAGTCAGTTTTGTGTAATAAAATAAACTGAATTTGTCATTCATTAGTAAAAAAAAAAAAAAAAAAAAGTAATTAAATTACAAAATTATACACAGTCTTTTATAAATGTGACTGGTCTTTCTTAAAGGTGCACTATGTAACTTTACGGTTGGGGGTCCATCACCTGCTTGTTTCTATGGATAGGTCGTTGTTCTGCTTGGAATGTTCCATGGAATGACATTAAAACAACTCCACCTTACATTTATTCAATTCCAGGTGGTTTTATAGCTCAAAAACCGGCATTCAAACTGTAAACGGTGTTGCCTCTGATCTGTAACTTGGTCTGGTTTGTCTCCATGAAGAAAGGAAGGTTTAATGCCATACTGTGAAACATTCCAGACAAAGCAATAACATCTCCACGGAGAAAAGCATTTGACGGACCCTCCACCGGAAAAGTCACACAATGCAACTTTAGTAAATTTTTATCTATTAGAGATTGAAGTTTAGCTGAACAACAAAAATGCACATTATGGCTAATTCTCTTCCAAAATGTAACTGTTGTCTGTCAAATCTCAATAACCATGAGGTGTTGGTAGTTCTCACTTGTTCTTGGGTTTAAAGTGTGTAACTGCATTACTTTGACACAGATTGCATCGACACGTCTCAAAGTAGTGAGCGCTAAAGTGATTTAAAAGCGTCGCTGTAAGCATGTTGGGCTCTTGTTTTGCAGAGGTAGAATAGACGCATTCAGAACAGAGCAGGTCATTGAGCTGGTACAAGTAAAGCGCCAACTCAGCACAAAATCTAAGAGAAAATAGATCCACACGTTTTAGATTGTTTTGGATTGTCTGTGTGCTCAATTTTTCTAAATAAGTTTGCTGGGAATTGCATATTCTAGTACACAACCAGTGAAAAGTTTGGACTCCCTCTCACTCATTTTTTTTTTTCTATATGTTTACTTTTTCTCCATTTGATAGGGTATACATCAAATATATGAAAAGATATATGGAATTATGTAGTAAAGAAAATAAAACTAATCCTCAAAACACCCACCTTTTGCTTTGTTGAAAACTATTTTAGTAGTTATTTTTACTAAATAATTCTATATGTCTTCCTTCATATATTTCATGTTTTCTGTATGTATCTAAAATGTAGAAAATAATAAAGAAAAAAACAATACACTGAATGAGACGCTGTGTCCAAACTTTTGACTGGTCGTGCATATTTGTTCAATTCTGTACTTTTTAGTATTCATATGACCTTATCTGAGTGCATGCTGTTCCTGAACATGCAGTAATTATTCAATGAAAAAATATTACCTTTACTTTATTCCATGTGATGTCCTTTTTAGTCACAGTTAGTGGCCACGATACGCTTGCCAAAGACATGTTTATCTTAAATAATGAAAAATGACTTGGGTGCATTTGCCCTGGTCTTGGTCTTAAGGCCACCACACACTACAGGATTTTTTCATCTTATATGTTTCCTGTCTAGAGTAAAACCACTCGCTCTTAAGTGTTCAAAAGATCAGAGCACTGCACTTCAAGTTTAGATGCAAGACAAAACTGTGTTATTATTTTATTGTGAAACGTGGTGCAATACTTCTGATACATGATTTTAAATGCACAGAAGGTTGGCGATAAAGTACACAGGAAGTAGAATCACTATCGCAGACTCATGTGAGGAACTACTCTCGCCTTTTTACTTTTAAATAACTCTTCAAACTGGATTCACAGTGCTGTTTTGTGGACTGGGTGTTCTGTGGATAATGTGAATGAGATTCTGCAGTTTAAATGTACAGCTTTACTAGAGGTGAGTAATAAAATCTTCTTATTAGTTTTGCTGTTTCCTAAGTTTGTATCTTGCATCTGTGTTCATCACTCCGTCTGCCTCTGGTGCTCTGTTTCATTGACTGATGCTGGTGGTTACCTTATGACAGAACAGCTCAGAGTCACACTGACACCACACACGTGAGGAGCGCAGCAGTTTCAAAAACGCACACAAAGTCACAAAGTCTGGTCGCGCCTCCTCGAACTCGGGGAGAAGCAAATTCTCCTGTAGTGTGTGGCGGCCTTTAGTTTGAGGCCAGTTTAGTTTTGATGGTTTGGTCTGGTTCTAGTCAAACTTTAGTTCCTGGATTAATCTCTTGTTTTTCCCTGCAAACTCTAAAGCTTATGCCTATTGGAAAAATAAATAAATAAATTCTAGCCAGTGTGTCATTCATTTATCACTATATTAATTTCTCCAAACTGTCTCTTAAAATTGCTGGTCCAAACCAATGAAACAAGCTACGGGTTTGATATCTGCCTCTTTTCCCTGCGTCTTCGATGGCATTGCATTAAATTGTGCTTCCAAACAGTTGGTCCCTTTTTATTGATCGTCTTCAAATTGTAATGGCTTCATTCTTGGCCTCTGCCCCTCCACGGAGTGCACTGAAAAGCACCAGTTTCTCCGTGTACTCCAGAAAATACCAAACAAGACAAATAAAAGCTCAAATGAAAAGCTTTAAACCACTTCAATATTTCGATTTTGGATCAGTTTCCAAATCCAATCGCAGCATATCCATTAATTTAGAACGTAACAACAGAAACTTTAACTGAAACTGTATTATTTTCCAATGTTTACGTACATTGGTGTATGAATATGCATGACTGCGTTTACTTCTGTGGAGTATGAACTGCCAACACATAACATAATTAGATCATCAAGTTGTCTTTTATTGTTTTGAAAATGCTATATTTGCAGAAATCAAAGCATTAACATGTTTTATAAGTTTTACGCTCCGAGTGTCCCCTCCCTTTGCTCCCTGCAGCTACGTCACTCCCCCTTCAGAACGCTATCACAATACAATCAGTGTGCATCCTGCTAATGAAACTACTGCACTTCGCATAAAGATGCCCGTTTCTTATAAGTTTCGATTGTGTACTTTTAGTAAGTTATCCTTATCAATGAAGACATGTTAACATATAATTGCTATGTTCATATTAAATAAATAAATAAATACATAAATACATAAATACATAAATAATATTTACTTGACAATGTTATACTTTTCTTTACAAGTCAGTAGCTTATCAGGTAGGAGAAAGATGTGGGGCTCCTCAGTGTATCAACAGGTAAAATATGGGTCGCTGAGAGAACATGGTTGGGAAGCACAACTCTAAATAAAATTTCGAGTGGGTAAATGAGAAGAGAAAACTATTAGAACAAAGTTAAAAGCTTTTAACAGTTAATTTTGTGCAATATATCTTCTTTAAAGGTGCATTGTGCAACTTTTCTGGTGGAGGGTCCATCAAATGCTTTTCTTCATGAAGATGTTATTGCTTTGTCTGGAATGTTTCACAGTATGGTATTAAACCTTTCTATCTTCATGGAAACCAGACCAGACTAAGTTACAGGTCAGATCTGTGGAGAGGCAGATCTGAACTGTAATTGAATAAATGTAAGGTAGAGCTGTTTAATGTCATACTGTGGAACATTTCAGGCAGAGCAATATCTATATCGCGCACCTTTAAATTAGAGATAGGCCTATACGGTCATACTCATATTAGCGTTTAAATTGTTTCTGCATAGCAAAAACTAATACTGCTTCAATTTAATAGAAGTTCCACATTGTCAGTCCTGTGGTCTTCTCGGCGCGCTCTCTTGTTAGCTCAGTAATAAAAACTCTCCCATCTCGAGGCATTTGTGTTGTGCGGAGGGTAGTGCAGACTGCAGCATTTGTGCAAACACACAGCTCTGTAATTGTGTTCTGAATTATACATGATTTAATTAAATAGATTTTGATTCAGGGCGCACAAAGGGAAATGAGATTGCTAACACGAGATGGCCCGCTGCGCTGCTTCACTGTAAGATTAGCATTGTAAGGCCCTGTTCTCTGGCGCTGCGTCCCATTTCAACAGACAATAATAGCGGCAATTTCTTTGTCATTTGATAATGAGTGGAAAGCGGAGGAATGTGCTGAATTCTGAGTTTTCCGTACAAATAAGTCGCCCTCGGAAACACGCAAAGAAATGGAGACGAAATGAAACCAGCTTGTTTTTGTAAATAGAGGAAATCATTGTGTGACTGTTGTAGTTTAGACCAAGAAATAACTCAATGGTTCGGGTTGTATGTCAGATGCCCTTCCATTCTGCTGATCCACAGGTTGACGGTGCGATTCCAGTTCCCACAGATGGAGACTGCTGTTGTGTCCTCGGACAAGACACTTACCCACTTCGTGTCTGAGGGTTCATTGATGTAACATGATTTGAGTGCCTTCAAGTTAGAAAAGCACTACATAAAAGTGACAATTTACAATGCCTAAAAATATTAAAATGAGTGTGACTTGTATTATTTGAGGTCTATGTCAACCAATTTTCTTCTGCAGCAGTCTAACCAGGGATTTTCAGACTTCCCTTTCCATGCATATCACCTCCAGGCCAGTAAACATGCAGGCACGGCGGCTCTACTCCGAGCTGTTTGACTCCTCGCTAAAGCAGAGGAAAGTAGACATATTATGCTAAATCAACTTTTCAGAGCTTTTAACCATGTTATAGTTGTTTCTCTTTCTCATTTACCCTTTCAACGTTGTATTTAGAGTGCCATGTTACCGATTGCTGTTTTCACCTCTGGCATACACCCACTTTTCTGTACTAACTTTGTTTTCCAATTTTATTTTCTTAATCTGTGATATGTGTAGGATTTGGCAGTGTTGTGTGATCATTTTGGTACAAATTAAAAAAAAAAAAAGGCGTCGATAACTTCACAGCTGTTTGTTGTGATGACATTTACAACGACATCAGCTCCCATTGTGCACCGCAGTTTACTAACGCAGATTTTTCTCTTTTACAAAGTCGTTTTAGATGAATTTTGCTAATTGCAAAATGTGCAAATGATAGCATAATGATCCACGGTTGTCATAGATTATAGGAGGCTCAAGCTCGATTCATCTTCTTTTACATTTACTACAAACAAAGGATGTATTTAGTCAAAAGAACTTTCATTATATCATCTAACAGCCCCCAGCTATCACGTTGAGACTAAAGACAATGAACAGATAACACCCACTAGCGCCATCAACTCATTTGTTATTCTATATACTTCTTCGATTTCAACTTTCTATCTTACTTTCCTATAATAGATTTCTGTCAGATTGTTGGCGGAGTCGCTGATGAGCTCAAATCGCTCTTCGACCTCTGAGTGGATGAATGGGTGCGTGTCCCTCATTTTCCTGGGGTCCTATCATGCTGCACAGCTGAGACCGTACCTGCTCATAATGCCGTCCTATCATGCACCTCTGCACACACAGTATCCATACAGACAATGGAGCGGCGAGAGGAGCTGCGTCAGGACAGATCCGCAGTCTGGTAGAGCTGCCCTCCTCGTCTGCAGCAGCAACTGTGGAGCAATCACAAGCCCTTAATGAAGAGTTATTTCACTAGAGGAAATAACCATTTAGTATTTAGTATAGTGTGTATGCTGGCATTATTGTTAAAGGCCTTATATTATGCAAAATTGACTCTTGTGAGCTTTTAGCCATGTTATAATGCTGTTGCCTCATCAAGAACATACCCACACTTATGTTTTTTTGTTTCATTCACACATGTTTCAGTATTATTAGTCTGTCTACATCTCCAAAGCTCAAAATGCATTGTTCCACTTTGTAATATCATGAAGTGGTAGTTTTCAAGTTAACAGCTAACTTTTACTTTTTGTTCAATAGAAATTCCAGTCTGAAATGATCCAGATGGTCTGTCTGTAGTCTGGTACAAAGCATCTCTTCAGTGTTTCTTTGATTATTGCTCTTGTACAATAAACTAAATTAACTAAACTAAGATTTAGTATTATTTTTAACAACATTTCACATAGCAATAGCAAACTGACACATTTTATTAGGCCGAGGCATATTTATTAGCAGGTTTACATTCTGTTTCTTGTACCCTTTTCCTATGCACTCATTTTTCTCTCACAGCCACAGAGTTACAGTTGGAAACCTCCACCCCTGAGTAGTGCTGTGCCTGTTCTCGTATAAGCCATCAAGGTTAGAGGCCTATTCAAATTAGTGACAAATCTGTTACAAAGTAGACAGACTTAGTGCGCTGCTACTGCCAGTATAAGGTTTCATTTGGCTTGCTCTATGGATTCCTGGAGATTTGACTTATTGTAAAACAAATAGAGCGGCAAGAAAACCACCAGGAGAAGCTAATCCCTGGAACTCTCACTGCCATTGTTCCGTCACTGCAGCAGTGCCATGCTCTCTCCCCTCCATCCAAAATAATGAGAAGTCCCATGCATAATATACATCCACTGCCAAGATATTCACGTTTTCACAGTACGGTGCTCCAGCTAGTACCATATACAGTCTAAATTTGGATTGTTGCTTCGAATATATGCTAATGTGATGGTTAGCGCTAGCCCATTAGCGGCAATTGCACTGTTTATGTGACCGGCGAAGGAAAGAAGTTGGATCTCGTTGGTGGAAACAGTTATTTTCTCATTAACGTTTCCAATGTGCTTTATCAACCCTACGAAAGCTGGCGGTGGTCCGAAAAATGCAGCGTTCAAAACATCTGCAGAAGGAACTACGCAATTATAGGAGCCATCTGGAACAATAGCGCCAGAGAATAGATATGATTAACACTAACCAAAACAGATGGCAAAGTGTTGGTTTGCTGTTGAGACAAGCACATAATGTAGGGGAGAGGGCCTGTGTATAATTATCAGGGTTGGATTTGGCGTTGGTAAGATTTGTGCTAAGCAGGTGATCAGTGGCATCATGGCTGACTGCGCTAAATGAGGGTTAAAACATGATTCAAGCTTCGTTAGCTAAAAACTGAGCTAAACTGGCAATGTTGTGGAATGTGAGGAAAATGCAATATATTTACTGCAGTGGATAATAGGGCTGCGCATATAGTATATTGCAATCGAACCGCAAATCAAATAGCAATGGCTGTAATTATTTGTCCTTTGCAAAAATATAATGTTACAGAAAAAAAATCCTACCTTAAACATAAATCTATTTGGATCCACAATACCTCAGTTTTCATTTATTTTTTCCCCCTCTCATCTCATTGATCTAAATGAATTGCTGAATCCAGCCAAAAAGAGTCAGAGTCACAAGCAATGTACTTCTTATATTTTCAATTCAGGATCTGACTAAAAAGGTTAAGAAGGGTCATCCTACTATGCTAAAGCAATGCAAAATACAATGGAAAATGGTAAATAAAGCAGTTTATATTAACATAATACTGATTTTTCATCAGTTCCTTCCTGTAATACCACATGACATCAACTCAGTCTAAATATGCAGGGTGTGTATTAAACAAAACTCCAGGTATGTTTGTGATGAGGAAACAACATTATAACACAGAAAATAGCATAATACAATCCCTTTAAACTATATTGGTGATATCTGGTGGGAAAGGTTTGAGTAGCATTATTCTAATCAAAGCAATCACATTTGGAAACAAGCAGGTTGGGGATTCTCCACCAGAAACGTTACACAGTGCAACTTTAAATCAAATAATAAATAGTACAGATGTCAATAGAGTACAATAATTACACTATTAAAACCCCAACACTAACTTATCCTAACCCCTTTATTAAGTAGATACTAAGTTTTCATTATAAATTAAATATTTTTGCCATGGTTTATTAAGGTTAATTAAGGTGTAGTTATTAAAAAGTGGTCCTGTATTTTTATTTTATTTTTGACATTGTATCTGCAGGTGGTGTTTCACAAATACTCCTTCAGTCCAGGTCCAACATCTGTTCATTGACCTCTGTTTGATAATCCCCATCCAAAAGCATCACTTTGAATTCACTCAGACAGTCCCCAGGATCCACTCCCTCAGGGCTCCTACTGCCACTATCACCCGCCAACAATGAGGCTTTGGTGGGACACTTTCCAGCCCCATAGCCCCCTATCCCAATGCCATAATAATAATGAATCTGGCACAAAGTCTAGGAGGAGTTTGAACAAAGCACTTTCAGAAATTAAAAATATATTCATCAAAGTTATGAATAGTGTTTTGTTGTTTGTTTGCTTGGACCTGCAGTAATTAGTCACTCTACATACTGTGCAAGGTAACTTTACTATATATCCTTGAGTTTTACTAATGAGCTAACTTTATTATTCAGAGAAATAAAAACAAGTTTTATGGTGTTTTTTCTCATTCTCAGTATATGGACAGGCCATGCCTCATGTGAAATCTCAGAACCTCCAGAATTCACTCACTGCAGTTGCAGAGACTGCATTTAGCTAGAATCTTGCATGTGGTAATCTCTATATTATACAAAATTGACTCTTGTGAGCTTTATGTTAAAATGTTTTTACTTCATCAAAAACATTAACCTTAGGCAGCAAGATGGATTGTTACAATATTTGTGAGATCACAAACTCAGGGGAACCCATCTTGGCTCAAGGCCAAGTGCCCAAACAAACATGGCGAGGCCAACAGGCCTATTTTAGTGAAAATATTATTTAGATTATTAGTTTGTGAGAAACGTGCACAAGGTAAGTGCTTTGTCCATTTGTGGACAGGAAAAATGTGCCTTTCACTCTGGATGTAACAAAAGTTTGATTTTTCAGCTTGTTCTGCTGTTGTGATGCTTCAACCAGATTCAAATATTCGTCATGACATTCTGCGCTTTCCGAGAGCCATCCCAGATTGATAATGTGTAGAACTCAATCCAGAGTGACACACATATCAGTCTGCATAAGACAGGTTATTGGAGTGTGTTTTGTTTCATTCACATATTTGAGTAACACTGCATTATTAGTTTATCTACTGCAACAGTGCCTCAGTAGAGTGTTTGTCCATTGATCCAAAGGTTCGAATCCCGCTCTCAACATCAGTGGTAGAGCTGTCAGATCCACTGAACCACAGGCTGGCAGTGTGATTCCAACTCCCACAGATGAATGCTGCTGTTGTGTCCTTGGGCAAGACATTTAACCCACCTGGCCCCAGTGTCTGTGTACATTGGTATTATAAATGTAAATGTAAATTGGTAATGTCATGTAAAGTGCTTTCAATGTCTTGAATGTGGAAAAGGGCTATATAAAAATTTGACTAATGTGACCATACATCTCCAAAGCTCAAAATGCTCTGTTCCATTTTGTGATGCCATGAAGTCGTAGTTTTCAAGTTAACAGTGAGCGCCATTTACCTTTTATTCAACATGGGCAACTCCAGAGCTGAAATTATCCAAATGTTTCTAGTGAAAGTGAGGAGGAAACAACATTATAATTATTAATTTTTTAGCTACCTAATCTTTGTATCTTGTTGATTTCACATTGTCATGTCTCGTGGTGCACTTTGAGTTTGTAGACATGTTTTTCTTAACTGTTTTTTAACTACAAATGAACTAACCTAACCTAACACAGATCAGAAAATAGCATAATATTTTTTAACCTATAATTACAACACAAAGAAACTGTATTTTTGGATGCATTCATTAGATTTTCAGTTGTACTCCTTCAAAAAGAGGAAGTCAGGAAGTCACATCTTTGAGAGTTACATTCAGGCACACATGGTCTTTCTGCAGTCCCTTTTGAGAGTCTAGTCCTTTTATGGTGTGCGTCTGAAGATTCAAAACAGGACACAAAACAATGCAGCGTTTCATCTGTATTCAGTCTCCTCCATCACTGAGTAAAACAATGAGGCTGTGGTGTTTACTCTAAGCAGTAAACTCACAGAAAATGGATCCAAACACATTCATTCATCTTACCACTGCAAGAGATATATATACGCATAGAACGTAGAATGAATGCTTATTGCACTTGTTGTGGCTGCTTTTAAGATATCATTTGAAATAAAAGGAAAAAAAAGTTGCGTACATTTATAAAGCATGTTTAAGTACTGCAACTACCATGTTACAATGTATGGCTTCATACAGACATGTCTTAATGCAGATCTATTATGCAAAATGGACTTTTCAGATCTTTTAACCATGTTATTGTTGTTTCTCCTCACAATTTGCACTTGAAGTTGTATTTGGAGTGATTCGTGCATGTTTGAGCAATCTTTATTCGCTTATTTTCAAGACACCATATTGCCGATCAATCCCGGTACACACCCACTGCTCTGTACTTACTTCGTCCTCAAATTTTATTTCTTAATTGGTGATATACGTAAAATTTGGCAGCGCTGCATCGTCATTTTGGTATAAATGAAAAAATTTCACAGCTCTTTGATGCGATGACGTTTCTGGCGACATCAACTCCCAGAGGCTTTCTAACGCAGAAGTCAGCACACTTGTTTCTTTTATTAAATTGTTTTAGATGAATATTGCAATTTAAAATGTGCAAATGTTCTAACATAATGATCTGTAGGGGTCAGATTATAACTCTATAACAAAAAAAGTACAAACGGCATCAATTTATAAAATATAAGTCAAACTATAAATGTATTTTCATGATTAAAATATTGAATGACTCTTGTTTGCAAAGCAGAATCATCTCGAGGCCTTAGATAGGATGCTATTACATTTCAACAAAGATATGGAGACAGATCACGCCTCTGGTGAGTGGGTGTATTTTGTTTACGTATATTTTTGAACATGCAGAAAATATTAATTAAGTGCATATTGTATTATTTAGCAGTGGTTCTGGTTAATTTCTCTCTAACTTTTTCTTGGAATATGTAGCAAAACAAAGTAATGGGTTTAGCAATTTGCAAAATCAAGATTAATTGCACCTTCTCTTAGTCATTATAGAAATATTAGACTTGATGATTATGAAACCCCAATGAATTACGTATTGAATGTAGATATGCAACAGTGTTTTGCCTCAAATCTGTAAATTGTATATTGCCTTCATAAATAAAAAAAACATTCTTATAGACTCAAGACAAAAGAATTCATGTAGTTTTGTCATTTTTGTAAACAATGCATCTTCTCAGTACACACCAAAACATATTCCTGGGGATTTAATGTTATTTCTCCTACAGCTGTGAATAGAGAGGTAGTCAGTGTTTCATCTATCAGCATATTTCAAGAACATCAAAAAGTGCTTACGGTTTACCCAGAATCCCCTTGCTTTCCAAGCCTCATGCTTAAAATATTCAGCAAAAGAAATTGAGAAAAATTATGTGTGGCTATGAAGCTCAAAAGTGGACACTCATACATTCATTTAAGTGGTTTTATATGTCATCCATGCATGTTTGAGTCATTTAGCAATCTTTCCCAGGCTCTATCCAAACCCTCGTTATGGTTTGCAATCCTATTATATCCAAAGCTCAGCCCACAAACCTACATTACCCATGTTCCCACACAGCAATTTTCTGTAAATATATAAAAGCATGATACAAAACATTGCACTACAACTTCATAAACCTGATGTGATGTGCAGTAGTTTCAATAGCGGTATGTAATGTGATAGTGCTTTGAAGGGGGGGAAGTGAGCATCAAAAACGAAACTGAAACTTATAAAACATGTTTGCTCTATCAGAATGAGGATACAGAGGCTGCTTAAGTAGCTATTACACGTATAACTACTACTACTACTACTACTACTACTACATTTCTTTTATCTTGAAATAAAAGAAATGGAGTGGGACATATTGTGAACAAGTGGGAAAATCTGGACCAACTACATGCACAAATCAATACTGCACAAATCACTACGTTTCTGCAACCAAGTACTCAGATATTCCCTGTGGTAGTGTAGTATAATATTATGTGCACATTTTGTGGAGTTTGTACGAGTATTCGCCGTCTGTGTGTTAAGTCTTTGAGCTTTGGTGCTGCTGGAGGGAGACGGTGCGTTCACTCAAGTGCTCAGCATGAATATGGAGGTCCAGCATTAGATGTGCTGTCTGTCCCCACTCAACCCTCTCTCTGTGTGCAGTCTGAGAGAAGAGCTGCACAGGACTGCCAGACTTACAGGGGGTCAACAGACTCTCTAATGCTATTGAAATGGTTTTGAAATTTAATTAGTACGATAAAAAAAAATATATAATGAAAAGATAATAAAATTGCTGTGTATTTTTCCAAATGAGAATCTGTAAGATAAAGATAAATATGTAATTTTTTAGGAACAAGTCCTGCACTAACTGCTTAAAGTGCGAATGACTATGTTGATGTTTTTATGATTCTCTAATTTTGACTTAATCTGGTGGGATAATAACTGTTGTAAATATAAATTATAGTTCTACACCGTTTAAGAAGCAATTTGCGAAGAAAAGTTATTTACGAACATGTTGAAAATTACAGGAAGTAGTGAGTTCTATTTTAGAGAGGGAGAATTTTGTCCAAAAACTTGGGCAATTTACACATAAGAAACATTTTTCTGACATGTTGAATATTATTTTAACAAAATAAAGTGTTTTCTTGTATTTTTATTTCTCAAATAAAAATGTACATTAGGGGAGTTTTGGCCCAGAGTACATCGTGGTTGCTACGTAATTCCCAAGTGTGATGTCATGATTTCTAACCAGGAAGTACAATTTTAAACTTGCAAATTGGCCAGACTGGGAAAACAATTGTGAAATTTCATCTTAAATCTTAAATATGATGATCTTAACTGTGTTTTGGTGAAATGAGTAGTCTAATCTGTCATAGGCATTTTAATGGTTTTGTCTTTCTGTACCACAGTATGACACTAAACTTATCTATTGCAGTGGAGCCCCCCTTTCAAATATCCTCACAAAACCAAATACAAAACACATGCTTCAAATGTGTGCATTTATACCATTACCAGTTTTGCTTGAAACTGCAAGGACCGAAATGTTGTTCCTCTTATGATCATAAAATTAAATGAAAATAAATGAAAGGCAAGTGGACATAAGAACTGGCAATGATCAGCAAATAGTTGTCCTTCAAAACAGTGAGGTTCATTTCAGTCCAGTTCAGTTCATTCAAACTGATTTTTTTTTTTAAACTATAAAGCAAATATTATTTATGTTATGATCTTTTTAGTTTACTCTTGAAAATGCTGTTGCTGTTCATTTGTAAAATGTAATTCATCCTTTGTGGGCATGGAGCTGAACAGTCCCACCCATTTTGAAGTCCACTCTGGTTTCTGAAGTACATTTTCCATTCATATTAGAACTTTTTTCAGTTGCTTTGACATATTTTCTAATCAAAAAATTTTAAAAGTACTTGTTTAGACTTCAAATCCCTCAGTTAATTTTGTAAATGTTTAGGCCATTTTCTAGTTTGTTTTTCCAAAGATTAAATGCTTTGGTGCATTGTTTCCAATTATTTTGTACAACGGTCTACTGGTCTGAGTGTTCAAAATTCTTTACAGTGGCTCTCAATTATTTTGGACAGACCATGCAAAACATTCATGTATTATCACTGTTTGGCACCATAGCCACCAAAATCATTAAATCAATTATCAATGGTATTTTCCAAACCTATAGGCTATATGATATATACATTATATTGCCAAAGTATTCAGTCACCCATCCGAATAATGGAAATCAGGTGTTCCAATCACTTCCATGGCGACAGGTGAATAAAATCAAGCTCCTCGGCCTGCAGACTGTTTCTACAAACATATGTGAAAGAATGGGTCGCTCTCAGGAGCTCAGTGAATTCCAGCGTGGTACTGTGATAGGATGCCACCTGTGCAACAAGTCCAGTCGTGAAATTTCCTCACTCCTAGATATTCACAGTCAACTGTCAGTGGTATTATAACAAAGTGGAAGTGATTGGGAACGACAGCAACTCAGCCACAATGTGGTAGGCCACATAAACTGACAGCACTGACAACTGACTGGGGTCAGTGAATATTGAGGTCCATAGTGCACCGAGGTCACTAACTTTCTGCAGAGTCAATTGCTACAGACCTCCAAACTTCATGTGGCCTTCAGATTAGCTCAAGAACAGTGTGTAGAGAGCTTCATGGAATGGGTTTCCATGGCCGAGCAGCTGCATCCAAGCCATACATCACCAAGTGCAATGCAAAGCGTCAGATGCAGTGGTGTAAAGCACGCCGCCACTGAACTCTAGAGCAGTGGAGATGTGTTCTCTGGAGTGATGAATCTTGCTTCTCCATCTGGAAATCTGATGGACGAGTCTTAGTTTGGCGGTTGCCAGGAGAACGGTACTTGTCTGACTGCATTGTGCCAAGTGTAAAGTTTGGTGAAGGGGGGATTATGGTGTGGGGTTGTTTTTCAGGAGCTGGGCTTGGCCCCTTAGTTCCAGTGAAAGGAACTCTGAATGCCTCAGCATACCAAGAGATTTTGGACAATTCCATGCTCCAAACTTTGTGGGAACAGTTTGGAGATGGGCCCTTCCTCTTCAACACGACTGTGCACCAGTGCACAAAGCAAGGTCCATAAAGACATGGATGAGACAGTTTGGTGTGGATGAACTAGACTGGACTGCACAGAGTCCTGACCTCAACCCAACAGAACATCTTTGGGATGAATTAGAGCAGAGACTGAGAGCCAGGCCTTCTCATCCTACATCAGTGTGTGACCTCACAAATGCGCTTCTGGAAGAGTGGTCAAAAATTCCTATAAACACACTCCTAAACCTTGTGGACAGCCTTCCCAGAAGAGTTGAAGCTGTTATAGCTGCAAAGGGTGGACCGACATTATATTAAAACCTATGGATTAAGAATGGGATGTAACTTAATTTCATATGCAAATCAAGGCAGGTGAGTGAATACTTTTGGCAATATATTGTCTTATCCTACAGTGCGGTACTCCTGCTCAGTGTGTGGGGATTAGGGGTCCTGGCTGATGCAATAGTTTAAATCACTCATTTGTGAGGCAAGTTAGTCTGACCATTTGAGAATGAAAGGGGTGCAGTGGTGTCAGTAACTGATATAGGAAACTGTTACATAGACAGTTTTGTCTTTGATACATATTTCTAACATGAGCCTCATATATTTGCTCTGTGCATAATCTGAAAACACAGTAGAGCATTTAGATGGTGATTCCTTGTGTTTACTGAGAGAAGCACTTCATTTTGTGAAATGAACTAAAGATTTTGAGCAGTTTCGTTGATTTTGCAATAGATACAATGGGTTTTGATGTTTGTATGAATTATTTCGAGGAATACATTAAAGCTTTGAAAAAATTAGTTCTGGTTAACAAATTCCACCAATTCCACAGTAACTGAAAACTTTTACCCTTTTCAGTCTCAATTGTTCGGTGCAAATGACTAATCTTTTGTGCTTTCTCTATAGTACTCCATACAATTCCCACTCAATCAAACAGTCTGGAGCAGAGGATAAGTTCAGCGCCAAGAATCCTTGCTGTAGAATAAGCCCACTGTGCATATTTGTCTGCATCAGTCTGAATATTATGCACTGTTATGAAGTTTTATGCACTTATCTGTCAGGATTCCTTTTTTTTTTTTTTTTTCCCTTGTGCCGTCTCCCCCTCCCTTCTGTGTTTTGTTGTGCCTGGAGCTGGGCGGAGAGTCTGGCTCCACCCTCTTCTTTGGGTCCCATCCACTACTCACCTGCCGCCTATCTCCAGTCAACCTTCACCTCTCCAGTACAAAGCACCAGTTCAAGCATCCACACATCGCCAGATCATTAATTCTCCGTGGTATTTGGCTCCAGTTTTTGTATCTAGTATCCGTGCCCATTTTCTCGTAACTTAGTTTGCATTTTTCATGTTTTCTCGAGACCCGGTTTTTGGACATACCACATTGGAAATCACCCCAGAGTTCCACCCAGCTCCCAGCAGCCTATTTTTTGTTGCTGTTTATTTTTGACCTTTCATTGTCTGCATTATTTGATCCGCCAGTCTTTACAACACTTATATGTTTTTGTCTGTGTGTAGCTCATATAGTATAACAGTTTGGAAAATGCCAGTGATAACTGGTTTAATCATTTTAGTTGACATGGTTCCAAACATTGAGGCAACACTTAAATGTCCAAATAGATGAGAGCCACTATAAAGCATTTTGAACAGTCTGACAAACGCAAATGGGGCTTGAGTGAAAATTCAAATTCAAGTATTTACCTGCACCTCTTCTTCAGCCAATCAATGCTCAGTCTCTCACATTTAAACCTCTTACCCAGCTTCATATTCAGTTTGCCACACCCCACCTCCACCCTATCATCCTCCCCCTATAGCTGCCATCTTTGTCTCCTGCCCGTCTTCGACCACCACTAGTGTCCAGGCTCCAGAGGGAAGACGTCTCCTAAACGCTCATCAGCCCAGCACACAGTTCATTAATCTCATAATGAATGAGAATTTACTTATGAAACCAGAGGGTGGATGGTCCCATAGTGCCACGGAATTCAGCAATAACAAATGAATTGAATAAATTGCTTATTTAGGCATGTTTTCAGTTGTGTTTACAAATTAAAGCGGCATGCATTAAGTTCCTTTACTCTGTGTGAGGTTTTTGGTTGTACATTGTGGAGTAGAGCAAATACTGCGCAGTAGAATCTCTCACTCTGCTTTTTCTTTCACATGTAGCAAATGACTTGAATTGTCTGTAATTTTCCCCATCTGTTATGGGAGATAAACCCATGCTAGCTTATAGTTTGGCTAACTGTACCACCTTTTTTGGTGGTGGTTTCATTCTTATACATTTATCCAAGAACAAGACAAAATACACATGCATATATTTTATTAAGATTACAGAGTTTCTTTTTGCTTGCCTATCTAAGTTCTTAGGCTGTAACTAGGCATTTAATGTGGCATTACATGTATTTATCTAGCATTAATTTAATAAGTATTTTTATTGCACAAAACCTGTAATAACAGCTCACTGGACACAAGCACGTGAAACTATCTCCATGGAGCCAAGGAGATGACCTGACCACTGCAAATTATGTGTCCAATCTGTAGAGCGGCTACCCCACTCACAGTAGCAACGCATATTTTTCAAGACAATATGTCATCAATTTCATGCTAAATACTGTGAAACTTTCTACGCAAAGCAATAACATTTCCAAAAGGTACCCCCACCAGAAAAGTCATATAGTGCACCTCACACAAGCATGCACAGCAATCAAAACTACAGTGGTGAAATCTAATAAACATAATATATAAAATGATGTTTATAGCAGTTGGCACTCACACAGATACAGATCTTAACACGCTTCCTTCTCCACTTGTGTTTCTTTGATGCTGTGTTAGCGTGTTCATTTACGCTGACAGGTTAGCATTAGCAAAAGACCCACAGACACTGAATTACTGCAGGGAGCCCCGTACTGACTTATTCTTCTCTCAGAGCTGATTACTACGCAGCAAATATGAATTACGATCTCCAAATTGCGCTAGAATATTGAGTAGTTCATGAAAGATGTAGACGGGCTGAATGAGCGGAGAATGCACAACGCAACTGTGACAAGTATTGAGAGGGTGCTTTCCAACAAGCAGTGAGTTTAATTCAGTCAAAACAATTTGGTTCACAGCACAAAAGTTTAACAAACTGCTCTGCCCAGAGTTCAACTGAAAGTGTTTTCTAATCTGTTATAATATTACCAGAGGCGATGATGTAATGACTAGGAGGGGCTAAACAAGATCTTGATTTATACTTAATATTTATGTAATATTTAAAGACTAATATTGACAAACAAATTTTCAGATTTTAATGTTAAATTGTTTTACAAATGTGCATGATTGGATTATGGACTACTACTGAATTAAAGGTAAAAGGAGCAGTTAACCTGAAAACTATCTCTTCATGACATCACAAGGTGGAACAGAGCATTTTGAGCTGAAGATGTAGACAGACTAATAATAAAGGATTACTCAAACATGTGTGAATGAAACATACACAACTCCAGGTGTGTTTCTGAGGAAGTAACATTCTAACATGTCTTACACCTCACAAGAGTCAATTTTGCATAATATAGGACCTTTAAATACTGATGTAGTTTAGATAGCAGAAGACTGTAGTTTCTGGGTTTTGGAATCTAGAGAGATGTTGTAGAATATTGTGGAAGGGCATCTGACATAAAAAGTTTCATAGTCACTGTAACTTTTAAAAAGAGGAAAGGAAGAGGCTTTCTTTTATCAGAGTCAAAAATAAGTTGACCACTTTTCACTAAAATCCCCTTTGTATTTTTGGAACCACACACGATTTATTCCACTTTCCTTTCTTTTATTTCCCTGTCAACAGCAGTGTGTGTGTGCCTCTCTCTCTCATTCTATCTCTCTTTTCTCCTCAATAACACTTTTTCCTTCTTTCTTTCTCCCTCCCTCTCCTCTCTCCCTCCTTCCCTTTCTTTCTTTTCTTCTCGATCACTCTTGGTAATTTTCCCCTTCTCTTGTCTCTCTTTCCTCCTCTCTGCCCATTTCTCCTTCTTTCTTCTTTGTCTGCCTCTCTCTCACATCCATCTCTCTTCCCTAACATCTCTTTCTTAATCTCTTTCTCTCCTTCCCCCTCGCTCTCTCTCTCTCTTTCCCTCCTCTCTCTCTCCCTGTCCTCTCTCTTTCTCTCTCACCTCCATCTCTCAGCTTTCTTCATCTCTTTCTTTCCCTCTCTCCTTTCCCTCTCTCCCCAGCCTGCATGTTGGGTTGGTTTTGTTGACACCACCTCTGAGGAGCTCCCTGCCCTGGTTCTGTAGCTGCAGCAGAGCAAAGTGAAGCCCCTCCACAGTTATTTTGGGAGGACAGGTTTGGTTGTATATAGCGCAGAGTTGGCAGATATTTCCAGACTTCATAAATGAGCTGCTCCGAAGGCCACGGGGGACCAAAGGGCAGGAGATACTCTTCACCAATTGGACAAAAAGAAGACTGAGCAAACTTAGTGCTCACATTGACTTGCATTGTGTTTTTAATAAGACCAGACCCATGTCCAGAAATAGACTGGACTCTGCTGGAGAATGGTACACTCAGGGCCTCAGTTATCCTTCCATGTTCCAAAGTTGTAAGTATAAACTGAAAAATAGTGTGTGCAGTTTGAGGGTGTGTTGTGTGTGATTTAGCAATGAGAAGTGCACATATTATTTCTGCCGCAAAATTGATAAGCTATGTAAATGAGAGGACTCGGCGAGTGTAAAAGTTTGCGTACTTCTGTTTTTATATAGGCTATTGAAATGTGATGCAAAAGTGCCCTACTCTGAACATTTTTGCATAATGTTTGGATCGAGGAGCGTCTGATGGGGAACTGTTAAAACTTACAACAGTAGATTAACCAGTGTTATCATTTTGTTCAAGACAAATGCACATTGTGCCTCATCCAGGACCATATGTGATGACAGGACCCTGGAATCTCCACTCTGGATATGGGACGCATAAAAGCCAAGTTTGAAGGACCGCTGCTGTGGAACACTTCGGGTCATTGGAAGACTTGTGAGAGAGATTACTGCTGTTTTGAAAACATGTTATTATCTGTCCTTTTTGGTTCTTTTTAAACAGTTAAAATCACTATCAAATGCCCAATTGGTGCACAAATAGCAGAGTCTATTCTGGGCAAAAGGTTTCTCACTGAGGTTCTAAAAAAGACACAGTGCAGTTTTGCTGAGTGACTGAATATGCAATGCTGGGCATTTTTGTCAACTGTGAGAGCAAAAACTGTAGCAAAAAATATAGCAATTTGAATAGACTGGTGCAAACTTTTAACAAAGGGTAGCTACTGCGTGTGTCCTTTGTGATCTTGCATTTACGTCCAGAGCAAAAAGGACAATGCTGTTAAAAGTTTTCACAAGACCTTGTCTGTCTTAACTCAAACTCAAAAATCATCGGTAGTAATGGCAAATGTTCATTTGCACAACAATAAAAGCAAATACATGCAAACTTTTGCACTTTTGCTCCACTTTTTGAGTGGTTAACTGTTTGCAGCACATGAGCAAACACTTTTTTTTACATAACAGGAAACAGGATTTTACATAACTGAATGAACTTGGCTGAAGAAATGAGTCTATTGGTCATGAAGAACGTCCTAAACAAAAGCTTGTGTATGATACTTTTTACAACACCAGATGGCGCTAGTGCTAAATGTTTAGTTGTTTACTTTACTTTATTCCTTATTTGTCAGCAACCACGTATAAATTCATTCATCTTCATTAATTAAGGTTATGGTACACGTTATTGTCCTCATAGGTAAATTTGTCCTCTGCATTTGACCCGTCCTTCAATGCTGCTGGGACAACCTGTCAGGAGCAGTGGGCATTGCAGTGCCTTGCCAACTGTTCTCCTGATCTTGAGCTATAGGTTTGTTCCTTAGCTGGAGGATTTTACCTATAGTGCATGTACTTTTAATCTATAATCCCACACACACCACAATATTGCATTACAAGTGTACATTGTATTTTGAGTTGTTTTGCATTACATTAAACACATCTTAGGAAACAAAAGTCCTTGTAGCTAGAACTGCAACAATTTACAACAAGAATCATATTTGTTAAAACACTTACTGTTTTCTGATATTAGATATTTGAAGACATTTTTTTAGTCTACTGTGCTAGAAGACTGAACCAAGGAGTGTTTGTGAACAAAAGATAACTGTTTTATGAGCACTATTGCTCTGCCTTTTCCTCACAAAAACAGTAATTTAATATCTTTGTTCTATTAAAACCAAACTTGAACAGTGAAAAGTGGCAATTAACATGATTTGTGTTTCCACTTTTGGGGAAGAGACTGCCAATATCTCAGCTGGAGTTTGACACAACTGTTGATCAATACCCGTGAGTCAGTAATTACTTTGCCAGGTGCTGACATTTACAGATTTTTAGTGTTTTCTCTTTTGGCTTGTGTCACAACTACAATATCTTCAACAATGAGGACAGCAAACTTTCTTCATCTATCTAAAGTTAAAAGCAGTTTCAATACAATTCAATACATGATCATATAAACAACTATTATGTTATGTTCACGTTTGAGCACACAACACATCATAGGAATAAACCCAGAACTAAGGCTTGCCTGAACTATGGCTAAACCAAGACTGCAGGACCAAAAAAGGTCTACATGAGGACCTACCCAGGATCAAATCAGGACTCATCCACAATAAGGGTGCCTGTTGCTAGAGATTTGCTTTTTTGTAGTAAGTCCAGCCCTAATAGAAAGTGAAATCATCACAAATCAATAAAATATATGAACCAGCTCAACAATTGCACCCCTAACCCCGAAACATTCATTTAAATAACCCTTCTTATCACTCATATCTTCTTTTAAATCATTTGTCTTGAACCTGGTTTGTGATGTTGTGAGCCCAGTGAGGTGGCAGATGGTTGTGTGGACAGTAAATACAGAGAATGTCAGAGCTGCAGCTGTGTCCTTATTGGCTCAGTGCCATTACCTTGCTGATTTGTATTTGTTTTTGTTAATCTATAGATGATCTTATTTATATCCTAGTTTTGTTTTGAAGAAATATATCCCTTTGCCATATGTATGTAAGGAAAAAGGTGTGCTATGTGACTTTTTAGTGGAGAACTTGTCACCGGTTTGTCCATGGAGATGGTATTGCTTGGAATGAGATGCCATTAAACTTATCTGTCCCTATGGAAACAACAACCAGGGCACATTACACGTCAGATCTGTGGTAAGTATGCCTGCCCCACTGTACTGTACTGTTATTCCTGTAGACTTTTCATTGAGACTGGAGTAACAAAAGTAATAGAAAGCAATCTTAAATGTCAAATGTTAAACAAACAGAAATTACCCATATGCGTTTATATTTTATTTTTATTTGCAAAAGTGTTTGTCTACCAAGTCCAGAATGAGTGTGAGGTAACAAGAGGGTGTTTACGCCCAGTAAAATACTTAAGCAAAACCACAAATGTTAAACATATTGTATTCATTATTGCCCCAAATGTATGTATTTCACTTTTTAATGTCCAAGGGCACCACAGTAAAGTTAAAGGTGTGGGCCGGAGTTTTACCCAGCATGCATCTGTTCAGACAGGGCTCATAACTCACTTCAGGTCACAGCGATGTACACTGGAGACAGAGAGGCTGCAGTGTGCTCTCATATTAATTATTTCTTGATTAGAGTCTAATAAAAAGTGTCCTGAGACGTGGGCGTTTTATTTACATGTTATTACTTTGGGACGGCTGAGCTGCCACACAGCTGTACACAGGCTGCGCTCTAAAAGACCACAAGTTACATCTACTCAAAGTTAACAGGGCGAATGAATAAGTCAAAATCATTAAAGGTGCACTGTGGAACTTTTTTGGTGGAGGGTCCGTCGTACTTCTAGCCATTGATGGGTTGTATTGATGTTATTGTTTTGCCTGGAATTACTATGGCAGACAAACAGGACACTGACAATACCGGTTCAAGTTACAGGTCAGATCTGTGGATAGAGGCAAGTAAGAATGCATGTTCTTCTTCCAGATAGTTAAGTTTAATGTCACACTGTGGAACATTTCAGGTAAAGTAATTTCATCCCCAAGGAGACAAGTTCCGTCAATCAGAAAAGTTATGCTGTGCAGTTGACAGTTAACAGTTGGTTTATTAAATTATGACTTTTGGCGTTTCGGAACCGAGATTGTACCCATAGCAAGAAATTGTAGAATTATACTTAACAAGTTGGAGACAATGATTTGAAATAATAAACTGGAATAAAACTGGAATTAATAAAACTATCCATGGGTTTCAGAATGATGAAAAATTGTAAGCGTTGCCGTAGCAATGAGCAATTTTAAAACAAACTATTATTTGAATGGGAAAAAGTCCTCAAAATTTCACCCTGCAAAAACAATCTTTATTTAGCTATTAAACTGAATCCTAAGTTGTTTATGAATGTTAGGACTTGTCGATGCACACCCCGAGTTTCACATTATTGATACTTTTCAGTGACATCACGCTGGGGGTGTTCTAAATGTATCTCTAAGGTGGAATATTCAACAGTTAACATGGTGACACAAAGCACACATTAGCAAAAACTGCTTTAATATTATCTGAAATCTCAAAAATGGGATTTAAACAACACATTTTCAGGAGCCAGGCATTCTGACTGTGAGCAGGGTTGCCTCTCCACAGATCTGACCTGTAACTTGATCTAATTTAATCTCCATGATGATTGAAAGCGTCAATACCGTACTGTGGAACATTCCAAACAAAGCAATGACATTTCCGTGGAGAAACGCGCCTTTAAGCTATATAATATAATAATGAGTAACTTTGCTTAGTTTGACAGTGCACAGTGGCTTTCCTCGGAGCACAGGTGTACAGTAACAGACTTCTCTCTATGGACCTTGATGTTATTCTTGAAGACTCTGGATTAATTGAACATTGCATGGAGAGAGCAGCGGTGTGGAGTCAGCAGGAGAGGGAGGATGGGGGGCATCTCATACACTAAGATATCTCATACACAGGTTATCTGACCACCTACGCGCTGCCCGGGTCACGCGCCACCCCCACCCGGTCCCACCAGAGAGGAACCTACGGCCAAAGTAATATGAGAAGTGCTGAGGTGCAAGAGATCTATCTGGTCATATACTGTCTAATGGGTGTTTATATAGAGCAGGGAGGGGCACGGTATATGGACTCATATTACAGTGATATAGACTTGGGATTAGCTTGAGGCAGGTTTGTTGTAAAAGTTTATCTATTTTTATCAGTGTATGTGCCTTTATCAAAATGGAGTTGCTTCAGTAAGTCGGATGGGTTGGGGTTTGTGTCTGATGCCCTCCCAGGGACACTACATATACTAGTATGCGCTTGGACAAATCAAAGTTAAGTTGTTGATATACTGTAAGGTTTATAGTCTGGGTACAATGTGGGTACAAACAACATAAAATTACAAATGTTTAATGGTGCACTGTGTAACTTTTCTGGTAGAGGCTCCACCACTTGCTTTTCCTGAAATGTTCTACAGTATGGCATTTAATTTAACTCCATGGAGACAAGCAGCCACATCACCAGGCCAAGTTACAGGTCAGATTTGTGGAGAAGTGGACTTGCTCACAGTAATAACGTGTGTTTTTGCAGTAGCTTTAAGAAATAAGATGCATATATATAGGAAAAGCAATAACATCACCATGGAGACAAGCTGATGGCGGACTCTTCAGAAAAGTTACACAGACCACCTTTAATGGATATTTTGGCAATTTTTCATCTTTTTCAATTACAATCTAGTTATTTGGAAATGTGTTTTACTTTAGTTGTTTTGATAAATTTGTTACCATTTTGTATTTTATTAAAAATGTTGTATTGCATCAGTCAGTCAATAAATGATCAGTCCTGCAATTAAATGCTCTTTTGTTCCACCTACTTTAGGCCCATAGCTATTCATCTAGTCTTGACTGACATAGTTTACAAATAGAAACATTCAGTTATCCATGTAGCACAATATGATATTTCAAAGTAACATTTTTGCAGATGAATCTCTTCTTGTGTACCTTGGAGTAAAGGTGTATTAAAGTGCGTTACCGTGGTGATGAGAGAGCAAGTCGCCTTTGACAAAACACGTTCAGGGATGACAGATTTACGTAATGAGCTTGAGTTGAGGAAATTACTCACCTTAAAGTCCCCACCACCTCCAGCGCACGATAACTCCGCGAAAGGTGAAGGTTTGGCTTGTCTCTGATATTACACACTAAATTAATTAAACCGTCCCTGAATGGCCTGCCTAATTGCCAATTAAACATATTAAATACCACAATTCAAAAGTGAAAATGTCAACTTTGGAGGAGACCTATGCATCATCCTGCACAACCAAGTGCATACAAATGATTCAAACGGGTCTTTCACAGTATATTTACAGGATTGTTTTTGTCTTATTCTATAAGGTTAAGGGGGACTTTGTCTCTGTAGGTAAATTTGTCCTCTCCATTTGACCCATCCTTCAGTGTCACTGAGGTAACCTGTCAGTGGGTGCTGCGTGGATGTGGACTGCCATGCAAACTCCTCACAGAAAACTATAACCACATAGTATTTTATCCCCATTAAATAAGACATATTATACTTTTGTCTGATATGTAGAGATACTGTATGACAGCAGTGAATCTCTATGTAAGAATATTGACATTTTAAATCACAGTATTGATCTAAAATGAGTTCATAAAAGAAACAAGTCTGTTTACTTCCGCTTTAAAGAACTACAGTGCTCAATGTGAGCTGACGTCACCGTAAACGTCATCACAACAAAGAGTCGGCACCTCCGATGGATAGCTGCACATCATGTTAGCTCATGCAGATTTTTTTTTTCATCTGTACCAAAATGGCTATGTGACGCTGTCAACTCCTTAATGTATCATAGATTAAAAAAAAAAAAAAAAATTAGAGAAGTAAGAACAGTGTAATGGGAATATACCAGAAACGGTGAAAACGGGAGTTGATCGGCAATATGCTGTCTTCACATTAAGTAATTAAAATTGTTCAAATACGCACAAATCACTCCAAATACAACTTCAAGATGGTTACATAACATGTTTACCATTATTATGACCATAATTTACCAAAAACAGCTCCTAATGCTATCAACCAAACAGTAACAAGTGCTCTAAGTTGTTACTCAAAACACATTACTGTTCTAAACACTAGTTATAAGTTTATAAGTTTACATATAGTGTATGGGTTTCGGTCGCATTACTTCCTTGTGTTATGCAATTTTGAGGACTGCTTAGCATTAGAGAGAATATTTTGATTCATTTCTAGAACTGATCCTCATTTTTTTAAATCCACAAATAGTTCAATGTGATTAAAGCAGAATTTCCTCACTGATATTATGTAGCTTATGGTTTTATTTTAACCATGGATTCAAAAATGGCAGGCTTTTCACAACATGAATGACAGCATTTCTCAACAAAAAGATTCAACTCAACATGGAGCATATTCGGGAGAGGACTACCATAAAATGATACACTTTCACTGAGGCATCCTATGGTACACAGAACTCTGGGACTGAAGCCACAACAAAGCACCGCGCTATCTAACACCTGTGCTCTGCCCGCTGCTGTCACAGCCATGCTAAGTATCCTGCTATGCCAAACACATTTCAGCAGGCAGCACTCTACAGACGGACATTTTGTGATTTGTGAAAACATTAAGGGGGCCCTAAAGCTGCAGGACAACAAATGATCTGGATGGAGTAACTTAATATGGTGCAGTCACGTGCTTGCCAAACATGTCTCACACACAACTGTACATTTTATAACAATATAGGGAGTCCTCACAACATACTGGAAATTGATAATCGAATTTTTTTAGGAAGCAAAATTTATTTATTTAAAACAGCTAAATAAAAACACCAGAATCATGTAGTGCAGGTTAATACGAACATACTATTAAGACCAAACTGACGAGGCTCACTGCAATAGTTACAGACAGAGGTGACAATTTTTCAATGTAAAGTCAACTGGAAACAGAGTTGATGGAGCCAGAAGTGCCCCCATGCTTAATTCCTGTATGGAAAGCGCCGCCTAGTGGGTTCTGTCCATTTATATATACAGTCTATGGTTGTAATACTAATTTACAAGCTTCAGTGCTTAACTTTTCTGGTGTGTGGAGGTGTCCATTACCTGCTTCTCCTTATGGATGTTTCTCCTTTGCCTGGAATGTTCCACAGTGTGGCATTAAACTTGTACAAGTATTAGACCCAGTTTAGAGTTGTTATGTTACATGTTATATTATACATGTTATGAGTTATATTATGTGTTTATGGTCCATGAACCGTCACACTGGCCTTGTTTGGATCATGTCAGTGCTCAAATTTCCTCCATTTCACATGGATTTTTTTTTTTTACAATGAATACCTCCTCTATATGTTAATGTTACTGATTTGACTAGGTTACATACGTGAACTATTGCACATTAACAGCGTGGGTTCTTCTGTGTTTTACAATCTCTAGGTCACTGGCCATACTATAATATAGATGGAAGTGACCAAGTTCAATCACTTTATATTCTAGCCCTGCTGTGTCTCTCGCCTCTATGGTGTCACACTTTTCTTGACTTAAGAAAAAAAGATGGATGAGTTTAAATAAAACAAACTAGTGGAGCCTGTCTGCAGCTGACAGAGGCCCACAGAGGAAAGAGCCCAACCTGAATCTGGGCCAATGAAACTTCAGTCCTCCCTGTTGGAAAGTCATGTCTGGCTTTATGTAAAAAGATATAAAATCCAAACGCCATAAGCCCTTTTAAAGTGTAGTTTGAAAGTGAACACACTCCAGGGCCATATTATATCATTGCTGATATGTGATATATAGTCTATAGGCTATATAGATGTTTGTGCACTGCATCTCAGCTGTGAGGGGAGACAGACGGAGATGGCTAATTGTTACAGCTGAAGCCTAGAGTGACTGAAAAACTTTGATAATAAAAGAGAGAAGATGAGGAGGAGTAAAAAGTTGCTGTTTGACGATATGGACTGAAACGTAGTAAAGTGAATATAGCTTGTGCCTTGTCAATTCCCATTACAAATTTGAAAGCAATACCGATACAAAATGTGAAAAAGACACTGCATCTGTATGCCTATTTTTTCACCACAATGAGTTTCTAAGTGTATTTCATAACATTCAGAGCAAAGACAGAACAACAACTAGTGTGCCAACAGCACATCTGGTTCTCAGACAACAAAATACTTTTTTTTAATATAATGCAGACAGTACACGCTGGTCTCTCTTTTACCCTAAGAGGAGCTTTTACAATATATATGTGCTGGGGCAAAACTAATTTGGTTCAGCTACATGGAAGAAAACTGGGAAGAGCCATTTTAAACTTGCAGTATCTCTGTGGCTCCTTTTCTCCATGGGCCTATAGCAAATTCAGAGAGAGGATCAGAGGACTGAAAGCCAGCACCCCTCTGCTCTGATGTATATTCAGTACTACAGGAAAAGGTGACGATCCTATTGAAAATGTGTCAAGTGGCATTCAATCATGGGGCAGTGGGGAGCGTGGGGCCAGATCAGCGCTGGGTCCGTATCCCACAATCCTCTGGTGCAGTGCCCTTTTAACAGAGAAACCTGCTGTGTCATCCAAATGCACATCCACAGTAGAGGACGAATCAGACATTTAGAAGAGTGCTCCAGTGTTCAGCTGCTCAAAGAGGAGATGGTATTTCTGAAATCAAGCATGTCATGGACATGTTATTGCTGTGCCTGATATCTTATAGTATTGCATTATTTTATTTATTTATCAGGAGAACCTCAGTTTTAAAAAATCTATTTTCCACGAGTGTTAAATTACTACCATTAAATGTAGTATTCTCCACTGAGAGAAGCAGGTAGCTCCACTAGGCCAAATTAGAGGTTAGATCTGATGATCTTAGTCACAGTAAGAATGCATGATTTTCAATATTTTTAAGCAATTAAAACATTTCTTATGGAATAAATGCAAGATCGGAAAGCTTAATACCATAGTGTGGAACATTCTAGGCAAAGGAGTTAATGGTCCTGCACCAGAAAGGTTACATAGAGTTAATTAAATGGGATTTCAGGCAGTAGCTCAGCGACTGTGTGCACCCATGGTCCACCAACCAACATGTTCCTCCAACCAGTCCATGTGCATGATGTCATTTTGTTCTTGGGCAAGACACTTCACACACCTTTGATTCCAGCTGGACAGACTGACAGCCTCCCTTCTTTCAATCTAGCTATAGCTAGACCTTTTGTTCGTTTTCCTTTGTGTCTTGCCCAAGGACACAACAACGGTCTTTGCACTACAGCTGAACACTCGCAACACAGCCTTGCAGATGAACCAGATATTGAGAGCTTCAGTTTAGTATAAAATATTTTCTGGGTTACGATTTTTGACATTTGATTTCAGATTGCGTACATTTTTTGTTACTTTACCTTCTCAGGATACATCTGCTCAAGTCAGTTATAGGAGATATGCTGTGTAATAAAAACAGGTTTATGACCCAGAATACAAGAATTTGGTCTTTGCAGTGGTGTAAGGATTTCCAGCACTGCACATATGTGGTCATGACCGTCTGTCTCTCCCTGTTTCACACTACAACTGTCCAGTACAATATACAATAAAGGCTTTGGGCCCAAGTCTTAAAAAGGTATTATTTTAAATACCACAATGCCAACAATATCAGACCAAAGAGTGAAAAACCGATTGAGACGATCCAACCGCAGCCAGTAATTTGTATCATACAGCTCCAGATCCACTCATCTTTGCAAAGTTTTATCAAAGCGTGTGGTTCTGACTGCCAGGTAAGCAACCACCAACAATGGATACCAACAAATACATACTATTGACTTGCTTTTTCACTATTATTCACTCTTGCACAGTACTGGTAAGTGTTGTTTTTTTGTGCGTGGTTTGTACTGAAATTTAGCTTTTTCCATGATAAATCTATTACTGAAAATCAACATACAAGAAGCATTGAAATTTTTGCTCTTATGTTCCGTCTGTTGTTTGTAGAGTAAATATCATGGTTTAGCTTCTCTTTCAAAGAAAACACAGAGTAGAGGTTGCCATGGTGTCACTGGCTGTATCCAACCTCAATTATTAAATAAAACTTTGTGAAAGACAGAGAGGAAAAGTATTTTAAAAGTTCACTATGTCGTTTTTCTGGTGGGAGGTCTGCCACTTGCCTGTCTTCATGAATACGTTATGCTATACCACAGTATAACCACAGTATGATCACGGTATGACATTAAATCTTACATTTAACATAATTACATATGTTTAGTTTGGTATTTTTATTAGTAAAGCAGCACAAGTTTTGAGTCTGTGGTCGTATTACAATCAGGATTTGTTGGTATGGCAATTAGTTTGATGTTGATGATTATGGTGACTTGGAATTGAGTATAAAAATGTACATCTTTTATCAATCATATAATTGGCTTTTATAAGTATATGAAATGCAAAAAAAAGAGCGTCTAACCTGAAACTAATTGTGTTATAGAAAATATGTATTCTATATTTTAATGAGATTATTTTTAATGGACCCCAGGAAGAACAGTTATAGGTTGACTGCGCTAATGTGGACCCACACTAAACAATCAGACCTGTAAATTGATGTGTTGGCTTCACTGGCTTGTCTCCATGGAGATAGGCCAATTTAACTTTGCTACAGTCTAGGCAAAGCAATAACATCTCCAGATAGATAAACATGTGGCAGATCCTCCCCCAGAAATGTTACAAAGATAGAAGAAAAACAAGGCTATTGAGTCCAACGTAGCCTGAATAAAGCTGAATCACCGTGGTACCACTTTATTATAACCACACTGTTATTAAGGGGTCAGGGTTAATAAGCCTGAATCATTATTAGTAAACTATTTGTTCATTATTCAGAGGAAATACTATAGGTTAAACTCTCCTTTTTTGCTCATATATAAGGTTTTACTTGGAATAATGTCCAATCTGCACCTAAAGATGTTTTATTAATTCATTTAATCAACTTGCACTGATTTTTATGTGAAATTATCATCTTTAGTCAAATTTCTATAGTCATCTAGTTTATTCAAATACTAAATCAGATATCCAAAATTCCCTCTGTAAATATGTCTGTATCTAACAAAATGAAGCAAGAAATCTAAACCTTGCTCTGTCAAGTTTTAGATTTATATGTCCCAAATATGGTATGTATGTTTATATGAAAACATTAACTGATAAAAAACGTTTACATACCATTTAACACAATACATACTTTCTTACATTTACTTAGGATTTTCAGATAGAACTGCAGCAAGGAGCTCAGTGATCAGATATGATTTATGTCACAGGAAGTGCGTCCAAATGGCTTCCTGGCTGTGATCCCCTGGCTCTAGATCCACAAGTGACTCTTAATTTCACCATTTTGTTCAACGCTGAGGTGTTTGAAATCTACTGCCTGCTCTATTATCAACTCTGACATAGCTGAGTCTTCGGAATTTGAAGAGACAATAAAGATCTATGAGTCAAGGTTAAGACATCTCTGCAGGTTTACATGGTCAAAGGTGTAACAGATCTGGTAAGTGCAAAAATAATGTATTTGGGTGCATACTGTTGCAAAATCACAGACAATTCATTCAATAATATCAATGAATGGAAGCAGGTCATATCAGTTGCAGCAAATCATTAAAACTTGAAAACTTTAAGTTGAGAATCCTAGGTTTAGTTCACGGACGATATATTTCTTGAGTAAGTTTTAACCTTTGTATAAATATTTGATCAACAGTCTCTTATGCCAGTGTTTTTCAAACTGTGGTACATGTATCAATATCTACGGAAGCCCTGAGCGACAAGCAAAAGAAAAAAAAAAAAAAAGTGTTGCATCATTTGGGCACCATGACAGCTTTCCCTGTTGGTGTGGTAAATAGTGGTGACTGGAGTATGTGTTTAATTTAGAGTCAAATATATTAAGGCTTTTGTTCTCTTAATTTAGAATAGCTTTTATTAAGGTTCTCATTTTAGACTATATTTAGCCCTAATTTAGGCCTGATATAGTCCGGGTTAAGTTCCGGTGGTACTCTGAGAATATTCTTAGGTGGTACTTGATGGGAAAAGGTATAGAACCATTATCCTGTCCTTCTTCATTTCATGTAAAAACAAAAATTTAACAAAATACTATATAATGAAACTCAAATCATTGCATTAAGGGATTTTCAAACCATACTATGCTGGAACCCAACTCCTTGAGGGGGGCTGGACTCTCTATTTCTCTGGCGTTGCCCACGGGGAGCGGTGGCAGGCAGGTGTGGGCCTGTTCATTGCCTCACAGCTCAGCCATGTGTTGGAGTTCACCCCGGTGAACGAGAGGGTCGCGTCCCTGCACCTTCGGGTCGGGGACAGGTCTCTTACTGTTGTGTCGGCCTACGGGCCGAACAGCAGTGCAGAGTACTGGGCCTTCTTGGAGTCTCTGGGAGGGGTACTGGACAGTGCACTGACCGGGGACTCCGTTGTTCTACTGGGGGACTTTAATGCCCACGTGGGCAATGACAATGACACCTGGAGACCCTCTCTGGGTGAGTGGAGAGTCCTTACCTCAAGTGGAGGAGTTCAAGTATCTCAGGGTCTTGTTCACAAGTGAGGGGAAGATGGAGTGTGAGATTGACAGGCGGATCGGTGCAGCGTCGGCAGTGATGTGGTCGTTGTACTGGACAGTTGTGGTGAAGAGGGAGCTGAGCCGAAAGGCAAAGCTCCCTCTTCACCACGACCCGGCCCCGGATAAGAGGAAGAAAATGGATGGATGGACTATGCCATCTCTAGCTGCCCCAGGACAGACTGTCAGAAAAAAGTCTGCCAATCTGCGCCATCAGCCACCACCAGTCATTCACACACATACTAGGCAGTGTGGTGAATTGTCTTCCCTAATGACACAACAACAGAATTTGGTCCAAGTGACAATCAGTCTGAGCCACTGTCGCCTTTTTAATACTAGCATCACTATTCTATTTTAATGTTAAATGTTCTTACACACAAATATTTAGGTTTAGGATATAAAATATTATGCATTTTTCATATTTATTGCTCAGCTTACACAAACTTTGTGGTTACAACAAGCCAAGATCTACAGGTATATTAAAGCCAATAAAAATGCTTTTTAATTAGATGCAGAGAGAACCTAAGAGCTGCTGTATTTTACTGCATTACAAAATCAAAAAGGGACCCTTTAAAGGTCCCATATTACTCGAAATTGCTTCTTGTGAGCTTTAAGCCATGTTAGAATGTTGTTTCCTTATGAAAAACATACCTGGAATTATGTTTTGTTTCATTCACATGTTTCAGTAATCCTTTATTGTTAGTCTGTCTACATCTCCAAAGCTCAAAAAGCTCTGTTCTACCTTGTGATGTCATGAAGAGGATATTTTCAAGTTAACAGCTGCCTTTTGTTCAGTAGAGATTAGAAATTCCATGGCTGAAATTATCCAAATGACTCTAGTGAAGCTGTATGGAGTTTAAAACCACAATGGCACACTCTTCCTGTATTACCACATGACATGAAGGTGGAAGTGTTTTCTGTTTAAGAGAAGAACTCAGCCTAAATATATGCAGCACGTGTGTGTGTTAAACATGTGTGAATGAACCAAAACACAACTCTAGGTTTATTTGTGATGAGGAAACATTATTACATAGATCAGAATACAGCATAATATTGGCCCTTTAATATTCAATGTAATCACAATGTTAATCTAACACTGGATTGGGTGTAAATTGTGTAAATACCCATAATCCCTGTGGAAATTGAACACTAGAAGTAGAAGTGACAATACACTTCTTTTCTTACGCCTGTTAATTTTTAAGCTTGACACAACTCTTCTCATTTTCAGTTCCTTTGCAGGTCACTTAAACAGCTGAGTGAACTTACTCGAAGGTATTTTCTTTTCAAACCAATATTTTTACACCGACCAACATCAATACAGAGACTTGACAGAGACTTGTTACTGCTGAAGCCCACACAGTTTTATGTCACTTTGCTCCTGTGACAGTGATGAATGGGTGAAGTCAGTTCGCAGTGACCCAGTGCTACTTTTTAGTATATTTCTTAACATTTTCTCAGAAGCTCTCATCGCCCTGATTATCTCCTGTTCATCTCACATTTAGGTTGAACTCTCCAGGCTTTATAGAGAACAAACCAAGGATTCTCAAAAATACATCTTCAGGTTTCTTGTAATTTATTGCAGAATGTATGTGATAGAGAACACACAAAATTGAAATAAAATTACTTTTTTAAAGCTGTGTGTATATTAGGCCACAAAAGTGAGTAATGAAAAGGTTTGATATAGTGTAAACAGTTGCATGATGAAATAGTATAACTATAAAACTGCATTTATTTTATTAAAAGTGGTTTTATTGCTATGAACATACAAGACTATATTGCCAAAAGTATTCGCTCACCTGCCTTGACTCGCATATGAACTTAAGTGACATCCCATTCTTAATCCATAGGGTTTAATATGACGTTGGTCCACCCTTTGCAGCTATAACAGCTTCAACTCTTCTGGGAAGGCTGTCCACAAGGTTTAGGAGTGTGTTTATGGGAATTTTTGACCACTCTTCCAGAAGTGCATTTGTGAGGTCACACACTGATGTTGGGCGAGAAGGCCTGGCTCTTAGTCTCTGCTCTAATTCATCCCAAATTGTTCTAGGTCAGGACTCTGTGCAGGCCAGTTCATCCACACCAAAACTGTCTCATCCATGTCTTTATGGACCTTGCTTTGTGCACTGGTGCACAGTCATGTTGAAGAGGAAGGGGCCATCACCAAACTGTTCCCACAAAGTTGGGAGCATGGAATTGTCCAAAATCTCTTGAAGCATTCAGAGTTCCTTTCACTGGAACTAAGGGGCCAAGCCCAGCCCCTGAAAAACAACCCCACACCATAATCCCCCCTCCACCACATTTACACTTGGCACAATGCAGTCAGACAAGTACCGTTCTCTTGGCAACCGCCAAACCCACACTTGTCCATCAGATTGCCAGATGGAAAAACGTGATTCGTCACTGCAAAGAACACATCTCTAGAGTCCAGTGGTGACTTGCTTTGCATTGCACTTGGTGATGTGTGGCTTGGATGCAGCTGCTCGGCCATGGAAACCCACTCCATGAAACTCTCTACGCACTGTTCTTAATCTAATCTGAAGGCCACATGAAGTTTGGAGGTCTGTAGCGATTGACACTGCAGAAAGTTGGTGACCTCTGCGCAATGTGCGCCTCAGCATCCGCTGACCCCGTCCCATCAGTTTACCTGGCCTACCACTTGGCTGAGTTGCTGTCATTCCTAAATAATCGAAATCAGGTGTTCCAATCACTTCCATGGCCACAGGTGAATAAAATCAAGCACCTAGGCATGTAGACCATTTTTCCAAGCATTTGTGAAAGAATGAGTCGCTCTCAGGAGCCCAGTGAATTCCAGCATGATACTGTGTAGGATGCCACATGTGCAACAAGTTCAGTCGTGAAATTTCCTCGCTCATAACATTATAACAAAGTGGAAGCGATTGGGAATGGCAGCAACTCAGCCACGAAGTGGCAGGCCACGTAAACTGACAGGTCGGGGTCAACAGATGCTGAGGCACATAGTGCACAGAGGTCGCCAACTTTCTACAGAGGCAATCGCTTCAGACCTCCAAACTTCCTCTGGTCTTCAGATTAGCTCAAGAACAGTGCGTAGAGAGTTTCCATGGCTGAGCAGCTGCAACCAAGCCATATATCACCAAGTGCAATGCAAAGCGTCGGATGCAGTGGTGTAAAGCACGCCGCCACTGGACTGAGCAGTGGAGACGCATTCTCTGGAGTGACGAATCGCATTTCTCCATCTGGAAATCTGATGGACGAGTGTAGGTTTGGCGGTTGCCAGGAGAACGGTACTTGTCTGACTGTATTGTGCCAAGTGTAAAGTTTGGTGGAGGGGGGATTGTGGTGTGGGGTTGTTTTTCAGGAGCTGGGCTTGGCCCCTTAGCTCCAGTGAAAGGAACTCTGAATGCTTCAGCATACCAAGAGATTTTGGACAATTCCATGCTCCCAACTTTGTGGGAACAGTTTGGAGATGGCCCCTTTCTCTTCAACATGACTGTGCAGTAGTGCACAAAGCAAGGTCCATAAAGACATGGATGAGAGAGTTTGGTGTGGATGAACTTGACTGGCTTAACCAGAGTCCTGACCTCCTCCAATAGAACACCTTTGGGATGAATTAGAGACTGAGAGCCAGGCCTTCTCGTCCAACATCAGTGTGTGACCTCACAAATGCTCTTCTGGAAGACTGGTCAAAAATTCCCATAAACACACTCCTAAACCTTGTGGACAGCCTTCCCAGAAGAGCTGAAGCTGTTATAGCTGCAAAGGGTGGACTGACATCATATTAAACCCTATGGATTAAGAATGGGATGGCACTTAAGTTCATATGTGAGTCAAGGCAGGTGAGCGAATACTTTTGGCAATATAGTGTATATTCCAGGCAATAGCTCAATGAGAAGCACGTGACAGACCCCCCACCAGAAAATTTACAGTGCACCTTTACGTAAAGTACAGATACCTAAAAAGTTAAGTACAGTAGTTTACTACTTTTACTTGGTTATGTTCCACCACTGAACATCAGGGACTAAGTTAGCACCACTAATTGTTAATGCTGAAAGTTCAAAATTGAGAATAGGTTCTTTACATTTAAATTAATCTTTTGGAGTTTGTTGTCTGCTCCCTTCTCTGTTGTCTGTGTGTGATTTGAATATGGCCCTGCACAGTACATTAGCCAGTCCTGAAAAGCACACAGCAGCTTTGGGCCCTATCAGGATCATCTACTGTTCAGATCTGCTCCGATACCACAGCCCCACTGACAGAGTAACGTCCCCTGCACAAAACCAGACAAGACAACTCCTGACAATGCAGCTCAGATAGTAAACAGAAAAAATGAACAGCCAGGGTTTATTGATAAACCCCAAAGTACTCACCTCCAGTTATCTTCTAGTATGTCCTTGTTCAAAAAACTTTACCTCTGAATAAAGAGGCAGAGAAGCGCCCTGTAGTGGAGCAAAACAGCAGTGTTGGATTAATAGTCATTTTTGTCTTGCTTAAAGGTCCACTCTTATGATAGGCATTTATTACACTTTATTTATCCTTTGCATATGCAAACAGTCCACAATTTGGCTACTCCACCCAATTTTCTTGTCTTGATATTTAGTTGTTGTTATAAAGTGCAGATCTTGGACCCAAAAGCAGTACCCAACTCAAGTAAAGTTAAGAGGTTTTATTTTGCAGGTGGTTATGGAGCAGGGGTGTCCGGTAGAGCAAACTTAAAACACACAGTTTGACTATATCAAAGTTTATATTTACTTGTAAATCTCGTAATATAAGCCTCCAACATATGCATTTAATTCTGGGATTACATTATCTGCTTTTTATAATCCGTGCATGTTTGTAAAGTGAAAAGTAAATAATACTGCCTGGACAAGTTAGATTTAAGATGGACATTAGGCACATTTAACAGATTTGTGCAGGCACTGGTGTAGATACTAGACACTGTTATGCGTACCACAGCTAATAGTATAACAATGAGAAAACTGTTTGAATGTTTTACATTAATTTTACTTTTCTCATCTGCAGCCTCCTGTATGAGGACACAACATACTGCTGGGACCACAGCACTGTTGGCTGATGAGATGTTCATGATTCATGAAATGGGTCGAATGCAGATGACAAAGTAAAGCTAACACTGCACTGGAGGAGTGCTGACCCAGACTACTGCCACTGTTTAGGTATGGGGCATTGAAAACTCCAGTAATAATAAGGGCTTGCAAATTAATCATATTGAAATCATTATTTAAATTGTGAAAATACACATTTCTCAAATGTGTGGGATTAATTTAGCTGTTTCAATTTATATAAACTGCCTTTGGATCTGAATGTATATGCACTGTAAACCAAATTTTCCTGTAATAGTTTTGCAGTTTTCACTCTGCAAGACAGGACTTTCAACCAATCAGACGTAAGGCCCATTCTGCATCATACTGAGTGGTCCAACTACATTAAGTCATGTCTCCACTGTCTCGTGTCCAGAGTCACTGAGGAGGAGGTCCAGACTAAAGAACACCTGTGAGGCCTCTATGGTTGCAACAGGCCTCCCTCCTGCACATGCTGTCTGTTTGCTGTCCCTAATGTGTCCATGCAGTTTAGGTTTAACTTCTTATTTCCTGTAGAAGTGAAATGGTAAAATGGTAGTTTCTTTTCATTTTAGCTGAGGAGCACCTGAACAGCTTAATCACTGAGGAAGTGTCCCATGATAAATGTGGCTATATATGACCTTAACAAGTGTGTGAGACAAAACTGAAGTACGTTTATCTGAATGTTTTTCAATCTATACTGACATTTGATTCAGGGTGAAATGTGCCGTTTATTTGATGTCTCTTTTGATAGTAACTAATTACATGTACTATAAGAATGTTGTACTGCAATTAAGCAGTGGTATTCCACCTGATCATATTTTGCAAAGATAATTTGTTCATTTTGGATTGTCACTTGCTTCATCAAAAAGGTAAGAACTCTTTGACAGTACACTGACATACAGCTGTTTGTACTAAACTATTAATGCATTGAAAGTGGGTAATGGGTTCAATGTTTGACTTCACAGTGTCAACACTGTGTTGGAAATGTGTTACACACACCTTGAGGCCTCATCTACCCATCATTAGCAGGGAGTGGAGCAAGAACCAGGGCCATATAGGCAGAAGTTGATTGAGGATGGACCTCAGGTGAGTGACTGAGACAGACTGCAGCTGGTGTGGGTTGGGTGACTCCTCCCAGGTAAGTGACACAGACAAACACAAAAGGGAGGGGGAAAGGAAGAAACTGGAGGATCATGACCGTTGTTCTCTATGGTATTGGGGATAATTTAACTATAGATCTATAGATTTAACTATAGAAGCTAACAATGGCCTTTCACGCCTAGGCCTTCAGTAGTGTTCTGTCTGAATCAATCCACTCCTCAATAACTATTTTATGGTTATAAAAGCCATTTTATTATACAGAAATATACTATAAAGAGCTGTTGCATTGCAGATAGAGAACTCCTGCCAGGGGTGAACAAGTCTCCTTCTACTGCAGCTACGGCTGCGACACACATAAAAAAACATCAACAACAACAATTATTTGTAGACAAAATCCATCCTCTTCTCTTTCCTCAAAAACAGTTCAATTATTCTGTCGTACAGATTATTTGTGTGCTTCAGTTCCATCGAGAAGTCCTTTTCTATCGCCATCAAAGCCAATGCTGAAAGTCAAGCCTGCCCTGTCGTATTTCTGGCATAAGTTTTAATTCGCTTTAAGGCTGAAAATGTCCGCTTGACAGAAGCAATGGGCATGGGAATGGTCACCGCCAAACAAATGTGTACGGCTGGCTCATGCTCTCACTCAGATTTTGATGATGCAGGAAGTCAAGGAGATCAGTGGGAGATTTTCCTGCAAAATCATCCATGGCATACATTATAGTCAGTTCTGTTTTTATCTGAGACAGATTAAAAAGTGATCCATGGTTCTGTGTTAAACTGGAGAAAGCTGCATGCGGGAAATTTTTCTTGTACTCCTGAAACTTCTGGGGGTCGAGGAGGGTGACAAACATCTGTTTTTCGTGGTCTTGAAATATTGTCCAGAATCCTGCCATGGAGTTGGCAGTAGTGCACACGAGGATGACCTGACCCCTCTTGTGCGCTTTGTGCACCGCAGACCACTCAGTCGGCTATTCATCAACTCATCACCTCTACTCCCACACCTACCCCCACCCCAATGGAGGAACCCAGCTCAGTGTCTTTATCACATGAGTAGGTGAGGAGGCAGTTGGAGAAAGTTCACCAAAACAAGTCTCCTAGACCAGACCAAGTCAACCCCCGCGTGCAGAGAACATGTGCAGCACAGCTCACTGGGATCCTGCACTTTCTCTTCACACTGAATCGGAAGCTTGAAAGGATACCGGTGCTATGGAAGACCTCCTGCATTCTGCCAGTGCCCAAGAAGCCTATCCCATCTGGACTTAATAACTTCAGACCAGCTGCTTTGACATCTCATGTCATGAACGTATTTGAGAGACTTGTTCTGGCTCAGTTCAGACCCCTGGTATCACCATCCCTGGGTTCTCTACAATTTGCCTATTAGGCCCACATTAGTGTGGATGATACTTTAATCTATCTTCTAAAATCTATCTATCTAAATTTTGTGGAGCGGTCCCATGCAAACCATCTGCTCCTGAACGTGGACACGACCAAGGAACTGGTGATTGACTTCAGGAGAAAGAGGACACCAGTGGAGCCCATAACCATCCAGGGTCATGACGTGGAAATAGTAGACTGCTACAAGTACCCTGGCGTCCATGTGACATGTGGACTGGAGGAACAACTGTAATGCTGTCTACAAGAAGAGCATGAGCAGACTCTACTTCCTGAGAAAGCTCAGGTCTTTCAATGTGTGCAGCAAGTTACTGGAGATCTTCTAACAGTCTGTGGTAGCCAGCGCCCTGTACTTCACTGTGGTCTGTTGGGGGAGTGGCACCAGTAAAAGGGACATTGGGCAGATTGGCAAACTGATCTGTAAAGTGGGTTACGTGATTGGCTGTGAGCTGGAGACATTTGTCACAGTGAGAGACAGGAGGACACTGGACAAACTGGTCTCCATCATGGACACTCCTGCTCAACCACTGCACCAGACTATAGAGGGACAGAGGAGCTCATTCTCCAACAGGCTCCTACAGCTCTGCTCAAACAGTGAGAGATACAGGACTACATTCATTCCATACTCCATACAGATACCTTCAGTATACACTTGGGGCTGCCAGGTCTTTCTGGCTTCCACCTCCCCCAGCAGACCCAACTCACAACCAGTTGGTTGACAACTCTGCCCCTCTCTTCTCTTCACGTGTCCAAGATACGCGACCGGAGGTCAGATGACACGACAACAAAGTCGATCATCGCCCTCCAGCCTAGGGTGTCCTGGTGCCACGTGCACTGATGGACACCCTTGTGCTCAAACATGGTGTTCGTTATGGACAAACTGTGGCTAGCACAGAAGTCCAATAACAGGACACTGCTCAGGTTCATATCAGGGAGGCCATTCCTCCCAATCACCCCTCTCCAGGTGTCACTGTCATTGCCCACGTGGACACTGAAATCCCCCAGTAGAACAACGGAATCCCCGGTCGGTGCACTGTCCAGTACCCCTCCCAGAGACTCCAAGAAGGCCGGCACTGCTGTTCAGCCCGTAGGCCGACACAACAGTAAGAGACCTGTCCCCAACCCGAAGGCGCATGTACGTGACCCTCTTGTTCACCAAGGTGAACTCCAACACACGGTGGCTGAGCTGTGGGGCAATGAGCAGGCCCACACCTGCCCGCCGCCGCTCCCCGCAGGCAACGCCAGAGAAATGGAGAGTCTAGCCTTCCTTAAGGAGTTGGATTCTGGAGCCCAAGTTGTGGGTGGAGGTGAAGCCGACTATATCTAGTCAGTAACACAACCTCCTGCATGTGCTTGGGCTCCTTTCCCCCCAGCAAGGTGACATTCCATGTCCCCATAGCTAGTCTCCATGTCCAGAGATCCGGTCGTCGAAGCCCCCGCCTTCGACTTCCACCCAAATCTCCCTGCACCGGCCCCCTATAAATCCTCCTACGGGTGGTGGGTCCACGGGAGGACAGCCCCACGTCGCTCCTTCGGGCTGTGCCTGGCCGGGCACCGTGGGGGAAGGCCCGGCCACCAGACGCTTGCTGTTGAGCACCCATCCCAGGCCTGGCTCCAGGGTGGGGCCCCGGTAACGCCAATCTGAACCGGCTTCTGAACCGCTCTTAGTCTGGCCCGTCCCCCAGGACCTGTTTGCCTTGGGTGACCCTACCAGGGGCATGAAGCCCCCCGACAACATAGCTCCCGGGATCACTCAGGCACCACGTTAAGGTGGCGGTTCAAGGAGGGGTCTCATACAATTCAACATGACTATATAACACCTTAATTGAAACAGTTCGACTATTATATCCGCTCTCACAAAGCTTAACCATATTTCTATCCTCCTTCACCTCATAGTGGCATGTAAGTACAATGTCAGCCTCTCCATTGTTGTGTTATGAATACACGCAATCTCTATCAGCCCTTTCACTGGAGGGTTATCTGAGTTGAGTGTTGCTTTCTTGGAACAGGCTAAATTAATTGATAGTGCTTCGGTTCGCTGCTCATATTTAAATGTTTGATTGCACATCTGTTATAACACGCACACAAAGACAAAAACTATTGGGCCGTCAGTAATGCAAAAATAAATAAGTCATTACCACTACTTCTTCAGATGACTGTGATAATACGATTACATTTGCCTTCTTGTTTCGAGATGATTGAGAAGATAGCCGAGCGTGGATGTCAAATGAGGCTGTGCACAGAGCTGATTTGAATGGTGAAATATTGTACAAATGACCACAGTTCATATTCGGTGAAGGGCAATATAACTTTCGCTGCTAAATATACAGAGGGAGTGGAAAAATTATGCATGGAGAATTGTCTGTGAGAAATTTATGATCAAGATGCACTCTTCATAGGCTCGCTGACACTGTTTATTCAGTAATATGTAGATGAAGACATAAAACGATATATTAGTGTGAGCCGCTCCGGAGACAAAGGGCCACAGCACTGAAATACTGTCCAAACAAATAAATTAGAACATTAGTCTGAGGTGATTAGAGAAATTTTATTGAAGACAAAAGAAGTATACGGAACTAGTACTCAAGTAAAAGTACTCAAAGTGGGATTTAGGTTAAAAAAAATACAAGTTACAATCTGTTATGGATCAAATATGTATGATTTATTACTTCTTGACTTATAAAAAGGTACAAACAAATGTCAAACAAAAGTGATGTAACTGATGGAATAAAAAAAAATGTAATGTGTAAATGAGTATGTTTAGTTTTAGTAAGTGTGAAATAGGAAAAACAACAGCACAAATATTGTGTCTATATTGTTATGTCATGTAAAAATAATATGTGAAATTAAATAAAATACTAATTGCTCTTATGCATAAAAGTTCACTTAAAGGTAAGGTGCTGAGTTTTTAAATAAATTGTACTTTTGAGATTATATTTTGGACTGCATAGTTCTAGTCCTATTTGAGTAATATATTTTATAGTGTAACAGTAGCCTTACACACACAACAGTGAGGAGCATACACACAATAGTGAGGAGCACACACAGCAGTGAGGCTGGTTCATTTGACACTTCAGGAAAACATGGTACATCACACATCACATTAGAGATCCAGGCAGAATGTATATATAAATGGACATAGCTAACACGCTAGCCACCAAATATGAAGTGAACACACAGGCATGTGGGCCCTGGTTCCAATTGACTTACACTGGAATATTGTCACTCCTCTCTCTGTAATTGCTGTACTGAGTCTCGTCATATTGGTCATAAAATGTTCATATTAATCCTGGTGTTTTTATTTAGCTATTTTGTCCTATTCCTAATATGGAGCCTAGCTCCAAATTCGCCCCTGTAACTGTTAGCATTGCAAGCTTTATTTAAGTGGAGCCACTATGGGTGACGTCACACTCCCTTAATCCACTTCTTTATACAGTGATGTGCATATAGTGGGTGTATCAGTGACTTATGTTATGTAATGACTTCATCCAGTAATCCAAAAGTCGATGGTTTGATTGCCACCTCCACCTGCGTGTCCTTGGGCAAGACTCCTCTACCTTCCATACACACATTAGAGTGTAAATTTCTGCATACTGTCAATAAATGTTATGTTTTACTATCAGTGACGTGCGGTCAGAGGAGGCAGGGGAGGCAGTGCCTCCCTTGTCAATCATGAAAAGAAGAAAGGATTTATTATAAATTCAAATAAAAAATAATAATTATCAGCTTGTATGTATTTATTATTAACCCCTTCTCCAGTCCAAAAAATGTTTTTTTTCTTGTTTCAATAACTGAATATGGCAGAATTTTCGTTTGTCCCGTTCAAATGCAAAGAGAAGGTGCGCCGTGAGGCACCAGCCTCCTGTGCCTCCATCCGCTCGTCTGATCCCGAGCAAAGTGGCTAAGTTGGCTAACCCACTGTATATTGCCGATAAATGGCCCTCAAACTCTCTGATTATTTGCTCTGTCTTTCCGGAATCTTTATAATGTATGAAATGTATTTCTGTAATGTGTTCAGGCTCGCAGATCAATCATAAAACCTCAGTAAAAAGCTCACCAGGGGAGGCAAACAGTACTCGTGCCTCAACATAGAGGGCGCTTGTGAGCACAGAGATTCTTGGCCTGCCGCCGTTATGCGCCGAAACAACGACATCATCTTCTTCGTTCTTTTTTATATTGCATTGGGACACCTGTGTCTTTGATGACAAAGTCCACCAATGTGCAGAGGGATTGTAAACAGTGGAACAGTTTTCTTTGAGACGTGCTTTATTTTGATTTAGCCTAAATGAAATTAAAAGTCCTGCTCACGATATGCGCGAGTTGACCCAGGACCCGCGGATCGCTAAAAGCGCAACTTGAGGAAGAGAAGAGAAATAGAGAAGGAGCGTGCTGTTTTCCGTGCTGATGAGCACCTACATTTTGTAGTTTGTCCACAGCGTATCAATGAAATAACGTATCCAGCGTGAACGAGGCGAGCCGCGTGCCTTCATGGATTTGTTTTCACCTGCTGCAGTGCACAGGAGAGATGAGGGTGCGCTCACGATGACACAGGCAGACTTCCAGCATGATCCATGCTTATTTATTCACAAACTTTCTTAAAAAGCGTGTTTTTCATGAGTGATTTGGAGATTTCAGGCAAGATACAAAAAATCCAAGTATGACACGTCCACATTACGCATAAATGCACAGCTACAGAGCGCGCGGGAGCTGCTTTGCTAAAAAGCATATAAATTAGTCTGTTTATTGCAAAAAATACCTTGTTCCCAGTTTTGAAATACTGAACAGCAATCATATTTTATTTTTCCTTTTTTTTAATTGAAGTTTTTGTTCTTTTGAATTAAGAATATAGAAAAGCCCTGGTGTAAGTAAGTCTGCTGCACTGTTGTTGTCTATCAAATGATGAATTTTTTTTTTTTTTTTTTTTTTTTTTGCTAAAAGCGTTAGTGCCTCCCCAGGTGTCAACCTCACCGCACGTCACTGTTTACTATATTCTTCTTTGTCGTGAAATAGTGAGTATTTTGGCGTACAGAACAGTAGGCCACAGGATTGTTGTTCAGACACAAAAGTAGTGATTCTTTCATAATCTCTTTTACATTTTATAAAGCGCTCACAGACTACACAGGCAGAAAAGCCTGCTCAAGAAGCTCTTTTATTTTTCACTTAAGCCCTGAATCCCACTGGTCACAAAAGTGACCGCTACAAAAAACACATTTTAGACTTTAAAGACTTACTTTGTGGGAACCAGCTTGTCCCAATCCGAGGCTGCTTTTTAAATTGTTTATTGTTTACAGCAAGAAAAGATATTGTATTTGTAAATACAGTTTTTTGGGTTACAATAAATCACACTGACAGACTAAACGGTCTGTCTCTATCCCCCAGTATTCTCCAATATTACAATACAAAGATTTTGAGATTTTATTTAATCTCTTGTTTCTCATCTACGAACGGTAATTTGACAATTTTTTATGCCAGATGCCCTTCTTGTTACATCCAAGCGCATATAACAAAACAAGATATGCTTAGGTGGACTATACATATCCATATCTCCTATACATGTTGGAGTGCTGACCCTTTAATGATCATGGATAAAATAGCTTCAGATTCACGTTTCCTTTGTTCTCAGTAAGTGTCCTTCTGGTGAGAGTTAGTATTTAGGCAGCACCGGCTCAGTCAATAGAGCTTTCTTCCACCAGTCTGCAGTTCAATACCAGCTCCAATCAATGCATGCTGTTGTTGTGTCCTTGAGCAATTGCATTAGGTATTTGGTGAGTGATCAGTACTGGTTGGAGGGAAGGGGAGTAAGTGGTAACTGGAACAGGTGTTTTCTATTTGAGAGAAGAACTCAGCCTAAATATGCAGGGTTTGTGTGTTAAATGTATGAATGAAACAAAACAACTCCAGCTATGTTTGTGATGAGGAAACAACATTATAACAGATCAGAAAATAAAAGGTATGTGTAACCGTTACCATATCTAGATTTACTCAGTGGCTAATCTCCATCTGTATAGTTCAGATAACAGGACTGGGGCAATGAGTTGTGGCACTACATGGATACAGTTCTAGAGCTTTTACAGGGAAAGCCTCTCTCTCCTCTTCCTCCATAAAAGACTCAGATTCATCGGTTGTGTCTGTCAAAGTTAATCACCGACCAGCTGCCCAATCTTATCTTGGCTTTCCTATATCATCCACACAAGCAGAGGGAGTGTGCCAAGTAAAAATATTTCTTCTTGAGTATTTCAAAAAATCTCCAAATGTTAACATCAAATTCTGCACCTACTACTGATACTGAATTAGTACATTGTATTGTCTATTGGCTTCAACCCATTCATACTATGATTTAAAAGATATTACGTCAAATGCTCTTCTTGACACATCCAGATACAAGAAAATGGGTAGTACGAGTGAAGTGACTAGCCCATAAAGACAACACATTTCTGGGCGAGGTTTGCCTTATGTCACTGAATATTTATTCAATCTCTAGATCTTAAAGGGCCTGTATTATGCTTTTTGCTGATGTATGTTATGAGGCTGTTTCCTCATCACAAACATACCTGGAGTCATGTTTTGTTTCATTACATCTTTAACACACAAACCTTGCATATTTAAACCGAGTTCTTCTCTCAAACAAAAAACACTTTGTTCCACCTTGCGATGTTATGTGGTAATACGGGAAGTGCTCCATTTTGTTTTTAAACTGGATACATGTTCACTAGAATCAATTGGAGGATTTCAGCCCTGGAATTGTCAATCTCAATACAAAAGGTAAAAGGTAGCTGTTAACTTGAAAGCCACTTGATGGCGTCACAAGATGGAACAGAGCATTTTGAGCTTTGGAGATATAGACAGACTAATAATAAAGGATTACGCAAACATGTATGAATGAAACAAAAGATAACTCAAGTGTGTTTAGGAGATAACTGCATTACTACATTACATGGCTTAAAGCTCACAAGAGTCAGTATTTTTGTAATATGTGGCCTTTAACAAATAAAGAGTGTGTTCATTTTATACTAGTAGCTTTACTAGATGCTCAGAGTTACAGTTTTTGTGCATTATTCATTCATTCTTCACCCCATGTTGGCCACAGCTGCCCTGGAGTAGACCAAAGCGAGGCTGCAGATTACCTCCTCTGACCACCACCAATCACTCACACACTACATTCACACCAGGCAAGGTGTGTGAAATGTCTTGCCTAAGGATACAAAAACAGTATAGAGCCACTGCTGCCCCACTGGGAATTTCCAGCGGTCTCCCACTCAAGTACTAACCAGTCCCAACCCTGCTTATCTTCTGAGATCAGACAATGCCATGTGGTCTTATTTTATGTTTGTAGTACTTTTTATACTCTTCAAATAGTAAAAGCATGTTGTTTTCTATCTGTCGAGTAGCAGTAGTTTGCAAGTTAATTGCTACTCTTTGCCATTTGTTCAGTGGAGATTGGAAATTCCAGGACCAAATGAAAAGTGAATGTGTATGGAGTTAAAACACAGTGGCGCGCTTCCTGTATTACCACATGATATCACAAGGTGGAACAGAGTCTGAGACAAGAACTCAAGAACCTCAAGAATATGCAGGGTTTGTGTGTTCAACATGTGTGAATGGATCAAAACACAACTTCCGGTACATTTTTGATGAAGAAACAACTTTATAACATGGACGAGAGAATAGAGTAATATGGACTCTTTAAATTGCCTATCTTGCCTTTACCTTAGTGTTTAATTGTAAAAATAAAAAAAATCCTTGAGTAACATACATTCTTAGTGTGAGCAGGGGCACTTATAACTTGGCATGGGCGTGTCACCTGCTTGCCTTCAAATAGATATGTTTAATGTCCTACTGTGGAACATTCCAAGCAAAGCAATAACAACAAGGTGCCAATGCCACGACGGCATTATTTTTTTAGTACTTTTTATTCTCCAAATAGTTTATACTTCAAACAGTAAAAGTATGTTGTTTTCTATCCCTCCCTCTCTCAGCAGAGCCAGTCTCTCTCCATCAGACCAAACACAGCACAATGAAACTATTACCAGCCCAAACAGGAGTAAACAAGGCTCACTGGCGCTCTGACATTGTTGCAGATTCACATTGTGCAGTGGAGTGCCGTGGGGGCTCGTCTGACCTAAAAATCAGGACTTGTTGGATACCAGTCTCTTCAAAGGCACGGCGTCTGGGGAACCAATTTGCGAGCTCCAGAGGGCAGCTTTGTTTAAACTTTTCATTGTGTAAAGAACACAACGTATTTTTAGATAGATTATTATAGTCTCGTCTTAGTTGGTATTTTCAATTTTGTGATAGAGATACAACGAACTAGACTGCAACCGAGCATCAACTGACAGGAGCCAAGTAAAGGTACCAAAGGTTTTTTGTGTTTTAGACTGGAAAGACGTAGTTTAAAGGGTCTATATTACACTATTTTGTGATGTCATGTGGTAATACAGGAAGTGCTCCACTGTGTTTTTAAACTCCATAAACATTCACTAGATTGGATCATTGGGTTTCCAAAGTCTAATGAACAAAAGGTAAAAGGTAGCTGTTAACTTGAAAGTTATCGCTTAATGAGCTCCTTCATCTCACATGAAAGAAAAAAAACCTGCATTCTTATTCATTAACCTATTTTAAATTCTTGAATCAGTAGCTTGTTTCATTCTTCAATTAGCATTTCGTCAGCCATCTCATACATTAAATCAATATATATTCCCATAAAGCTTTATAATCTTTAAATGAAGTCAAACAGGAAGTGGCAGTGAAAATATGATTGCTGTGAACCATAGCAGAAGTAATAAACACTGGGTAGGTATGTTAGTGGAGGTTGGGATTGATGGGGGGATATTGACATGTGGAGATATAACAAGCTCCTCTGGGCTCCGAAGGGTTAAGCCCGCTGCGAGTGACGCCCTTTTGACATTTATTATTACAGTCATGCCCACATGGACAGACCCACATAAGCTTCTGTGTGTGCCAGCTCACTTGTTATGGAGGGTAGAACAGGAAAACTGCAAATTCGACTGTTTTCAGGTCAGTTTGTCTAAAACTACCTTATCAATTGCAGGTTTTGTGACTTTTGAAGGTCACATTAAAACAGATTTATTCTCTACATAAATAAATAAATATCCAATGGGTGTTGTATTTTGTTTTCAATCCTGCAAATTTAAAGATGGCATATTGTGCTTGAGTCTGCTATATAGTCAATCTATGACACCAATTGATCATTATGTTATAATTTGGACATTGAGATATTGATCTAAAACAACTTGATAAAAGAAGCAAGTCTGCTGAATTCCAGTTTAAGAAACTGTTGTGGCAAATGGGAGCTGACGTCACCATAAACGTTATCACAACAAAGAGCCATGAAGTTATCAGCACCGCCTACATTTTTTTTTCTTTTTCATTTGTGCCAAAATGGGGACACAATGCTAACACAATTCTACACATGTCACTTCTTTAGAAATTACATTTGGAAAACAAAGTAAGTACAGCTCAATGGGCGTATATTTTTTTTATTACTTTTTTTTTTTTGCTAGTTAGATCAACTCCTCACAAACTTAACTGATAATTAAGACATCTTTTAAAGGGCGATAATAAACATCGAGGCAGCTTCTGACTTTGGTTACTTGAACCTGTGTTTTAACCTCTAGAAACACGGATAGATGGCCCCGCTCCTGACCCTGCCGCCGCCTCACGGAGCCCAGCTCACGTCTCTGCGGTGCCCTCGGCCTTGGCGTCCAGGCCAGACCCGTCTGTGCTAAAGGCCACACCTCCTGTCACCCAGGTGCTCTCGTGAAGGACATCATACACTCCGCCCCTACCACCTTGCGCAATCGTCCCACAGTGTCAACGGTAGTCATTCATGATGGAACAAACGATCTTAAATTGCAGCAGTCAGAAACACTGAAAGATAACTTCAAACTCCTCATCACTAAAATCCACAGTTTAGACAAACAGTGTGCCATCTCTGGACCTTTTGCACCATCTCGTTTTGGAGATGAGAAGTTCAGCCATTTAAAGCATTTCACATATGGCTCAAAAGATACTGCAGAGACAACAAAATTCCCTACATGGACAATTTTTTAAGAGACCTGAACTTTTTAAAAAGGACCACCTACACCCCAACATCCTCGGATCGCGTCTCCTCTCATACAATATCGAACTCATTCTAGAAGAAAATAATTAAGCACATTTAATTCCTGTGATCAGCAGAGAGCGGCATAAGCATAAAATGTTTCACAAATCTACTGCCAACATCAATAATCTCAGATCTTTTCCAAAAGCACATTCACCACATATTCCTGTAGTTACTCAGTCCCCGTTAACTTTAAAAATGGCCCTTTTAAATGTCCGCTCTCTGCTGAACAAGTCTTTTATTGTTAATGACCTGATTTTAGCAGACGCACCAGTTGTTCTCACAGAGGCCTCACCACCCACTTTTAACTTTGCTTTTTCAACTAGAAATGGTAAAAGGGGAGGTGGCACTGCTTCTATATGTACAAACACTCTGGCCACTAAACCTATTTTATTGAACAATTTTACACGTTTTGAGCATCAGTCAAACATTTTTAGCAACCCCCAAATTTTATGCGTCACAGTATACAGACCACCAGAAAAATGCAACCTTTTTATCAGTGAGTTTTCTGAGTTTTTATCTATTTTACACAATTCATTTAATCTGATTATTATAACCAGTGATTTTAACTTGCACATGGATAACCTTTTAGACCCTGTTGCAAATTAATTTTTAAATGTCACACAGCCAACTCACAACAGGGGGCGCACTCTGGATCTGGTCATCACCTATGGCCTGACCACTAGTGTGTCCTCTGCTGTTGACTTGGCTGTGTCTGACCACTACTGTGTGTTTTTTAATATCACTGGTTTTATCCAGCGGGAGACCTCTGTGAGAACTGTGAGGAAGCGCCATCTGACCCCTGAAGTGGCTGGAAATTTTATTTATGTTTTAGATAAAAATCCCTCAATAGTTTTATCTGCCCCTTGTGATTTTATTACTGACCATTTTAACAGTAGACTACGGTCAGCTCTAGATCTGGTTGCTCCACTCAAAACCAAAAACAACAAAACCAAATTAAAACCTCCATGGAGAAATGAAGAGCTGAGAAAATACAAGAGAGAGTGCAGGAGGGCCGAACGCAGATGGAGAAAAAACAAAACATCAATAAACCACCAATTATTCACCAATAAACAACGAATATACAACAATGCAATAAGAAACGCAAGAAACCATTACTTCTCCACAATAATCACCAACGACAAAAATAATCGTAAAGTTCTCTTCTCAGCAATTGACAACATTTTAAACCCTGATTTTAGCATGTTTTACTTGACCCACTGACTCTGTGAGCAGTTTGCAGACCACTTCATGGGAAAGATAAACACTATCAGATGTGATATTTTATCTTGTCAAAGCCCTGTTTTTAACACATCTGAGTGTTTGTCTGCACCAGAGGAAACACTGGACAGTTTTGTCCTGGTTAATGCTGAGATGCTTGACAAAGTTTTCTCCTCAGTGGGGCCCACCACATGTTTTTTAGACTCAATTCCCACCCCATTTTTTAAGTCATTTTATGGATCTTTTAGGGATGATGAACTGCTCTCTTCAAACAGGGGTTTTCTCTTCAAACTACCACTTTGAAGGCAGTGTTCCCACTGGTGAGGCCCCTGCTAAAGAAGAGCAATTTAGATTTTAATGATTTTAACAACTACCGACCAGTTTCTAACTTACCATTTTTAAGCAAAATTTTAGAAAAACTTGTTTTTATCCAATTAAATTATTTTTTAGATGATCACAACATTTTGGAAAAATTTCAATCTGGTTTCAGGGTGAACCACAGCACCGAGACTGCCTTGGCAAAGATTTTAAATGATTTTAGAATAAATTATAATTCACAAAAGGTGACTGTGCTGGTTCTACTGGATCTGAGCGCTGCCTTTGACACAGTAGACCACACTATTCTTTTAACTCACCTAAAACACCTCGGCCTCTCTGGTGCTGTTCACAAATGGTTCATATCCTACCGCACAGACAGAACATTTATGGTGAGTGTAGACACATGCTCCTCCAAGGTCCATGGAATCACATGTGGTGTGCCCCAGGGTTCCATTTTAGGCCCTGTGTTTTTTAACTTGTACCTGCTCCCTCTTGGTGGGGTCATCAGGAAACATGGAATCAGCTTCCATAGCTTTACATCTCCATGTCTCCTGATGACACCAGGCCAATGGATCCTTTTTTAACTGCATTCTAGATATCAAATCCTGGATGGCAGAAAACTTTCTTCAGCTTAATCAGGACAAAACTGATGTTTTAGTCATCGGTCCTGAGGCCCAGAGAGAGAAACCCAAAATACAAGCGCAGTCTTTTAACCAATCTGGGCATAATTTTTAACTCTGAGCTGACTTTTATCTCATACATTAAGAACATCACAAAAATAGGTTTCTATCACCCAAAAAAACATGGCCAGAGTCCGCCCCATTCTCTCTCGGGCCAACACGGAGACAGTGATGCATGCTTTTATTACCAGTCGAATAGACTACTGTAATGCCCTGCTCTGGTCTTCCCAAAAAGAGTATTTCAGTTTTGCAATTATTACAGCATGTGTCCTGACTAGAACCAGAGGGCAGGACCACATTACACATTACATTTAAAATCACTGCATTGGCTTCCTGTGAGTTTCAGGATCGATTTTAAAGTTCTTTTACTGTTTTTTAAATGTCTTAATAGTCTTGGAACTTCTTATCTTTCAGAACTGCTTTTACCTTACGAACCCTTGTGGACCCTGCGCTCCTCCGGCAGCAGGCTCCTGGTATTTCCCAAAGTCAGGACACACACTCACGGAGAGGCGTCTTTCCAGCACTACGGCCCTCGTCTATGGAACAGCCTGCCGGAGGACCTCAGGGCCAAAGAGAAGTTCATGTTTTTAAGAGTAGGCTCAAGACCCACCTGTTTAGCTTGGCCTTTGATTGAATTTTATACTTTTACTTGTTTTTATTATTCATATTTTATTTATTTTTAGCTTGAACTCATATTCTTTTATCATTTTTAGGATTTCCAGTGTTTCCTCTGTAGGAGCCCTCTGCACCGAGAGCAGTGGTCGGTTGTGGCTGCCATGGGCTCCTGGTGGAGGGTTGGTGCTTGGACCTCATCTCTCCCCTGTGTCCTGGTGGAGGGTTGGTGCTTGGGTCCCTTCTCTCCCCTGTGTCCTGGTGGAGGGATGGTGCTTGGGTCCCTTCTCTCCCCTGTGTCCTGGTGGAGGGATGGTGCTTGGGCCCCTTCTCTCCCCTGTGTCCTGGTGGAGGGATGGTGCTTGGGCCTCTTCTCTCCCCTGTGTCCTGGTGGAGGGTTGGTGCTTGGGTCCCTTCTCTCCCCTGTGTCCTGGTGGAGGGATGGTGCTTGGGCCTCTTCTCTCCCCTGTGTCCTGGTGGAGGGTTGGTGCTTGGGTCCCTTCTCTCCCCTGTGTCCTGGTGGAGGGATGGTGCTTGGGCCTCTTCTCTCCCCTGTGTCCTGGTGGAGGGATGGTGCTTGGGCCTCTTCTCTCCCCTGGGCCCTGTGGCGGTTCCTGGTGGTGGTGGACGGCTCTCTGCTCCTGGTGTAGACGGCTCCTCTGGTGGTGCTTTTCAACTGGTTCACCTGTATTCAGCCTCACATTTTACTATGTGTAGTTTTATGTATTTTAGCGTGTTAGTGTATGTGTGTGTGAGTGTGTCTGTGTGTGTTACTGTTTGGGTTGTTTGGTTGTGGGGGGGTCAGCTGTGGGGCTGGTTGGGTGGGTGGAAGGAAATGTGTGATTGTTTTTAATCACTGTAAAACACTTTGTGTTACATTTTTTGTATGAAAAGCGCTTTATAAATGAAGTTTGATTGATTGACTGATACTGGTGCTGGTGAAACCGGGGATTGATAGAGCAATGACAGAGTACATGAGTATAAAGATGACCCAAACATGCATAAATCACGCTAATTACAACTTCAAGCAGGTAAAAGAGAAGGGGAAACAACATAATAAATCCACAGTTTGTCCAGTGCTTGGTTTCAGATGATATCACAACATTCTAGGCGATAATTAATACAAATGAGGGAGCAGCTAAAATGCCAAAATGAATATTGTCAAAATTCAGATTTTTGTTGTTGGAGAGTAATGGGAACTGTCAGTTAGAAATCATCAGGCTCAACATTTGAGAATATTGAATATTTCATAGAATACAAAACTGAAACCACCAATACTTCTTTACTGGACTTCTTATATAATTTTAATCAGGTTCACTACAAAGTATAACAACTTTGAATTTATCAGCTAATATTTTTAGCCTTATTTCCACTACTCTGTCCTCCTCATGCCATACGAGTGTTAGTTGCTGTACCCGCTCATGGCAACAAGTTTTGAATGTACAGAAAAAAATGCAGTATTTCTTTCCTATATATATTTTAGTTCTCAGCTTGAATCAGTCAATCCAGTGTCCAAAGAAGACTTTAATAAGGAACGCATAAGGAGCCTATAATGTTATTCTTGGTTATAATAATTTTATGAAGAGACAGAATTTATTATTTATTTATTTATTTATTTATTCCACAGGGAGCTTTTAACAGGGTTTAGAGTTCAGAGAGAAATGTTCAAATTTGTACACAAAAGTAAACTGTTACTCTCTACATAATCTACAATGAACTTATTTTTTGTATATAACTTTTTAATTAAAGAAAAAGCACTTCCACATTGAGCATGTATAACATTTTAAGACCATGCATTGTCATTTAAATATGTTAACATTTATAGTGTTTGTGTTACAAAAGTATCAGCAGGCAGGAGTAAAGTCTATGGCCCACAGAAGAGCGTTATAAATCAGTGTTTTGTGTTTATATGAACACTAAACCTGTCCGAGTCACAAATGTACTGTGCCTGTGTTATTTATGCATCTGAGCTACAGCAGGTCAGCCAGCCACATTTACTTAAACTGAATTCAATCAGCTATGAGGAAATAGAATACTAATATTAAAGGACTGCTGCCCACATCTTGATGATTCACTACACCAAAAACAAGAAGGGCCAAGCAGACCTCTGTCCACTGCAAAAAGTAATGTCAAAGTTCAAATGAATAATTACGTATTTTTTGATTGAAGCAGATTTGGCTTGAAACTTTCTAAGGAATATGGTGTTCTCTCTGAATTCAAGTATCAAGATGTATTTATGCATTATTTTTATGTTCAAAGAGCTATTGTTTTAAGTGTCGCTTTAAAGGTGCAGTATAGAAACTCATGTCATACTCCCAGATGAGGGGCAAGAGCCATTTTGTCCTACTAATAACATTGTGTGTTGCCATGAAATTTCCAAAAGTTTAATTCACAAATGTTTAACCTGATCATTTCTATGAGTGACTAGACCCAGGAACTCAATGTATTACAACAGGCTTTTTAAACAGTATTTATTTTAGCTGCCTCCATCTGTATTAAATATAATTGGTCTATAGAATGCTGTGATGTCTTCTGAAACCCACCAATAGTGGAGTGTCCGCGACGCATGCCATTTTCCTGGGGTCTTCCACAGTATCTTCTACAGTAAGATATCGCTATGGAGACAAGTGGAAACGACGAACATGCGGGACAAGCAGGAAGTGAAAGGCGATTCAACGCATATGTAGGTACCACGTGGATTGCATATTCAGCATTCTCTAGTAATGGTCAGAGCATTTCTCTCTTCAGAGTTCATTCTACCACTTTACACCCTTCTGAACGTGGAGAAAGTTGACTCCACAGTTGGGGCAAAACATTGTTCATTCACCACAACCGCAGAAATCAAAAAGAAAGTTTCTGACTACAGTAAGGCTCTGACTATAAACACACGCTCTCATTGAATTACTGTTGATATCCTGCTCGTCCCGCATGTCGTTGCATCACTTTCGTATTTTAGGAGAACTTGTTAGTCTTGAGTCTTGTTAATTTGTTTCAGGGGTTTGTATTTGTGTTTTTGCCACATGTAAATTTGTCTCGGCGCTTGTACAAGTGTTTCATATTGTGTAAATTTGTTTGCACATTTGCACATGTGTTTTATGAAACTTGGAATTTGTTTTCAAGACGTAAATGTGTATTCTGAATGTAATTTTGTTTTTAAACTTGTTAATGTGTGTTGTGAAATGTAAAAGTGTTTTGCGCTTGCCGGCCATGGTATATTTGTGATGAGGAAGCAACATAGATCAGAAAATAGCATAAAATGGGCCCTTTAATGCATGAATTCACAATATATAACACTAGTAGAATCTCAGAGGACCCCCACCTGCTCCACCACTCTGCTCCTTAAACACATGTGATGGCCAATGATATTTCAATCAGTTCAGACGCTTATCTCCCTAACAGCAAATCATAATGTTGTTTTACCCTGGCTTTTCATGCTCCATTATTAAAACTGGATTTCAGGCGCTTTGGAGCTGTTCGCCCCGAAGCAACAAATGAACCAGAGAATTGCCAATTGATTTTATATTGAGCAGAGAAAACAAGAGCCTGCCGAGCTAAAACAGGCCGGTTGATGTACACGACAATATTGTGGTTAGCTTGTGTTAGCATAGCGGAGCAAAGGAGAAGTGGTACACAAGTGGGTTTTGGTCTCGAAGGGAGGATAGCTGAATTACGAGTCCCCAGGTCCCAGTGCGCTTACTGTTTATGGTGTACAGTAAAAGCTGTCACCACAAAAGCATATGTACTTTTGATCACGCACAGCCAGACATACGATATGAGAGAGGTGGAATTTATATGCTTTGAATGGAGACAGGAATAAACCATAGCTTAAAGGGTACAAATTAGACTTTTTCTCATCTATGTTATAATGTTGTTTCCTAATCAAAAACATACCTGGGGTTGTGTTTTGTTTCATTCACACATGTTTAACACACATAAAAGTTAAAAGGTAGCTGTTAACATGAAAAGCGTTTCATGACATCACCAAGTGGAACAGAGCATTTTGAGCTTTGGAGATGTAGTCAAACTAATAAAATATTATAGGACCTTTTATTTATGTCAATAACAGAGGAAAGTAACAGAACTTAAAAAATAGTTGTTGAATAAAAATGCTTATTTTAAGTTCAATGGTGAGCTAGTCTATTTGTGATACGGATGAAAAATCATTCTATATGTTTTAATTCTAAGACATACTATAAGTTTTGTTATGTGGGATTTGTATTTTTGTACCAACAACTCCTCCAGTGTTTGGATGAACCATAACTCCATATGCAACTGTCACTTAAAATTTGCAACTGGAGACAAAATATTCAACACTAAATCATATTTTTTGAGTTTTGGACCTTGTTATAATGGTTTTTCCTCATTATTAGCTTTCTCAACGTTGTATTTCAATTGATCATGCATGTTTTAGTAATCTTGTTTTATTCTGTATTCAAGGTTTGAAATCGTTTTAGTTTTAAAAGGTAAGTTAGATCAAATAGTGACTGACTCCAACGCACACTACAGCTCCTAAAGGCATCAACTCTAGTACAAAGGAAAGTAGCCTTGACACTAAACTCACAACGTAGGTCTATAGCCCAATACGCACGTTTTAATTACTGACAGCTATCACAATTAGCTAATGAGGACAGCCACTTAAAGGTGCACTATGTAAGTTTTTGGTTGAGCGTCTGTCACCTGCTTGTTTTTATGGATTTATTTTTTTTTTTTTATGTCATTGCTCTGCCTGGAATATTCCACAGTTTTATATCAGTATGATATAAAACAGCTCTACCTTACATTTATTAAATTACAGGTGGTTTTATAGCTCAAAAATACCTAGAAAACTGACTGTGAGATTGGTCTTGTTTGGTCTCCATGAAGATAGAAAGGCTTAATATCATACTGTGAAACATTCCAGACTAAACAATAACATCTCCATGGAGAAAAGCATTAGGCAGACCTTCCACCAGAAAAGTTACACAATGCACTTTTATATTGGCAAAGCCCGTTCGAAGGCCACACTACCACACAAACATTTCCGAAACCCTTTTCTGGTCATGTGTTTCTGCTGGTGTGTACTGAACTAAAGTGAAGTTACCCTGCACCCTAGTGTATGAAGAAATGGATGTAAATGACTGAAGTGCTTCGTACATTTTTGGGGCAGAGTTGAAACAGGCCATTGAAGAAGTTTCAACCTGTTTAATGCAGAGAGCCGCCAGTGGAGAGGAGCGCACAGCCCATAAATGGGTCAACGTTTCAAAAGAAAGTATGTTTGTAAAGTTTGGCAAAAGCAACTGTTTGGAGGCGCTCTAAAAAGCCAAAAAGGTGTTATATTTATTTATACAGGTGTGGCATGGAACAGATTGGTCATTAAAAGTGTATTTTTCATTGTTAAATCCCAAAAATAGGTACCTGTAGCTATGGGCTTCTACTATTGGAAAGGCTTTTGGTAAAACCTGGTGTAGTCTTAAAGTGTCACTAAACACTAAAACACTAAACGCCAAAACCATCAACTACAGCAACAGAATCAACAACGACCACCAATGAGTCAGATGCACGTTATTACATGACAAGTCTGGAGCACACCGGTCTGCGCCATGTTGGATTATTGTGGCTGTCGGTCGGCTGTCAATCATCACTCCAGAACAGCCCCACACCATCACCCCACCTCACTGAGTAGCGCCCACTTTGTTGGATTTTTCAAATTTTGACTGTGGCTGGAGTTAACTCTAGCACACGCGTTTAGCAGCTCTTTAAGATCAGATAAATCTTTGTTTAGACCAGGTTAAGTTCAGTTTTAAGCCTAGTTTAGACCCAGAATTAGAAATGTCAAATATTTGTTGAGAATCGGTCACTGAAATAAAAGAAAATATTGTAACTCGTACCTGCCTGAAACTAATCTTTTTTTTATCTGCAAAATTATTAAAAGATAACAAAGTGTGCCCTTCACATCGCTGTCTTTTGGGAGCAGTATCACTTAAAAAGCCTCATAAGCCTTCAGACTCTTCTAACTAGTTTTACACAAAATGGTGCTTAAGAACTAGTTAAATATCAAATAAATCAATCTTCAAAATACATTTATTGTAAGTCTATATACATGTCAATCATTGTGTGTGTGTGCGTGTGTGTATTGAGCCTGATCGACTTGTACATCTGCCAAATAAAGTTCATAAGCTAAAATGATCCCACCAGTGCAGTTTTTATGGAGACTATTGCAGTAAATCTGTTTCACTGTTGATCGCCGGCTACACATTTGAAACATGCATGGGGAGCAGAGCATGTTGTGAAAGTATTTATAGTATTGTAAAAACAGCAACATAACAAAAACAAGTTATCTGGTGTGAGTTTTCTAAATGAGGAGACAGTGGTAGAGTGGTTAGCTTCTGGTGGTTTTACAGTTCTTTCTTGCTCTTGGCCAAAAGTGGCTGCCAGTGCAATTTTCATTTTAATCAGTGGTGGAAGGTGATGAAGTACAAAAGTAAAAGTGCAATACTTAAGTACAATTTTTAGGTATCTCTACTTAAGTACATTTTACAGTGACAGTGGATACTTAGTGAACAATGTGCATGATTGGATGAAAAGAGCTGAATTGTTAATATTTTCCGTATCAGTTGGTACACGATAAAATGGCTTGTAAAATGCGTAGTTTCAGTTTACATTTTATTTAGCTGCTACTGTTATATGGTGCATCATGTGTATTATGTCACCATATTAAGTCAAAAGTCAGAACCTGTCATACGCGCTTTAAATTTGATTCAAAAGAGTACATTCGAACCATAGACTGTATAAAGAAGTGAACGAAGGGAGTGTGACGTCACCCACAGCGCCCGGCTCCAGTCAAATGAAGCTCACGAGGCTAGTGGCTATAGGACTGAATTTGGAGCGCCCCCCATGAACACTTCCTACCCGGAATGCGGCGGCTAGCAGGTTAGGTATGTCCATTTACATATGCAGTCTATGATTCAAACGCAATACCACCCCTGTTGATTTCATAACGTCTGTTCTCACGCTGTATTCATAGGCTTCTCGCAAAAACACAGACTTTTCCATGTGTAGCCCCCATCTATCCCCCTAAACCATCCCAACAAAATAGATTAGCAATGAATCCGCCTGAACACAAACAGACTGCCACAGAATGAGTCATTGTGCAGTGTGCGTTTTGTTGATGTCTTGATATTTTGACTGATTTTTGCCTCTTTCGCCCTGCTTACAATAGCTGGCTCTTTTGTGCTAGGAGCCAGAGAGAGAGGTAATTGTCTTGGAAGTGTGTATGGGCCCGTGGTTAAACAGGGTCTATCAGGCAGACCCATTGAACATTGTGGTGGGGGACAATTGTTGTTCCATTCCTCATTCCCACAGCTCAACAAAGAACTCTTCTCACAGCTCCAGAAAAAAGCGGAATTATCTGCTGTTTATCCATGTGACTGAGCCTCAGTGCAAAATGCTTTTAGCTGAATTTGCTCCGAGCCCATACAGAAAATGGATTAACTTTTCTGGCAACGCATTAAGACGTCATCCAAGCTTTGTTATTCAGGAGCTAAATGAATATTGGCATGCATGCATTCGTACTTGTATAGCAAATGCTCCCATAGGTTTGTCAGTCTAAGCAACTTGACGACATTGAATTCATTAGTGCTACCTATTTAGATGAATTGGTGCAAAAAGAACAAAAAGAACTGAAAGCAAACAGACCTCACACAAAGTTGAATGAGGTAACTGATCTTCTACAATTGGCGATGATTATAATTTCAGATGTTGAGCCTGTATTAACTAGACTCTTTCGACTTTCTTTTTTTTGGTTTCCCCAAAAATTAAGTGTTGAAATTGCTTGCGTAAATCCTCATGACAAACAACTGTACTTGCAATACTGAATAATTCTACCACAATTTTTAAATCATAGTGAGAAAAATACCTCAATTTCTACTAAAGAAAAAGTCTTGTTTTAGCCTAACTGTTATACATGTTTGTTATATTGCAGAAAGAAATGGACCTAGTCAATGAAAAATGTTTTGGTAATAAATTCCAGTATTGCATGAATCTATGACTCTGAGCTTAATACTTTAGTGAACCCTTAAGGTGCACTAAGTGACTTGTGGTCGAGGGTTAACCACCTTAATGAGTTCTACACATTTATCATTCTAAGATGGCTGTCACTGAAAGTGATCAGGGGAAAGGCAGAACGTTATGATGAATATTTGAATCTGATTGGTCGAAGCGTCACAACAGCAGAACAAGACAAAAACTCAAACTTTTGTTACATCCAGGTGAGAGAAAAGCACAGATATTTTCCCTGTCCACAAATGCTCAAAGCTCTTATTTTCTGCACATTTTTCATAAACAAAATCGTCTGTATTTTCACTAAAATTGTCTGAAGTGGATCTGTATGCAATGGCATCTCCATATTTATTTTGGTTGGCTTGGGCCTTTGGCTTCAAGCACAAACCTCAGAGCTGCTCTGTCATTGGTCCACTCGCTGCTGGGCTAATTTGAACCTTACAGCAGGAGAATCTCAAGATGGATTCTCGTGAGTTTGTGAACTCACAAATATTGCGAGAATCCATCTTGCTTTGCAAAGTTATCGCCACCTGTTTTCTTCATGGAGATGTTGTGCTAGAATTGCTAGTATGGCATTAAGATAATTTCCATGGAGACAAGCAGATGACATAGCAAGGCCAAGTTACTGGTCAGATCTGTGTGGTGGTGACGCTGTCCACAATATCTATATCTATCTATCTATCTATCTATCTATCTATCTATCTATCTATCTATCTATATCTCTCTCTATATATTTTTTATTTTATTTTTTATTTTTTTTATTGCAGTTGAAGAAATTCTATTCTAGATAGATTTAATGCAATACAGTGAAACATTGTTGAGAAAGTAAAAACAAATCCAGATCATGCACCTCCACCATAAAAGTTACATAGTACACCTTTAACAGCCTATATCTGTAATAAAAATGTACAATAAAATCCACTGAAAAACCTTAGCTGTTGGTGAGGCCTAATTCTTTGGCCTGTGTTTCTCTCAGCACAAAGCTTGACTGATTCAATACATCAGTGAACACTTTAACATGCTAAATGAGCTCCTGCTCCTGCCCTGCCTCCTCCCTCTTCCTCATGGGGCTCGTCTTAAGTGTTTGTACAATGCACAGGGCCTGAACCGGTAAACACTCCACAGGACAGATCCATTTTGTGTCCAACCATTCCCTGGAGTCTGAGCAGAGGGAGGGGGGGGAATAGAAAGAGAGGAGGACAGAAAGAAAAGGAGAGAAAGAGAGGGCAGAAAGGAGGGGAGAAAGAGACTATTTATTTTATGTCACTTGTCACTTAAAACTGTGCAAACAACAACAAAAACAACAATACAAAAAAGAGAGGAGGACAGAAAGAGGGTAGGGGTAGGGTAGGGTAGAGAAAGCGAAGGGCAAAGCAAAAAGAAGAGGAAAAAGATGAGAAGAGAAAGAGCGGGAGACAGAACTAAAGAACAACACAGGTCCCAGCTGAGAGGAAGCCAGAGCACATCAGGATAAAGTGCTTTGTATGGCAAAAGTTAGCTGGCTTTTAGATAATGTTTAGATGTTTGGTAGAGTCAAAATTGAGCAGTTTTGGTTATTCCGTTTTAGTTGTTTTTTTGTTTTTTTTTTTAAGTTATTCTGTCAACATTTGTATTTTTGTACTTGTGTGTGTTTTATTTTTTGTTTGGTTTTGCATAAAAAAACAATCTTATGTAATTAATGTAGGCTGCATAAACAGTTTTGTTCAAGAGCAGTTTTATGTAACAGGTTGCTAAAAAAAACAATAATAATTATGATCAGCATTTTGATTTCACAACAAGTTCTCAGTTATAGTTAAAATACTTTGGCTCAACACCACATAAAACATAACAAGAACATCATACAAAAAACATTTGTAGTAGCCCTTGATCTTTAAAGCACTATATATTTTTTTTTGGTGGCGGGTCTACCAGCTGCTTGTCTCAAATGAGATGTGTTGCTTTGCCTGCAGTTTTCAACAGTACTTTTCTATCACCTTGGAGACAAACAGGTACAGGTAAGATCTAGAAAGGCGACCTCACAATAATAATGCATATTTGTCAATGGCTTTTTAGCATAAAAATACAAGTAATTGAAAATATGTATGCATGTGTTTATGGCATGCATACATTTCAGAGCCATATTACACTATTTTCTATTTTATGTTATAATGTCATTTCCTCATCACAAACATACCTGGAGTTGTGTTTTGTTTCATTCACACATGTTTAACACACAAACCCTGCATATTTAGGCTGAGTTTTCTCAAACAGAAAACACTCTGTTCCACCTTGTGATGTCATGTGGTAACAGGTACAGGAAGTGCTCCACTGTGTTTTTAAACTCCATAAACCTTCACTAGAATCATTTGGATGATTTCAGGTCAGGAATTGCCAGTCTCTACTGAATTAAAGGTAAAACGTTGCTGTTAACATCAAAACTACCACTTCATGACATCACAAGGCGGAATAGAACAATTTGAGCTTTGGAGATGTAGACAGACTAATAATAAAGGGTCACTCAAACGTGTGTGAATGAAACAAAACACAACTCCAGGTATGTTTTTGAGGAGGTACCAACATTACAACATGGCTTAAAGCTCTCAAGAGTCAATTTTGTGTAATAAAGGTCCTTTAAGTGCATTATAAAACATCAAATCATTTCTGCGACTCACATTTCAATTCCTGCTGTATTTACACTGTTCATGGCCCAGGGGAGATTTTTTTTTTAATAGACTTTGTTGCTGTGCTCAAACTGCAGATTCAAAGGGTGGGAGGGGTCTGACAATTTATTCTTAACTTTATTTTGTCTCCTCTCTGTATAGCTGACTCAGGGCTTTCTGTAGCCTAAGCTTTTCTTCAGAGAATGATGATACAAATACTGTAGAATACAATAACAAACGCATATCCTTTAAAAGTGCACTACGTAACTTTTCTGGTAGGGGTCGCCTCTAGACAGATCTGACATGTAACTTGGCCCTGAGGCATCACCTGCTTGTTTCCATGAAGATAAGTCTAAAGGTCCTATATTATGCAAAATTTACTATTGTGAGTAAATAATGTTGATACATCATCAATAACATACCAGGAGTTGTGTTTTGTTTCATTCACCCATTTGAGTAACCCTTTGTTATTAATCTGTCTACATCTCTAAAGCTCAAAGGTCTGCACAGGTTGTGATGTCATGAAGTGGTAGTTTTCATGTTAACAGGTACCTCTAAGCCTTTGTTCAGAGATTGGCAATTCCAGGGCTGAAATTATCCAAATGATTCTAGTGAAGGTTTATGGAGTTTAAAAACACAGTGGGGCTGTTGAACAAAACACAACTCCAGGTATGTTTTTGATGAGGAAACAACATTATAACTTAGATCAGAAAATAGTGTAATATGGACCCATTAATGCTATTCTGTGTAACATTTCAAGAACATCTCCAGACAAGCACAGGGCAGACCCTCCACCAAAAAAGACACAGTGCAGCTTCAATGTGTTAAGTTATATAGTCCGAAGGGAAGTATCCATGAGGCAGTATCTGATACAGTTCTCATGCAGCATATCGCCCCCTGGTGGTTTCTTAAGTCAGTGTTATTTCTCTGTTTCGTGCAGGATTTCATCAGTCCCATCGTTTTCTGCTGATACTTTGCATTTTTCACACTCCTCTTTTAGCTTTCGGTCTGTGATGTAATTTTGACTCCAGGATTGTCAGAGGAATTTCTTTTCGGTTTCATTTAAACTTAATCTTATCATCTTATGTGAGGTACATCTATCGGTCATCACTAAAACTTTTAAGAAGATGGTATCCATAGGTTACAGATATATGAAAAAATAGGACTATTCCAACGGCAATTAAAAATTTAAAACTATTATTATATCTTTTGAAGCAAAGACATTCATAAATGTGACATTTCTCTGCCCGTTGCTACAACTCGATCACTTGGCTGGCCAAGGCTACCCGGAGTTACGGCAAATCAAATGCTCTTCCACATACAAATGAATGCTGAATCTCCATATTAAAGTATATAACATACACTATATTGCCAAAAGTATTCACTCACCCATCCAAATAATCAAAATGTGTTCCAATTAAAAATCAAGCTCCTCGGCCTGCAGACTGTTTCTACAAACATTTGTGAAAGAATGAGTCGCTCTCAGGAGCTCAGTGAATTCCAGCGTGGTTCTGTGATAGGATGCCACCTGTGCAACAAGCCCAGTCATGAAATTTCCTTGCTCCTAAATATTCACAGTCACCTGTCAGTGGTATTATAATTATTGAGGTGCGTAGTGCGCAGAGATCGCAAACTTTCTGCAAAGTCAATCACTAAAGGCCTCCAAACTTCATGTGGCCTTCAGATTAGCTCAAGAACAGTGTGTAGAGAGCTTCATAGAGTGGGTTTCCATGGCTGAGCAGCTGCATTCAAGCCATACATCACCAAGTGCAATGCAAAGCGTCGGATGCAGTGATGTAAAGCACGCCTCCACTGGACTCTCTGCAGTGACGAATCACGTTTCTCTATCTGGCAATCTGATGGACGAGTCTGGGTTTGACGGTTGCCAGGAGAACGGTACTTGTCCGACTGCATTGTGCCAAGTGTAAAGTTTGGTGGAGGGGGGATTATGGTGTGGGGTTGTTTTTCAGGAGCTGGGCTTGGCCCCTTAGTTCCAGTGAAAGGAACTCTGAATGCCTCAGCATACCAAGAGATTTTGGACAATTCCATGCTCCCAACTTTGTGGGAACAGTTTGGAGATGGCTCCTTCCTCTTTAACATGACTGTGCACCAGTGCACAAAGCAAGGTCCATAAAGACATGGATGAGAGAGTTTGGTGTGGATGAATTTGACTGGACTGCATAGAGTCCTGACCTCCTCCAATAGAACACCTCTGGGATAAATTAGAACGGAGACTGAGAGCCAGGACTTCTCATCCAACATCAGTGTTTGACCTCACAAATGCGCTTCTCGAAAAAAAAAAAAATCCCATAAACACACTCCTAAAACTTGTGGCCAGCCTTCCCAGAAGAGTTGAAGCTGTTATAGCTGCAAAGGGTGGACCGACGTCATATTAAACCCTATGGATTAAGAATGGGATGTCACTTAAGTTCATATGCGAGTCAAGGCAGGTGAGCGAATACTTTTGGCAATATAGTGTCATTTATTAGTTCTTATCACCAGTAACAAGTAAAAGAGGAGGTTTAGTGTTCACTAGATGTTTACAAGAAACACAAGTTCAGACATCTCAACTCAGTGGCTCAGTGTCCCAGTGGTTGAGTCGGAAAACAATAACCAGTACAGTACTGTACATGTGCAGTAATGATTTAAGATACCAATCAATTAACTACCAATTAATTTCTGATTAACAACAATCCATTTTAAAACAGATATTGATCAAATGTAATATAAAAATTGGTTCATCCTTATAAGATAAACTAGTGTAATCACTGATTGTGCTCCATGGCTCCGTGTTTTGTTTTGTTTTTAAATCAGGACATATTTTCACTTTAAAGGTTCTAGTTTTTGAAGCAAGAATTTATACTTTGGCCTTGCTCACTAGCTAGTTCTATCATTATGTTCTCTCCCCACCTTTGCTTCACAGCTGCTAAGTATCAGGTTTGACTGGCGGTTTGTAGTTTCCGCCAAGGTTTGAGAAAACCTTTTCTCAACCAATTTCTCTCTCAATTTCAAAGATTGCCTCTTTTGTTCAACCAACCCTAGTCCCTTAAATGAGTTTGTGCAGATGACATTAAAACCTTTTCTACATTAGAAGACAAATGAATATACTGTATATTTTACACAGGAGTGTTACAGTGATTTGTTATTTCCCTCACAGAGGGGTTCCTTTAGCTTCGGTCCATTTAACTTCACAAGAGGTTTGTGGAGTTCATGTTAAATCCTCATTATACATGTCAGCACCAGTCTTTTTCCTGGAATATATGGTTTTGTTCCTATGGAAAGCTACATTAACTTTTATACAACCAACAGCTGCTATTTATATCAAGTGCACAGCAGAGATTCAAACCAGAGGCTGTGTGTGTTTGTGCGTCAATGTAGCAGCTATCTTACATTGTACTGTATTATCCTTGGCCCTTAGTGTTTTTACATTAAGTCAAATTTGAGACCATTTTTATTTGTGATTTTTTATTGTGTGAGGAAATAAAAAAAAAAAAAAAGATAAGAATGTGCATGAATTGTCTTTTCATTTGAGGCAATTTGAGGTACAATTGTTCAACTGTCATATATTGGTTAATAGTAGAGTTATATTATGGTACAGCATACATTATTAACAAAAATTTGGACTGTTACCATAGTAATTAACTATTAAATTTGTTCACATTCCGAGAGGGTTGAGGGCCCTTGCACTTTTTCTTAATTCCCCTCTGTTGTCCAGCTTCTGATAAAAGAGTACTCTCAGTCTCATGGACATGTAAAACAGTCATGGAAATCTGTAACCCACTCATTTTCATTTAAATCAACCATTCTGAGAAGAATTTGGACCAGTTTGTACTCAAAACTCACAAATAAAAAATAAATAAATAAATAAAATGTATAGGAACATTTCCTGAAAATTTCATCAAGATCCGTCCATAACTTTTTGAGTTATCTTGCTAACTAACAAACTAACAAACAAACAAACAAACAAACTAGAAAAGCACTCAGAGAGCGCAGACCTCCGCCAAGCAGCTAACAAAATTTTCAAAGTGATCCGGAATCCAGGATTTCTTCTGGATCATCACCAAAATTTAATCATCTGTTGGATTTACCATTAGGAACATTTCCTGAAAATTTCATCAAGATCCGTCCATAACTTTTTGAGTTATCTTGCTAAGTATATTTTCATGGATTTTAGGTAAACGAGTCCTTCCTAATTTGAGGTTTTTATGTGAACTTCTCCCCATTTAGGGGATATAATATTTTGACTTAGGGGCATTACCATAGTTTGAAAACTCAACAGTCCTCAAAATGGCACCTTTAACTGGAAACTTAAACAAACCCATGAATGTTATTTCACAAGATGGATGCATGTTATTCACTGTGAACAGACAATGTGATTATATGAAGAATCTCAGTTTTCAAGTTTTTATAATTATTACTTACTTTGATATTTGGAGTTAATTTTTATTAGTCAAATCAAAACTGTATGTGGTTTTGGACAACAGTAGGTAACAGTATGTCACATCTGCTGCCCATGTCCAACCAGGAAGTAAAATTATAAACTGAAAAAAATGAAAAACAGTCAAACTAATCTTGTTTTATGTATGCCTATTCTCCTCCCCAAAACTAAATGTACAAACACAATTGAACATTTTTAGCTCCTTATCTCCAACACTTTATGCTAAAAGAAGAACTCTGTGTGGCTCTGTTCTGCTTGTATCTGACAGCAGCAGACTCTGAAGGATGGGACAGCCACACCCTTAATTGGAGCGGGGTTCTCTCGTGGCCAATTTGAGTCCTGTCCTGTAGAGTGCGCTAGTGAGAGCTGTCCACAGTGGTGCAGGTGGGAAAACCCTGTCAGAAGAACCACACATCCTATAGAAGCACTCGGGACAGATGTTTAATTACTCACACGTCAATACTTCTACTGGGGATGTCTTTGAGAATGGGGTAAACGTTGTGCATATAATATACTATCACATACTTTATGGGTTTAAGATGAAGTAGTGGTTAAATGATATGTGTGCAAATTGCTATGTATTTTTATATGGTTAGATTATAAAGGATGTACTCACTCACAAGGTTGAACAGTTGTGGATTTTCTTGTTGGACAATTTCTATGAACATGTCAAAACAAGAGCAACTACAAAAGTCAGTTGTACAAAGACACCTGGTGAAAGTTTATTTACTAAGTTAGCCAGTTGGTTCCATTTCATTATATAGCACGTCCAGACACACAAATCAGCTTTACAGTTCCATGCATTATTCCATACCATTTCGCAGATGGTATTGCTAACCAAGTTCGACCGTGCATAGCTTTCGAGATCATACGAGATCCGAAATTCTCAAGGTGGTGACCATTAATCAAACATAAAATAACATATAGTTATCGAACTATATTACATATTATTTTAAATGACCCAAAGCAACTGTACAGCTCCCCCTATAGTCCACTACACAGTGTGTAGAATCCCTCAGTCGTCCAGGTAGAATCCATGGTAAAAGGAGAAATTCAATTTGTCAACTGGACAAAAGTTTATTTGGTTGAATACGTTTCGCAGCTCATCCAAGCTGCTTCTTCAGTTCTGGTCAGACGCTGGTGGACACTGCCTTATATCTGCCTGAAGGGAGGAGCCAACTACAATGAAATTACAATGAAATTACTCTAAGACTACCACACCTATTTGTCCACTACACAGTATCATTAAACACATCTGTGACAGACTGAAGTGCCCTCTATGTATTAGCTCTGGCCTGAAGCGTTTCCATGGAGCAGTTAAACAAGATGGCTATCAGCGGTGAGACGAATGCTCTGCCCCGGGACCAGAGTTTGTGCTGAAGCTCATTGAGAGGCAGTGTGTGTATCCACTAATCAGCTCAGACCTACTGCTAAATGTGCGTGTATGTGTGTGTGTGTGTGTGTGTGTGTGTGTGTGTGTAGGTGTGTGTGTGTGCGTGTGTGTGTGTGTGTGTGTGTGTGTATGTATGTGTGTGTGTGTGTGTGTGTGTGTGTGTGTGTGTGTATGTGTGTGTGTATGTGTGTGTGTGTGTGTATGTGTGTATGTGTGTGTGTGTGTGTGTGTGTGTGTGTGTGTGTGTGTGTGTGTGTGTGTGTATGTGCCTGGTGCCGTGGCAACATATGAATTACTCTATAAAGAGGAAGTGGCTGCAGAGTTGTGGACAACTTACTTAGAAATAGGCCACAAGAATTACTATATCGAGTTATAGTTCAATACATGATAAATGGAACAATAATTTTAGGGGGTCAATATTTATCATGGGTACTTTTTCTTTGGGGGACTTTTTGTATATATATATTTTTTTTCGTTTTTGTGTCAGTGGTATAAATTCAATTCAGTATTCAGTATTACTGTTTATTGTCTATATTTTTTAGCAATATATATTACAATTCATATATATATATATATATATATATATATATATATATATATATATATATATATATATAATCAAGAAAAGGGACATACTGTGCAAAATGTATATTTATGTGCTTTTAGCGATGAACACTGTTCCTTCATGATTAGTTTTTCTGAAAGTTGGATTTAAATAGATTCATGCATGTTTGAGTGATTCTGTATTTGAGGCTTTTAAAGTTTGGAAAATTTCTGTTTTCTATTTAACTTCTATTCCCTATACTAAGATTTATTCCAAAAATGTAGACTCTGGGTCATATTTCACCATTTAAAACGTGCAATTAAAACCCCACTGCATTGTATGTAATTGTATGTAATAGTAACAGGAAGTTACTATTACATACAATTTAAAGGGCCAATATTACGCTATTCTCTGATCTATATTATAATATTGTTTCCTCATCACAAACAGACCTGGAGTTGTGTTTTGTTCCATTCAAACATGTTTAACACACAAACCCTACATATTTAGGCTGTGTTCTTCTCTCAAACAGAAACCACTCTGTTCCACCTTGTGATGTCATGTGATAATACAGGAAGTGCTCCACTGTGTTTTTGAAGTCCATGCACCTTCACTAGAATCATTTGGATAGTGGTTTTTGAGGAGGTAACAACGTTCTAAAATGTCTTAAAGCTCACAAGAGTTAATTTTGTGTAATACTGGACCTTTATGATACATTTTGTGGGTTACAATTAACAAAACAAATTTCCAAGTATTAGAAAATAAGCATAAAACCATGTCTTTTAGAGAATTCAAGATGCACAGTAGCTGAGAATGTGCTGCTTACTCTGCGTGACGTATAAGTGGATAAGTACACCTATTGTTGAGAGGACACTTTGAACATAAAGTGAATGAGCCTGTGCGTAACAATAGTACAATGCATGGCTTTCTTCTGCCTCATTGAAAACACGACTGATGAAAAGGCAGAAATATCATGAGCAGGTCTAAAATGGGCACGCAGGATTTCACAGGCAATTAGCCGCGTAGCCTCCAAAACTGGACTTTTCTCCACTAAGTCACACAGTCACTCAGAACAAATTAAATCCTCTTGTAGCTATGCAACTGTGAAATTAATACTAAAAACCCTCTTGAAAAGTCCATTAAAGTGTCCGCAGAGATCCGTGGGTTTGTCCGCTGGGAGAGTGCTGAGCTGTGGAGGTAATGTTTGGAGCGGGCTCAGGTGAACTTAAAAAGGACAATGGATGTTTAGTCCTGCCTTATATTGTGCGAGGAGAAAAGCCTGGAGTAACTTGTTTGTCCAGGGGTTTCAGGGTGATGAAAATCTAGTACCATTGTCGAAGCAATTAACAATTTGAAACACAATATTACATTTTTTGAACTGAAAAAAGTTCTCAAAAATCCTTTAAATTGGAAGATGAAACCCATGCACATCAGTACACCAGTATTTCAGGCAATTCAGAACGCCATTTTTCATTATCATCACTTGTACAAAGATATTTGTAAGCAGTTTTATTTTTCAGCGAATATTGAGAATCGTTATACAAGGGTATGGGGGGGGGCTTTTGGACGTTCTGGACTTTTCCAGAACGCACAGATTGTCAGTCTGTCCCTGGTAGTAGTGGTAGTAGTAGCAGTGTATATGTCTAGCACCAACCAGAGCTGTGATCAAACTACCAACCTTGTTGAATTCATAGGCATACACTCTATGTCAGCCACCACAATGGAGCAAAGAAATAAAACTAAAATTTAAATTGAAATGTCACACAAAATGTCACACTTCTGCAGTCACTAACTAAACCAAGACTAAGCGTGAACTAAGTCTAGTAGTAGCAGTAGTAATAGTATTAGTAGTACATGTCTTAAGTTATTAAATTAAACATGACACATAACAGATATATTATGCTGATGATAACCAAAAATATAGCTGCAAGTGGCAATGACTGGTTCTCGCATGCGCCAACACCGCACCCATCAAACGCAAATTTTCACTGAAATCGTAGTTTGTATGTGCAAATGGGAGCATTGGTATAGATGCAAAATGTAAGACTTGTGTCAAAAATTTTGAAAAAGTTTTTGATGCCCTACCCTTTGAGATAATGTGTACTGAATTTTAGCCCGTTCAGGTGAATGCCCTAGGAGGACTTTGTAAAAGTACGACATATACAAAAAAATGCTTTGCAAAGTTTAATACAATATTGCTGACCCCTGGTGGAGCGGATGGCATTGAGGTAATAATATTTTTTACTCAACTTGTCATTATCTACTTCTGTGCCAAATTTCATGATTCTACGTGCATTTTTTTATTTTTTTTTTTGGCATCATTCCTATACCCTAATGCACTGATGCATAATTTAACTGATTTTTGGAAACTGGAAATAGCCAAAAGTTAGGGAAGCGCAAGTTTTAATGTTGGGCAAATTTTTGTGAGTTTTCGCCACTGTTCACTAGGTGAAAAATGGGGTGGGTTGGTTAGGAGAAAAAGTTTCTGATACAAGAACAATGTTCCTCTTTTTTCTATTAAACTATACATTTTCGAAAACCTCTGGCGCTGCCTTGATCACTACGAGCAACTCACTTCACGTCAGTTCGTTTCCCCGCTACTCAAAAGCATTGCTTTGAGATACTAATAGGTCCTTCGCCAGCTTCTGGTGCTCTGGCCTAATAATAATCAAAATTGTTACTTTACGGGGCATAGGTGCTAACTAATATGTCACCCTATGCTGTTAGTCTTCCTTATTTTCCTTTAACTTTTTTAACCGCAATTTTCATATTTTGTCATGTATCTAGCTGTTTTGTAGATTTTATTAATGAAACAAAATCAAATAGTTTCTGTTTTTCGATGAGTAGCTTGGTTCTTTTTAAGCATGCTTTTTGGAGAAGAGCTCAGACCTTGGATGAATTTGCATAATATTTTGTGTGAAATTGCCCATTTTTAAAGTCTGTCTCGTTTATGTTCATGAAATTAATGTACTGCATGTGTATTTTCACTTTTAATGGACCCTTTAAACTATGTCATCAGAATGTTCAAAATTCCAGAATAGAAATCCTGGAAGCAAAATGAATGACCTTTTTTGTTTGTTTGTTTGGTTGTTGTTTTTTTTACATCTGATCAAAATGCTAATGTCTTATACAGTATCTTATAACAAAAATAAGTGACAATTTGGAATATCCAGGGTAGAAATGTTTGTTAGCTGTAAATAATACAAAGTCTAGCCTCAAAAGTATTTGTGCAGTAAAATTAAAGACTCGAGATTTTGGTTTCAGCAAAAATGCAAGATGTCATAATCTTAAATAAACAAAAATAAAATGTTTTCAAACCAGGCTCTCACACTCACTCACTCACTCACATGTATCTGGGTGGTTGTCATTTTTCAAAACATCTTGATTTTCTGTGATATTAATTGTGATGAATCCCAATTTCACCATTGAAATCGCATTACGTTCCATTTCACCGTTGCCTCCTGTTGCCACCATAGACATAGCTAACCCGCTAGCCACTGTGTTCCAAATAAGAAGTGACCATGGGCTCGCTTTCGACTTCATCAACTCCAGCAACCAATTCACTTTGTATTGAAAAAACCTCACCCCTCTCCGTAACTGCTGCTGTCAGGCTCTTTATTTTGGTCTTAAAATGTTCGTATTAACCTGCTCTACATGAGCCTGGTGTTTTTATTTTGTCCATAAATCAATTCCTCTTCCTAATATGGAACTCGGCTCCAAACTTCCTCTTGTAACGTCACACTCCCTTAGTCCACTTCTTTATACAGTCTATATTTACCATAAAATTTACGGGATTTTTGCTAACAAACTTAAAGGGTCTATGAATAAAGCCTACTATACTACCATATAGAACAAAACCAATAGTCTGCACATCTTTTGAAAGCTAACTCTTTTCCTCTGACATTTGCGCTAACAGGGCACGGACACTTGTAGCTGCTGATGACTGACATTTGATTGGCTGTGCTCTCATTTTGTATCTGCGGTTAAACTTCTGTTGGACTTTAAATACCACATCAAAACTCTTGGACCATGTGCCCTTTCCACCCTTCACCTCGTCTCCTCTGCTCATTAAAATCCCTCCACTCATCCTCCCTATTACTGTCCTTGTACAGGCCCCAAACTTTCCCAACTTTGGCTTTTCTTGTCACTTGGTTTTTTGATCCTCGCCTGATTCGTGCTCTTTGGAGACTCCGGTAACTCTTTTAATTCTTCTTGATCTCTTTTAGCTGTCTGCGGTGTGCTCAGTTGGTTACGTAGTGCCTCAAGGACTTACTCAAACTTAAAACACTTGTCAAATTTTGGGATCATGTAATGTAATATTTGTGACACATGGCTGTGAATTGTTTTTTTGTGAAATGCTTTTTTGAATATTTGGAAATAAAGAATATGGTTAATTTGTTGTATTGTAAAGCTGCACTATATAACTTTTCTAGTGATCTACTTATCTCCATGTTAATGTTATAGTCTTTGAGTGTTCCACAATTTGACATTAAATGTATCTTGCATTGATTATGATTTTGCTAAAAAAAAAAAAAAAGGCCTTGAAAAACATGCATTCTTATGAAGGGTGTGCAAGGTCGCCTCTGTCATCTCCATAGAGATTGATTAGTGTAATCCCACCTGTGGAACATTCCGGGCAAAGCAATAACATATCCTTGGAGACAAGCACTTGGTTAACCCTCCTCTAAACGTTAGTGCACCACTAATGTCTCCTTTCACTTACATGCCATTGTACAGATGTCATTTATTTTTTTTATTTTTTATTTTTTTACTAATGCGGTCAAAGCTTTGGCAATGAAGAAATGTAAGACCAACATAGACACTGCAGGCAAGGTGGTTTTGCCCAAAGACAAAACAACATTATAAACCAACCAGAGCAGGGATCAAACCACCAACCTAAATCTGGAACTAAACCAAGACTAGACCAAAACTAAACCAGAACTAGAGCAGGATCTAACAGGGAAGTGTCACCCTAAGGTGAAAAAAAACAAATAGTTACATCCAGTAGAGAGAAAAGCACAGACATCTTCCCTGTCCACAAATGCGCAAAGCATTTACCTTCTGCACATTTTCACAAACAAAATGTGCAAAAGTCATGATTTTCATTAAAATAAGATCAAGTACATCTGTTGGCGTTGCCATGTTAGTTTTGGTTAGCTTGGGCATTTCACCCTTGACTTCTGCACAAACCTCAGTGCTGCTCTGTCGTTGGTCCATTCGCTGCATGGCCAAGTTGAACCTTACAGCAGGACTATCTCAAGATGGATTCTTGTAGTTTGTGAATCCACAAATATCATGACAATCCATCTTGCTGTGCAAGGTTATATGTACTCTGAGCTGGCTTGCATCTACTAATCTGACTTGACTGACCGGGAGGAGGACCTTCTCCTATACTTGTTTCCATAGAACAGTTGTTCCTGTGTCTTCCACAGTATGGCATTAAACATATCTTTTTCTCTGGAGAGTGTTCCGAAGTATGCTTTTAACTTTCTATTTCCATGGAATCCTGCAGTTGACGTGCCACCTCCAGAAAGCTACATACTGTGCCTTTAAATGTGGTGCATACACCTACAGTGCACAGCCTCAGTACAAAGGTGGTTTTGATCTCTGTTACACTGTCAGGCTCTTTATGTTTAAATTTTCCCTCTGATCACACTACGCTGCTCGCCATGACACAAATCTCCAACGAAGTCCCTCTCACAAGTGTAAAATATCCCATCATACATCTGGAGTACAAGTTTAAGACCAAATTTACCGCCTGTCCGATAGCATAGACCTCTGCTTCGGACTTGAAAACACTGAGTGCTTTCCTGACTAACTAAGCGCCTGATGCGATATGACTTTTTTTGGATAGCGACAAATAGGTGGTTGAACCTCCATTGTGTCCAAAGACCTGAAGCTAAACTGTTCAAAGTATTAAGGAGATGTATTTTTGAATGGGACCGGGAAAAGGTTAATGAATTCACCACTGTATGCTGCAGCTCTGTTACAGTGGGCACAGCAAGGGCCCGTCTACATGAGATATGAGAGCAGGATAGGAACAGAGCAGCACTGCCCCCTGGAGGCACAACAGAGGAACAGGCCACAGTGAGATTTAGGGGCATTTTATTTACGGCATTTGTTTATTGAATGGGTTTTATGCAGAGGTAGGTAGTACTCAGTGACATTTACTCAAATAACTTTTTAAAGAAATTGTACTTTTCATTACTTGCAGCATACTTTTACTATTACTTGAGTAATATATTTTATGGAAGTAACAATACTCTGCCCTGAGTAAAAAACAAAAGGTATACTATTCCCACTGTGAATAAATCTACAAGTGACAAAAGGACAAAAGCTTTATGTTGACAATATGAAATGATTTGAACATTTATGTTTCCTGCACTGGTCCTTCAGATATCATCATTTACTAATGTTTGTGTATAACCTTTGCAAATATCAGATTGTGTTCAATTGTGTTTTATTCTCCCAATTACATGAGCTTTTCATTATAAATCAGATGTTACATCCCGACAGATATTCTTTAAGTTACAGCTGTGGAGTGTGAAGAGAAAGTGTTGGAGCTTATATTTTAAAGTTCCTGTTGTTTTTCTGTTTTACCATATGTCATGAAGGGGGGCATCTTTCATATCTCTGCTGATCCAAACCAAAGACCAGAAAGTCCCCCTGCTCTGCCTCTCCTCTTCCTCCTCCTCTGTATCAAAGACTGCATATTCAAACCAGGGCTAGTGCTTTGTCAGGTGGAAGGAAATCTCATCTATTTGATTGTGACATTATTTGCATGGTGTACACTGTGCCTATTGCCTCTATGATTAAAACTATTCCTGGAAAGTCACTCAGACAGAAAGCTTGCAGAGCATGAAGCATATTATTGCTCTGATTGGTGCAGATTACTTCAGCCATCCGTGTAAGTAAAAGTGAAAAATAACTAAGTAAATGTTTGTGGTGGTGATTTTAGATAATGAATGTTCCTTAAAGTTTAAAGGAATGATAAGTTGCCTGCTGTCTGTTTTTAAAAAGGAACTATAATCACAACTGAACTTGGATCGCCAGTGCCTTAACCTGCACATTCTCATTGTCTCATTCTCAGTATATGGACAGGCCATGCCACATGTGAGAGCTCAGAACTTCCCGAAACCACTCAAAGGCTGCACTAGCACTGATTCATGATTGGTTGTAGGTGCTGGGGTTTAGGTAGTGATCATTCAGATCAGAGAAAAGCATTTTAGGTTTAGACCAACTGGATTCCAGGATTGAAACTGGCAACCCAAATCAGAGACTCATGTGAGGCTAACTGTTTTCTAGAGGATCAAAACACCAAATTATAAATTATAACCTTGGCAATCAAATTCAAGGTTTTTGTATTTGAGAATCAAGATCAATTTCCAGACAATTTGCTGAATGTCACTCCTTCAGTACTCCCATCTCACACTAAATACGTTCTAATTTACAGGTAATGATCTTTCCTCTGAATTAAACTATTGTATTTATATTTGATGCCGATTCCTTAGTCATGTACCTTCTGTGTTCATTGAGGCTTGTTTTAAAGTGCTCAGATGGTACAGAAGGGCAGCTAAAGTTACCACGGTGACCATACTTAAAATGACAAGCGTGACATGTGCAGTGCTGCATTCGGAGAAAGCCAGATGCGGTCAGCTCTGAGAAGAGATCTTTTATTTACACAATGACACTCCCACAAACACACTTCTCCATATAGATCACCTGACCCTAACCCTAACCCTATTACCTGATATGCTAATAGATTTGTAAAAATCACCAAAAAGTTAAATAAAATAAACAAAATAATACCACATCGAATCATTATATCAATACAATATGTCAAATCACAAACCTCTTTGTTTACATGTATTGTTTGTTACATGTAAACATTGTTAGAACAAGGCCAGTTACATCGTGTGGATTGGCATCACCAGGGCTCCACCTTGGAGCCAGACCTGTGGTGGGTGCTCAACAGTGAGCGTCTGGTGGCCAGACCTCCCCCCACAGGGTCCAGCCGGGCACAGCCCGAACGAGTGACGAGGGGCTGTCCTCCCATGGACCCACCACCCATAGGAGGATCCGTAGGGGGCCGATGCAAAGAAATCTGGGTAGGAGTCGAAGGCAGGAGCTTCAACGACCGGACCTCCAGAGCTGTCAACCGATCACCACCTGGTGGTGAGTTGGGTCCGCTGGCGGAGGAGGAATCTGGAAAGACCTGGCAGATCCAAGCATAAGGGTCTACTGGGAACATCTGGCAGAGCCCTCTGTCAGGGGGACTTTCAACTCACACCTCAGGGAGAGCCTCTCCCAGATTCCGGAGGAGGCTGGGGACATGGAGTCCAAGCAGGCTTTGTTCTCAGTCTCTATTGTCAATGCGGTCGCTCTTAGCTATGGTCATAAGGTCTGTGGTGCCTGTCACGGTGGCAATCCTCGAACCCGGTGGTGGATGCCGGAAGTAAGGGACGCCATCAGGCTGAAGAGGGAGTTCTATCGGGCCTTGTTGGTTCGTGGGACTCCAGCTGACAGGTACCGTCAAGCCAAGCATGCTGCAGCCCGTGCAATCACAGAGGCAAAAAACTTGGGGCTGGAAAAAGTTTGAGGAGGCCATGGAGGAGGACTGTCAGTCAGGCTCAGAGAAATTCTGGCAAACCGTTCATTGCCTCAGGAGGGGGAAGCAGTGCTTCACCAACACTGTTTACAGTGTGGCTGGAGAGCTGTTGACCTCAACAGGGGATGTTGTCGGATGGTGGAAGGAATGCTTTGAAGATCTCCTCAATCATCATGTCTTCCGAGGAGGAAGCAGAGGCCAAGGACTCAGAGGCGGACTTGTCCAACACTCTGGCTGAAGTCACTGAAGTTCCTTGGTGGCATGGCTCCGGGGGTGGATGAGATCCATCCTGAGTATCTTAAGTCTCTGGATGTTGTGGGGCTGTCTTGGCTGACACATCTCTGCAACATCGCGTGGCTGTCAGGAACGGTACCTCTGGACTGGCAGACCTTAGTGGTAGTCCCTCTGTTTAAGAAGGGGACCAGAGGGTGTGTTCCAACTACAGGGGAATCACACTCCTCAGCTTCCCTGGTAAGGTCTATTCCAGGGTACCGGAGAGGAGAATCTGGCCGATAGTCAAACCTCATATTTAGGAGGAGCAGTGTGGTTTTCATCCCGGCCGCGGAACACTGGACCAGCTCTACACCTTCCATCAGGTGCTCGAGGGTTCATGGGAGTTTGCACAACCAGTCCACATGTGCTTTGTGGATCTGGAGAAGGCAGTCGACCGTGTCCCTCGTGGTGTCCTGTGGGGGGTGCTCCTGGAGTATGGGGTCCGGGGCCTTTTGCTAAGGGCTGTCTGGTCCCTGTATGACCGGAGCGGGAGCTGTGTTCGCATTTCCGAGAGTAAGTCAGACCTGTTCCCAGTGCGTGTTGGACTCCACCAGGGCTGCCCTTTGTCATCGGTTCTGTCCATTGTATTTATGGACAGAATTTCTAGGCGCAGTCAGGGGCCGGAGGGGATCTGGTTTGGGGACCACGGGATCTCATCTCTGCTGTTTGTAGATGATGTTGTCCTGATGGCTTCATCGAACCGGGATCTCCAACGTGCAGTGGGGCAGTTTGCAGCTGAGTGTGAAGTGTCTAGGATGAAGATCAGCTCCTCCAAATCCGAGGCCATGGTTCTCGACTGGAAAAAGGTGACTTGCCCTCTCCAGGTGGGTGGAGAGTCCCTGCCTCAAGTGGAGGAGTTCAAGTATCTCGGGGTCTTGTTCACGAGTGAGGGGAGGATGGAGCATGAGATTGACAGGCGATCCGCCTGCAGCATCTGCAGAGATGTAGTTGCTGTATCATTGTGGTCAAGAGGGAAGTGAGCCGAAAGGCAAAGCTCTCGATTTACTGGTCAGTCTATGTTCCTACCCTCACCTATGGTCATGAGCTTTGGGTAATGACCGAATGGACAAGATTGCAGATATAAGCGGACGAAATGAGTTTTCTCCGCAGAGTGGCTGGGCGCTCCTTTAGAAATAGGGTGAGGAGCTCAGTCACATGGGAGTAGCCAGCTGAAGTGGTTCGGGCATCTATTCCGGATGCTTCCCTGGGGAGGTGTTCCGGGCATGTCCCACTGGAAGGAGGCCCTGGGGAAGACCCAGGACATGCTGGAGGGACTATGTCTCTTGGCTGGCTTGGGAACACCTCAGGGTTCCCCTGGAGGAGCTGGAGGAAGTGTCCGGGGTGAAGGAAGACCATGATCCTTTGCTCATAAGCACTCGGTCCATTTTCATCTTACTTGTGAATCAGCACATAATCTGAGAGATTTCTGTCAGTGTATTTGAGTGCATTTTGGCATTCTGGTCATTTTTAAGCACAGTGTTCTGTATTTAAACAAAAACATTTTACAATATATTCCTAGTTTTATTGTTGAGTTGGTTAAAATAGGGATACAGTTCTTGTATAAAACTGGGAGAAATCACTGGTTTTGGATTAATCTAATGGGGCAGGGAACGTAGGGCTCAAAACTGAGACTGTCCTGGGTAAATAAGGATGTCTGGTCACTCTAGTCTAGTCACTAATAGAAATTATCACGTTAAAAATTTGTCAATTCACCTTTTGGCTATTTCATGGCAGAACACAATATATAATCAACAGGGAAAACTGTCTCTTGCCCTTCATCTGGGAATATGACATAATCACATTCTAGTTCTGAAGTTGAGGTGCTAGTGAGTTTGAAGTTAAAAACATTAAATAATTAGTATTTTGTGGATGTTGCTGTTGATCTTTATAAAAGTACACCCATTTATCAAAGTAGACACTTTTTCATTTTATTCACTTGAGTGTCCTGCTCCAGACCGCCTCCAGCCCAGTCACTTCAGGACGGCCGGCGGCAAGCTGACTTTAACTGTGTCCAAGGGGCTGTTTATCTGCCCACAGGCTAAGTGTGATACTGCACTTCAAAATGTGGACTTGTATATTGAGAGTAGGGCCGATTCCATTGGATAAAAGCAAAGTCCAAATTCTTAAATCTTGTCACCTGTCTGTCTCTGTAAGACAATTACCTTAGCCAAAAAAATACTTAAGAGCATGTTTGTTTGTTTGTTTGTTTGTTTGTTTGTTTGTTTGTTTGTTGCTGTTGTTGTTTGTCATTTTTGGGATGTTTCTATTGCACTGAAAAATATGGGAGCTGGCTGTGAATGGGCTTGCATCTCCACAAACCTGACTTGACCTTGAGGAGACAACATCCAGGTCGATTAACAAAATAGTTTCCAATAATCAAATGGGCCAATAATTGTGCTGTTGTTTTAACTTTTTCATAAACTGTCACAAATTGTCACTGTCACAAACTGTCACGAATAAAAAGTGAAAATAAAAACTGAGGAGCTGAGTTTATTTATTTAGAGATTTTATTTTTAGATGCATTTTTTACTGTAATTCTTTTTCTTGGGACATAAACCTGTCCTCAGATCAGTTTATTAATTAATTTATTTATTCCTTTTAGAGATTTTATGATGATGATGATGATGATTTTTTTTTTTTTTTTTTTTTCTTGGGGCCCCCTGGTGACTTGCGGGGCCCTCTATATTCACGTAGCCTGCTTACATCTGGAAACAGCCCTGCTCATAAAAACTCTTTTCTCCTGCCTGGGCGCATTATGTAAAGGACTTGTCTCACCAGCCACAGTTTGACATGCTAGTGTGAAAGTTCTGTTCCTGCCACGCTTACACGCTAGTCTTAAAATAAAACCACGAGCAGCGACTGACACATGAGCGCTCTTTCATTGTCAACGACGTCAGATTTTGTGTTGAACTTTTTCCCTTTTTCTGCACTGCTACGCTAGCAATATGTTTTTACTTTTATATTCCGTATCAAGCCATGTGTCCACGCTCGTCGCCCGCCTCCGCTACCACACTGAAAGCACTAACATAAAAGCAGCGCTCCGACTGTGCTTTATAAATATTGCACCGTATAAACATGTTTGCTCAATTTACACTTTTGCCTTTGTCTGACAGCCCCATCAACATCACTGCCTGGGTGTTTTCCATCCACATAAATAAAATATTACAATGAACAATGCTTGCCGCTTTCCGAAAAGTTTTCTCTATCTGATGCCGGACTACAGAGGAGACAATATAGACGAATCTTGCAAGACTTTGATTTTGACCAGAGCGTTAGTGAAAGAAAGTGTCTTTCCTCACAGCTATATATAAACATCAAAGTGGTAATATCATGGAAATAAAATGCAGAGTTTGAGAATGGAGTTTTTTCTTGTTGCAGATCGGTTAATATTTAAACATAGTGTTACAAAAAGCCTGACAAATGATTACGGCGGTGGTGCGGACATGAGAAGGCCTGCCAGGATTGAGTGCATTGAATGTAGAGATGGAGTGGTGGAATGGTTAGCTTTGAGGGCCGCTCTGACAGAACAGAGCAGAGAGAGATGGAGGAAGTGGCTCAAAGCAGGAGAGACAGGAGGACAGAAGCAGCATGTTCACAGATAGATAAAAAGAGAGAATTAAAGCTTTGACAGAGGTCTGTTAATGTATTCAGGTAAAAAAGTATTGGAAAATAAAAGTATTTCTCATTGCAAAATTATTTTATGCAGTCATGTTATGAACCAGGATTAGCAAAGTACTGCATAGAAGTAAGACTGGACCAGTGGCGCACATGCTAGACAAAGAGCTGACGTAACATAACCTAACTTAGAGTTTGTCAGTTAATCTTCTCTAATTTCTCAATTCTTTATACACATGTGCAAAACCTTAAAACGTAAACAGTAGCAACAGTAGTTCAGTCGGAGTGTTTATCTACTGATCTGAAGGTTGGCGATGCAAACCCTGTTTTCAACATAAACATCACTGGCTGAGCGGTCAGATCTACTGACCCATAGGTTGGCGGTGCGATTCCAGCTCCCACAGATAAATGCTATCGTTGTATCCTTGGGAAAGACTCTTAACCCACCTTGCCCCTACTGTCTGCTTACACTGGTGTGTGAATGGGTGAGTGGTTCCTTAATTAAAAGCGCTTTGAGTGCCTTGAAAGTGGAAAAGCACTGTATAAAAATCTGACCATTTACCATTTTAAACAATAGAAAAAATGTGACAGTGAAGCCAAGCTAATCCTCTTGCCAGGACCCTGCTTCGCAATGCACTTTACAGGTTCAACAAAACTTCTTAAATTCACTGTACACCTGGTGGTAAGATACTTCTGCAGTTACAGCTGCCCTGGGGAAGACGGATGGAAACAAGGCTTGTCTGAGCGCTTCTGATCACGCACTAACACATTGCATTCATACTACATAAGTCTTGCCAAACGACACAACACTTTCAGGTCGATAGACGAATTAGTGAGAGATAAAAGACAGTTTTCTACTTTGGACACTGACAACCCAAAACCCAGCAGCTGTTCATGCTTATTAGTGTTATAGCCTGCTATGCTAAATTTCAGTACATTTCACTGATTTGCCGCCGGCACCTTTTAAATATATACATTCTCCACTTTACAGTTTTTCTTTTCATGTTCTGTTTTCAGGATGTTGGCTGGAGTTGGCACACACAGAGGAAGTAGACCAATACTGTATGACAATTACAATGCTACATGCAGAGGTGTGAGGTGGAGCTATTACTCTTGTTATTATGTGAGAAGTGTTACATGCTATTGGCCCCAAGGACAGACAGGAACTCAAAGACCTTCTGTGTTCATTTCAACATCTCCATCCACATATAATAAAATCTGATATGTTTCCCTGAGTGCGGTGGGTTATATGGAGCCCAGGGCAGGAAAAGGAAGTAGCTATTACCATATTTAGAAACGTGTCAAATTTTGGTGCTATACTAGCCTGGAGAGTCAATACCCCCCACATTTGAGAGGAGGAGTGGTGGTCTGTGGTTTGTCTAACTCATAGTAAATTTATTTTCCCACAAGTTTTGTTTCAGTGATTTCCAAATGTATAAATAGTTTCTCCCACAATGTTTGTTTTGTTACAGAATACTTTTAGCATGTTTATCATTTTATTGTATGTTTGTTACGGACCATAAATCTATCTATCTATCTATCTAGCTATCTAGGATGGAGTAATTCAATCAGGGTAGTTAGTAAATGTTTTTTCTTTCTTTAAAATATGTTTAAAGGCCCTATATTGCGGAAAATTGACTCTTAAGAACTTTAAGCCATGTTATAATGTTGTTCCCTCATTAAAAACAGACCTGGAGTTGTGTTTTGTTTCACACACACGTTTGAGTAACCCTTAATTATCAGTCTGTCGACATCTCCAAAGCTGAAAATACTCTGTTCTTGTGATGTCATGAAGCGGTAGTTTTCAAGTTAACACCTACATTTACCTTCAGTTCAGTAAAGACTGGAAATTCCTAAGCTGAAATTATACAAATGATTCTAATGAAGGTGTATGGAGTTCAAAAACACAATGGTGCACTTCCTGTATTACCATATGACATCGTAAGGTGGAACATAATGTTTTCGGTCTGAGAGAAGAACTCAGCCTAAATATATAGGGTTTGTGTGTGAAACGTGTGAATGAAACACAACTCCTGGTATGTTTAGAGGAGGAAACAACATTATGGCATAGATCAGAAAATAGCCCTTTAAAATAATTTCATAAAAATTTAAATGCAGTGCAGGTTTTAATATATGAGGGAGAGTGGTACGTCACTGACTGATAATACGTTGTTTAAATAAAATAAAAATAACATCAATTGAAACCACAGAAAACGTCAATAATCAAAGAAACCTTTCACTGCCCCCTGGGGCGGACTGGCAATCTGTGCGTCTACCAGCCGTTTGTCGTATTAACAGCAGAGGGCGCTAATACGACAATTTGCCCATTTGTCAAGCATAAATTGCATAGGCCTGAAAGGAGAAGAAGAGTGGGTTACTCGTTGGTTTCAACACTTGCCCCTCCTGGTCTACCGGCTGTCGGCCCGTTATTTGCAGGGCTGTTTTTTGGTCCGTCCCTGACTGCCCCCTATTGCCAGAGAGAGTTAATATAAAAAGTTGATCCTGAGTAATGTGATGTTTGGCAAATACATTTTATTGCAACATGATATTGTGTTTTATATTATTCAAATTACAGTTACAATGTAATCTCATCTTGCATTAATATCCAGTGGGCCTTCATATAGAAACGTTACACCCAGAAGTGAGGAAAACTAACTTGAAAACTACCACAGACCAGTGTTATCCAGTTAACGTTACAGACAATGCAATACAATACAATCACTATAGCCCTGCGCCTCTCTCCTGTAGATCAAGCACTCTTGTTTATTTGTGTGTACTGTGTTGTGTGCATGTTCAAATGGCCTGCCACTCCACAGCCTGAGGCCCTACAAGCTCGCCGGTCTTATCCAGGATCTCCTCTTTCTTTCCCACAATCCCCTGCTCCGATCTGGGTTTCAGGTCTGCACTGATTTCCCCGGAGGAACAGAGCAGCCACAGCAAAACTTTATCTGCGGAGCCAAAGTTAATGGGGAAAATCAAGACGCGTCGGAGCAATGATCACTGTCAGGGAGGGGAGGGCGATCGATCAGGAGAAGCAGGCTGGATTGAGTATTATGGGACTTGAATGTAATAGGCCTAAGAATGAAACAGTGCCATAGTAGATACAGAGGAAAGTGAGCTCATGCCTTTGTGCATTTTTTAATGTTTATTTCATTTTATTATTTTATTACAATTTATATTCTATTATTATTAATTGTTGCACCATATTGTCAAAGCGAAAACTGACACTGTGGTTAATTTACAGTCTGGGTTCATTACATGGAGACTCATGATCAATAATTCAATAATTCGATAGCACAAAATCACAGTTGCCTTGCAGAATGGATGTTTTTAGTCCCTTTATTCAAACTGAAAATTACATTTTGAAATTGCATTTACATGTACACTGCTGACCAATGGAAAGTTAGAAAATCAAACAGTCACTGTTTAATAAGCACTAAAGCAGTCTAAAGTTTAAATCAGGTCCAAACCAGGACTTGATCTAAATGATCTAGAAATGTTATGTATTAGCAGTTAATACCCTATAGAAGTAAAAGTTATTAGTACGTTAGTGAGCTAGTACTCTTTGCATTTACTACATATAGGCATTTTGTAACATGATAATTCAATTGTAACAACACACAGCTCCTGGTTATTTGTTTAACTGTCTTACTGAAAAGATAATGTGGGCCTACATGTATATAAATATGCAGAGCTCTATGTAATCTATAACACTCTAGAACAACACACTGTCAAGCCATTCTGTTTAGTCAAGCTTCCATTTTTTGAGCGCATTTCTTGCCTGAGCAATTGTGATTATTTTTAAAACTTGTAAACAGTTTGAAACTATCCAGATGTGGCCATAGATTTTCAGCAGATGTTTCTAAATCCCAGTGCTAATGCCGCCCTATGTCCAGAGTGCAGTCCAGTTTATGATCTCATATAAACTCATGGAAAGTCTTATTCCCGGAGGACACTTCATTCCCCTATCTCCCCCCAATGTCAGCGGTACTACAGTTTCAACAGTGTGGGCGGATATTTAGCACATTGTGGAGACTAAGATCTGTATTGTGGTTTTCAGATGCTAAAATGTGATCATGTCACACTTTCAGATGAGGGCCAAGAGCCATTTATTTCCTATTGATTACATTGCACTTTTCTATGAAATATGTCAGGATTAAACAATAAGGAGCAGTTAAAACAGTGTAACACATTGCTATGAGTTGTTTAATCCTTTTATACCATGATCCTAAATTCACTAGTTCACTTTTAAATCTGATAACCGTTTGATTGCCCATGAACCTTCAGAGCATTTATTTATGCTTTATTTGAAGCTAGTCCTTCCTAACAGTAGCTCATTTGTTTGTAGTGACATAGAACCGGACTACCTGTGCAGTTATACAAAAATAATGCACGCCAGTTAGCCTTAGAATTCTCATTGATCATATGGTATAACCAAAACCTGATGATTTGTATTACTGATTACACCCGAGAGCTTACTTTACATTATTATTGAATTTTAGCAGTTTGTAAAGTTAGGGCAAAGTTTAGGATCAGCCTCTAGGAAATTAAAATAATGAAGTGAACACAGTGATTAGTGACTGTGTACTATATGCAGATATGTTTTCAGAAATGTCCTACAATCTTTGAGTATGACTCTTACCCTAACCCAAACCTAACCCCACCTTGGCACCTGATATTCCCAGTGGTCTCTCATCCTTGTACTAATCAGGCCCAACTCTGCTTAGCTTCAGAGATCAGACGAGGTCAGGCATCTCAAAGCAGTATGACAACTAGGACTAAACCAGGTCTAAACCAGGACTAAGCCAAATCTAAACCAGGTCTAAACCAGGAACCAGGAGTAAACCAGGACTAAACCAGAACTGAACCAGACTAAACCAGGCCTAAACCAGGACTGGACTGGGTCTAAACCAGGTCTAAGTCGGGTCCAAACTGAGTCTAAACAAGAACTGAACCAGGAATAAACTAGGTCTAAAGCAGGTCTACTGTATACCTATTTCAAAGTACCAGCACTCTCTTTCTCTATGCTGTTCCTCTGTGGAACTTTAAATCCACGTTGTCCCCTCCTGACAGCAGTAGTCGTGGCAGTGGTGGACGTATTTCACTGTCCTCCAGCCTGTGCAGCTGCTCCTCACAGCTGGGACCATATTTCTAATGGACAGTGTTTCATTGTGATCATGCAAAACTCCTCGGTCTCGCCACACAAGAAAACAACCGGTCTGAAAACAATCTTCTCACTGTTTCTCTCTACAAAGTCACTCCGGACAGAGCAGAGCAGCTGTGGTATGGAGCGATCTGATTTAGTTATGGTGTAGGCTAAATGTTCGGATGTGCGAATTAACTCACATAACTCATTAAAACTGATTGGGATTAAAAGAGGCAGCTGCAAACGATTCTTACGGTCATTTTCTAACCAAAAACAGTGAAATAAAAATGAAACGTTGATGCACTCTCAGATGTGACGTTGTTTGCTGTCATTAATTGGCAGCAATTTATGTTGATCTAAATTTAATTTCATCAGACACAACCCCCATTTCACCCCGTCCGACCTCTATCAGACAAGCTGTTGACGTGACTTCTGTCAACCGTTTTTATTTTTAGAGTTAAAAATGGATGAGAAAATGGTTGAGCTTGTCTCCATGGATATTATTGCCACCCTATAGCATTTGTGTGTATTTGTTCAATTCCAGATGCTTTTATTGCTTAAGATATGTTGAAAAATATTCTAACTATAAACTTGGTAGCATCAGAAGTTCAGTGCCATATCATGGAATATTTGTGTACGTCCCTGGAGTAAAGCTGGTAAACAAAAAGTTACATAGTGCACCTTTAAATGAAATGGATGGGTTTCACTCAACTTGATTTGAATGTGTGTGTGTGTGTGTGTGTGTGTGTGTGTGTGTGTGTGTGTGTGTGTGTGTGTGTGTGTGTGTGTGTGTTTGTTTTCTCTTTAATTTGTTGATTCAATTTGCAGAGGATTTTGACCCAAAATGCCTTTTTCTTTGTTTTCCCAGACCTGGGGCAGTACATCAGGTACTAATACTGCTTGCTGAGTATTCCACTTAATTGAGTTTAACATTGCTGAAAAAATACAATGTGTAAATGTACAATATGTAAACATAAAAAATGAAAATGAGTTGTCTCAAAACCAGTTTTATTAAAAAGAATATTGCCTGGGTAGAAAAATAAAATGGCCATATTCAATTGCATGACATTAAGATAATAGTGTGGGCAAATACTGCAGACCAGCTGCTTCTTGGTCTAATGACAGTGTAACTTTCCCTTCTTATGGATTAACATAAGACAACAGTATAGATTACAGTAACAAATATATTTCAAGACAAATCTATTCATAAAAAAATCTATGTATAAAAAAGAAGATGTCAGAAAAGTTAAAAAAAATTAACTGAAATACATTGTTTATATTGGCTCACTATTGAAAATTTATAACATTTTATTTTTAAAAAAATTATTTACAGTGTCGCGTTTGCTTAAACTGTATAAAATATTTGACAATAAATAGCTTTGATAAATAACTATATTCCTTAACATTACAGTGCATTTCAATGTGTAGCCTTCACGCACAGACTGGCTGCTATTTAAACATGTCTTTCTTTGTTTTTACTGCTCCAGATGTTAATCATTGTCCTCCAATAAGCCTCCCTCTGGTCCTGTCCCAAAGCGGCCCTTATCCAGACCTCTTCCTCCAACTTTAGGACTCTCTTCCGGATACATCACCCCAAAAAAGGGCCCCTCATCTTGGATCATCTTTCTCCCATCACCCCCTGTGCAGTCACTTCTCTGTCCTCTTCTTTCGGTCAATGCACTCATGCTTACGGCTTTCATTTCTGTTTTTACTAAAAAGAAAAAAAGAGAAAGAGAGAGAGAAAGTGAGAGTTAGGCCAGGGATTCATAATCAGAAACATCTGGAATTTTAGACAGGAGTGATTTCAGTGTTAAAACGTGAGTTATGTGTTTACTGAAAATTGATAGCAGATTTGGGTTGGCTTCTAAACAGATTTTTGGCTCAGTTTCCTGCAAATATTTTCAATCCAGAAGTAAATTTAAAAGCCCGTAAGTGATTTGCAATGTAGATCCAGCAATTCATAAATGCCAAGGAAAAATATCGTGAAAGATTTACTCAAGAGTGCTGCAATCAATTAGCAAATGGTTAGCATAACACTTAATTATAGAAGCAATAACAACTAAACCATTCATTTATGTTTAATTTTTGCTCAAATTTTATGTATTATGGGGGTAAACTGACAAATCATCCATAAAACAACGATTCAATTTATGATGATTTTGAACCAGATACCCTCTCTTTCTTTGTAAATCCAAGTATGAGAAAATATAGGATTTTGCTAGAAGAAGCTGTTTTTGAAATAAGGCAAGTCCATATTTAAGTCTGCAAACAAAATATTTAAAATGTGCAGAATTGGTTGATTTAAAAAAAAAAAAAAAAAAAAAAAAGTAGTATTTAAGATTTTGAATAAAGTTTGAAATGACTTACTTTTCCCAACATTTGAAGAAAGCTTTGGCCCACCTTCCAGCTGGATCAAGGCAACGTTTAACAGTTGAGTTGTAACCGATGGCGACTGTAACACTAAAAATAATGCAAAAAGACATCATCAAAACTATGTTCATAAACTATTGAATTCATAAAAGATTTGTTGAGAAATGCAAACTTGTCATGCATTGGTTTACTTACACAAGTTCAGTTTTATCACAGCCCGATCGTTTCTCTATCACTTCAAAATCTGTTATGTTGCTTGCATATTTTACAGTTTCTGGACAAGTGCAACGGATTTGGATATTCTGGGCTACAAAAACAAAATAGCAAAGTGTTATTTAAACCATAGCTAGATAGTTAAAAAAAAAAAAAAAGTACTATAAAGAGTTTAAAACTTACCTTCGTAGATCTGAACCCAAACACCAGCCAATGCAACCAGAAAAAATGCAAGTCCTCTAACTGGAGCATACATGTTTGACAAGACCACAGGCTGCTGGATAGAGGAGGATATAGTTTTTCTTACACCAGTGAAAGTGGAGTGATGCTATGCTACGAGCTGCATCCCCTTTTATACAAGCAGGGCTGGGTTTTCCCAGATTCAAGGCTGTTTCCCGTCAAGCCAAACCTGCGCAGAGGGAGCATTCTTTGGAATTTCCACATTCAGGAGGAATGCATTTGAAGGAGAGATTCACACACTGCAAAAACTGAGTATGTCTTGCTTAAAATTACTTGAATTCAAAATATTAATCTAATTTTGATGCACTGAAAAAGTTGGGGTAGCACTTTATAAATAAGTAGTCTTAATAAAGCATGAATTTAAGTTATAATGAAGAAATAGTTTACGATGTGATGTCATGAAGTGGTCATTTTCAAGTTAACAGCTTCCTTTAACCTTCTAAGTTCAGTATTGAGATTGAGATTGTCAATTCCTGGGCTGAAATCAAAACACAGTGGAGCACTTCCTGTATTACCACATGACATCACAATGTGGAACAGAGTGTTTTCTGTTTGAGAGAAGAACTCAGCCTAAATATGCAGGGTTTGTGTGTTAAACATGTGTGAATGAAACAAAACACAACTCCAGGTCTGTTTGTGACGAGGAAACGACATTTAACAGAGATCAGAAAATAGTGTAAAAGGCCCTTTAACCCCATAATTATTAACACTTTATTTTGTATGCATGACTTTATTTTTATCATAGTTTATAGACTCTTATTATTCACAATTTATGTTGCACCATCTCTCCAAAGCAAGTTCCTAGTTTGTTTAATTTTTAATTCAATTTATTTTTCTATTTATTTGATAGGGACAGTGCATCTTAATGGACAGATATAGGGCTGGGGTTACAAAAGGGCCAAACAATAGAATGTATTTTGCACACTCCACTCATTGCACAGTTCCCATCATTGCACAGTCCAAAATGTTGCACAATCTCTATTATTTCATGATTAATGCGGGCCACATATTCAAGACTTATGCATTATATACCCACCTCCTTCATATCATATATCATGCCTATACATGCAAGTATGACTCCATAGAAAATCAGTGACACTGACTATGGTGACCTTTTCTGATTCTGAAAAAAATTATCTATAGGTTCATCAAGTAAATACATCTTAGTCAAAACTACTCAACATTATGAAGTAATTTTAACTCTAATTTAGTTTTTTTGCTGTGTGGGAGTAGATCAGTGAGAGTTTAAAAGACTGGGTGAGCTGGCCGCAGGGAGAGTGTAAACAACATGATTCATGATGAGAACAGTCCGAACATGTTCAGGAAGAGGCACTGACACTGAACTCCAGGAACATGTGAGCCAGCAGAGCACAGGGGGGCTGTCAAATAAGATAAGATGCAGGAGAAATTGACTTGGATTGGAAGCTCTTACTACAAAATACAGCAATGATATTAGGGTTGAAACATACAGTATTCAAAATCAGAATTATTTTTATTTTCATTAAAGATGTGCAGCTGACCAGTAGAAGAAATAGTGTTATAGAAAAAGAAATAAGAATATTAAAATCTGAAAAGTAAAGATATAACAGATACTTCATTTTACAACATAATAACAATGAACTGAATTCTGTCCTACATTACACAAAACTCACTCTGTTGTGAACTTTAAGACATGTTATAATGTTCTTACCTCATCAAAAACATACCTGGGGTTGTGTTTTGTTTCATTCACACATGTTTGAGTAATCCTTCTTCTACCATGTCATGTTGTGAAGCAGTAGTTTTGAAGTTAACAGCTCCTTTTACCTTTAGTTTAGAAGAGATTGAAAATTCCAGGGCTGAAATTATCCAAATGATTCTAGTGAAGGTGTGTGGAGTTTAAAAACAGTGGAGCACTTTCTTTATTACAAAATTACATCACAAAGTAAAAAAGTGTTTTTAGTTTGAGAGAAGAACTCAGCCTAATTATGCAGGATTTGTGTGTTAAACTTGTGTGAATGAAACAAAATACAACTGGTGATATTTAAAATAAAGATTATCTTTGCATTTATCACAATTATCAATATTACTGTTTTGTTCATTTTGGCCGTTAGACTGTCTGATCACCACAGTCACACTAACACAGTTTATGTGTATTGCTCAAAGACACATCACAATTATCAACCTTTGGGCTTAGACTGTTGAAAAAGAGTGTTACGTTTAAGATATGGGCTCAGTCATAGACTGTATATACAGTATAAAGGGCCAAAGATTACCCACTAGCCACCGCGTTCCAAATTGGAAGTGAGCATGGGGGTGCTTTTGGCTCCAATTCACTTTGTATCGAGAAAACGTCACCCCTCTCTCCTTAACGGCTGCACTGAGCCTCGTTATTTTGGTCTTAAAATGTTCGTATTAACCCGCTCTACATGATCCTGGTGTTTTTATTTCACTTTGTCTGTAAATATATTCTTATTCCTAATATGGAACTGGACTCCATATTCACTCCTCTAACTGCTAGCCTCGGTGAGCTTCACTTGACTGGAGCCAAACGCTGTGGGTGACGTCACACTCCCTTAGTCCACTTCTTTATACAGTCTATTGGCAGATATGTTCTCACACTAAGTACAAATTCACAATGTCATATCAGTGACATGAAATTCTGATGAACAGCAAGGTAAAACAGATCACAGAAGTTATATTACCAGGCACTTTTAATCACATCTAATAAACATTTAAACCTGAATGACAGCTTTAGTTAACCTTGATTAACCTTTACTGTGTGTGTTCAAGTAATAAGGAATTTTCAGGCCAAACTTTTAACCACGCTATAGCAGCCAATAAAAATACATGAGTAATACTGTATGTGTTTATTGCTCAATATGTTTCTGAAGTGAGATTATTGGCTATTTGACAATTCACCGCCACCATGAAGGCACCAAAACGGTTATCTTTTATGGTACACTAGGAACTTTCCAATAGTGAAAGTATAGAGGCTTCATGTTTTGACTTGTTGACTATAATTTCATACAGGTTGACAAAAACAATTATTTTAAGTTTCTGAAATGCTTAAAAGGCCTACATTGTGCTATTTTCCTCCTCAAATACATACTTGTTGTGTTTTGTTTCATTCACACATGTTTAACACACAAACCCTGCAGATTTAGGTTGAGTTCTTCTCTCTCCGTTCCACCTTGTGATGTCATGCAAGGTGGTGCTCCACTTGGTTTTTAAACTCCATACACTTTCACTAGAATCATTTGGATGATTTGCCCCTGTTATTGCCAATCTCCACTGAACTAAAGGTAAAAGGTAGCTGTTAATTTTAAAACTACCACTACATGACATCATAAGGTGGAACAGAGCAGTTTGAGCTTTTGGAGAAACAGACTGATAATTAAGAATTACTCAAACAAGCGTGAATGAAACAATGCACTACTCCAGGTATGTTTTTAATGAGGTAACAACATGGCTAAAAGCTCACAAGAATCCATTTTGTATAATATAGGACCTTTAACATTACACGTATCTATCTCCATGGAGACAAGCAGGTTATGCCACAAGTGCAAGATACACTTTATTCAATACTGTGGAACATTTCAAACAAGGCAAAAGAGATGATCTCCCACCAGAAAAGTTAGTTTATCTTTAAGAAATTGCGAAAGCGTTGTGAAATACTTTGATTTTGCAACAATTATGCTAACTACCCATGAATCAAGTCATTTATCAGAATATGGTTCATTAACCCTTATTTGTCCCCATAATAGCTCTAATTTGATGTGAGTACATGGAAAAATGTTCAAACTAACTTTCTCTTTTGCTGTTGATTCGGTGTAATTGGCCAGCATTCCTCTGTACTTGTTAACTCTTTACGGGTAACCACAAAAACGTGATGACACAGGGGGAAAGTCACTTTGAACCAGAAACCTCATGGAAATAGGTCACCAGACACACTTGTTTGTTTACTGCATGTGAATAATGTGAGGAGAATGGTCGGAACAAGTGATGAGTAAACCACAAATTCCTGTAATTACCACAGTGGAATGTCGCAGTGACCATATGTGAATTGACAGTAACAGTAAGGCATAAAAGAATAGAAAATTATGTTAAGTATTATGGGTTTCTATCATAAAGAAAATACCTGATGTTCAAAGTTTGCATATCTTAAAAATTACAGTCACAATATATTAAAGGAGCACTGTATAACTTTCTGATGGAGTGTCTGACACCTGCTTGTCTTCATGGAAATGTTATTGCTTTGTCTAGAATGTTTCACAGTATGGCATTAAATGTACCTATTTCCATCAAGACAAGTCCACAATGCCTCCAGGCCAAGTTGCAGGTCATATCTGTGGAGAGGTGAGCTCTCTCTCTGTGGGAATCCAAGTATTTTTGAGCAGTAAACACCTCATCATAGATGAGTTTAATGCCATACTGTGAAACCTTTTAGTAAAAGCAACACATTACTGGAAACAATTTTGTGGCAGACCCCCTACCAAAAAAGTTACACAGTACATCTTTAATTAATATTGCTCACTTCCAACTTGAGGAACAAATTAAGAGGTTTTGGAAATGCACTGACTCTGCTGTAGTACTCAACATTTTTGCAATCATATATTCCCTACTGCCTGGTTTCTTCTCTTTCTAGCTTCACTTTAATAACAAAATCATTCATAAAAAACATGTAACCTGATAACTTCTTAAAGGCTCTACCTAATACCTGATTTTCCCATTTTTTGAGCAAAACATGTCTTGCCGCAGTACAGATGTATTGAATAAGCAGCTCTTGAGGTCAAAAATGACTTATAAACTCATTGTGGTGAATAATAATGCATGAGGTAAGTGAGGAATTACTTTGGACCACTGCAAATTTAAAAGGAAATAGTGTGTGTGATGTTATTTCCACATCACAGACATACCTGGAGTTGTATTTTGTTTCATTCACACATCTTTAACATACAAACCCTGCATATTTACGCTGAGTTCTTCTCTCAAACGAAACAATCTTGCTATGTCATGTGGTAATACAGGAAGTGCTCCACTGTGCTCCACACATAGAATCATATGGATGATTTCAGCCCTGGAATTGTGAATCTCTACTGAACTAATAAAACTAGTAAAAGGTTGCTGTTCATTTGAAAACTGCCCCTTCATGACATCTCAAGGCAGAACAGAGCATTTTGAGCTTTGGAAATGTAAACAGACTAATAATAAAGGATTACTTAAACATGTGAATGAAACAAAACACAACTGGTATGGTTTTTAGGAGGTAACAACATTATAACATGGCTGAAACCTCACAGAGTCAGTTTTGTGTAATATAGAACCTTTAAGACAGTAAAATTCAGGTACAGCACAAATAGCAACTAGCACATAATAATGAGGTGATGAGTTCAACAGACAGCCTGTATTCACTGTTACATGTCAGGTCTTGCAAAAGTCTTTTTCTTAATCATGGGAGAGTTACACTTTCTCAGACTTAAACAGCAAATGAAGAGCTGTCATTGAGAAATTGTGGTGATGAAGTAGTTGGGACAAGGGTTGAAAACTGTTAAGAATGCGTTAACACAACATGATCAGAGACAACACTGAGAACTAAACAGATTATTATCTCAAACAGGTTTTTCATGCAGGGTTGGCTCTAGCCCGACCTTGTCTGATCTCAGAAGCTAAGCAGGGTTGGGCCTGGTTAGCACTTGGGTGGTAGACTGTAGAGTGTACCAGGTACCACAGTGAGGTAGCTATGGCTCTAGTACATATCCTGTTGTTGTGTCCTTAGGCAAGACACTTCACCCACCTTGCCAAATATGAATGTGGTGTAAGAATGTGTGGGTGAGTGGTCTCTTGATGTGAAGTGCTTTGAGTGCCTTGAAGGTGGAAAAGTGCTGTATAAAAATGTGACCATTTACCATTAAGAAGTCTCAAAGTGCACCTTTAGATTTCAGAATGAAGTTGTTCTGTGTTAAACTTTACACTAACTCATCTGTTTAGGGTTTATAGCATTTTTCTGTAACTACAGCTGCCCTGGAACTAGCTGATGAAAATGTCTGCCAATCTGCACCAACAGTGTCTCTACTATACAATTATTTGTTACCTTAAATCAAGGTTACACTTAATTATCTCAAGATCTAGCACTTAGTTTGATCAGGACTGCTTTAGCTGGAAAACCTGAAAACCTATTACTGGGTTTCACATGGCATCACAACATTCTATAGGTTAATATTATTTAATGCATTAAATAAGGCTGCTGAAATTATGTTGAAATTATGTAAAAATGCAGATTTTTGTTGTAATACAGTGAATTCTTGGGTCTAGTCACTAATAGAAATGATCAGATTCAACATTTGTGAATATCATTTGTGAATGTGAATTTGTTAAGTTGGATTTAGATAAAGTACAGTGTTATCCATGTAATCTGGGAGAATCATTATATTCGAGAATCTGAAAACCACCAATAGTGCATGTTTTGGGTTGATGGGGGAAACCAGAAAGCCCAGAGAAAACCCACCCAGACACGAGGAAAAACTACACATGTGCCTGGGAATCTAACCCAGAACCTGCCCTTTCAGCCTTCTGGGGATGAAAACTCTTCCTGACTAAAGCAAAGTACAAATAATATAATATGCCATAAACAACATACGAGTGGTAATAAGCTATAACTGCCAACTATAGCACATTGCACAATCCCATTAAAACCTTTATTGTCGTCTTGGCAACGCTATAATAACTATATAACAGTAGCGTGTGGTGACTTTTATGGGCAGGCAAGCAGACTTGGGGTGGACATCAACATTTAGTCAATAACACTTTAATAATGCCACTTTTTATGCAAACTACATTGCAAGAGTATATTTATTTTTCCTCACATTAATTACATGTATACAGAGCCATTCTGGAGTCAAAGTAGAGAAACCTAGACCATATAGTTTACTCATATTTGTATATGGGACTGTATTTGACACCCTTTTTGTACAAACAGGGCTATTTGTTTCTACTCCTATGCCTTATTCATGCAGCTGAGCCTTCAGGACTGTTCTTATCTATGTCATTATTATAATGCATCTAGTAGAAACCATATCAATGACATATGACTGTGTAATGCAAATGCAAATGATGTGTAATGCACTTATTGCACAACATGTACATTCATGAAGATTATGAAGAGATACTAACAACAGTGCACTGGTCAGACAGGTGCACTGGTCAGACAGGTGCACTTATAATACAGCTTGATGTGTCACAAACATCCCCTTAAACACAGCCCTGCGTTAGAACCATGGATCTATAATAGGATTAGCGCAGAGCGTTCTCACTCACCTCTCATAGATGCAAAACTACGTCTTTCCTGAACAAACATCCTGTATTTCCCTGAAGCGGAGCAGGTTCAGAACACACACATGTTCCTCCACATGTGTGTAATATATGTGTAATAGTGCTGTTATGCCACTAACACTGTCGCTCCTTCATAAACACACAGACGAGGCAGAATCCTCACTGCCCCAACCGCACTAACTCCACTGCTCCGTCTGGATCCTCCATTTCATACAAAATAGCCTGAAACTAACTCACTGTTTGATTAAATGACGGCCTGTATTTCTAACTAACATCTAATCATTACAAATGCAAAACTACAAACAATGACTTGTCACTAAAAGCGAGTTATTTTTAGACAGTTGTGTTGAAACTTAGCGCTGCTGTTGTCGTCTCCTGCTGCACATGCGCACTCACTGGGAATCGCCGCACATCCTCGGTTCTCATCAGGTTCCCATGGTGATGATGCAGGTTTATTCAGCACTGTTTGAGCCGCTGTGGTCGACAATACACGTGCGAAAACCTCTAAAAGAACCGTCTGGCTTCTCCTGTTGTAAAAGTGTGTCGAAAGCATAGACTGTAATGACTGTAAGCAGCGCTCTCAACATGTGCCTCCAGGCCTCCGTAGAAGGGCAAAACAACACAAGTTAAGGGGACGTTCGGAACCACTGTTGGTGATGTTTCAAACAGAAGTGAAGGGAAGACGGGATTATTTGTGTATAATTCGAATCTATTTAATTATACTTCTGACACGTGATGATTTTAGATTTTATTGAGCAACTACTGCTTGCCTTGATTCCTCTGACCACACACCACTGCTATATAACATGGTCATGACACAGTGAAGTAAAGACTACCTTGCCAGTGCTGTATCAAGACGTTAAAAGGAAATAAATAAAATATGTTTGGAGTCATGGAAAGTTGAGCAATACCAAGTGAGCAGATCACAAATATCTCACTAAACATGTCATTGCTGTGGGGTCAATAAAGCTGATCACGGACATTCTTGACTCAGTCCTTTGTTGTATTTCACGTCAATGACAAAACGCAATACAAGTCCAACTCTAATTTACTCCAGACTGCAGGTTTAGAATTATAGTTTTATTCCAAACCCAATACAATAGAACACAATAGTCTGATCCCATTATCATCATTGCATCTCCAATTTCTAGCATCTGTTTAGACTTAGCAGTTTACAATGACGTGAGGTGAGTTACTTGTATTGAAAACTACTTGTAAACAGGTTCATTTTGGTCCTTGAAACATTTATTCAACCTCTTCTGCTTATTATGTTACGGGCTTTTGTAAGTGTCTATAGGTCTTAAGTGGAGTGGGTAGTAGAATCACAGTCAGTGACCTTCAAGCCATAAAGTTAGAGGTTCTATCCCAGCCTTAACCAGTGCATGCTGCTGCTTTGTCATTGGGCAACACACTCCGCACACCTTGCCTTTGTATGAATGTGGTGTTAAGGTGGAGTAAAGTTGACACAGTTTGCCTGCACCTCTTAGACTGTTTTTAGTAATCTTTAAAGTTGCATGAGGTTTAGCCACTTGTAAGTCTGCATGCTTTTCCTGTAATGTTCCACAGTATGGTATTAAACAGAGCTTGCATTTATTAAGTTAGGTGTGACTCAAAAATATCTTGAAAAATATTCATACAGTATGCAAGGTCTCTCTCCACAGATATATGCTATTACCCATGGAACAGAAAGCAGTAACATGGAGACAAGTGCCGGACCCTCAAAGAAGTTACAAATGACGCACTTTAATCCCTTCATGTTTCACCTATGCTTCCTAAAATGCCTGACTAAAGGCTGCCACACACTACAGGATTTTTCTGTCTTAAACGATATTTAAACGTGCAACAAAAAGTGCACACCACAGACATGAGGAGATTCTTCTATCGCAAAGTCTACTGTGGAATATGGCTGTGGAGCACAGGCTACACAGTTCCACCTCGCGTCAGCTGTTTCCTGTCTAGAGTAAAACCACTCGCTTTGAGACTCTTAAGGGTGCAAAAGATCAGAGCACTGCACTTCTAGTTTAGATGCAAGACAAAACTGTGATATTATTATTATTTGTGAAATGTGGTACAATACTTCAGATATATGATTTTTAATGCACAGAAGGCTGTCGATAAAATACACATGAAGTAGAGTCTCGATCGTTAATCTGCAGCTTGACCCCGGTCTGCGTGTTGCACAGATGTAAACAGACACATGTGAGGAACTACTCTCGAATTTTTACTTTTAAAGAACGCCTCAAACTGGATTAACAGCGCTGTTTTGAGGACTGGGGTCATTATTTGCGGAGGGCAAATTCTATGAATAATGTGAATGAGATGCTGCAGTTTAAATTTACTGTTCAACTTTCAGTGCGTTATTTATTACTTGTTACGGTCATTTCAAAGTAATTCATTACATTACAATATTCCTGTATTTAAAATGTAAGGCATTACACTATTATTGCAATACTTTTAAGTTACTCTCACCAAAATAACTGGAAATATGGATTTGGCAATCTAAATGTAGCTCATGATGCTCAATTAGCTCATCACACATCCAGTGGAAGGTGATCTGACTGAGCTGAACAGGAAGTAGAGTCACTATCGCTAATCTGCAGCTTCAGCCCGATCCGCACTTGGATGTAAACAGACACATGTGAGGAACTATACTCTCGCCTTTTTACTTTTAAAGAACACCTCAAACTGGATTAACATAATGTGGATGAGATGCTGTAGTTTATATTTACAACTTTACGAGAGGTGAGTAATAATTACTTTTTGCTATATTCCGAGTTTGTATCTCCGTCACTCCGTCTGCCCCGGACGCTCTCTGTTTTATTGGCTGTTACCGTAGCATTGCTGATGTTTAGTGGTTTTGATCTGACAGAGCAGCTCAGAGTCACACTGACACCAAACAGCTTCAAAATCACACATGAAGACACAAGGTCAGGCAAGCAAATCGCAGCCAAATGGGGCAAATTCTCCTGTAGCGTGTGGCGGCTTTTAATAAAACATTTGATGTGATTCACAATGACGTTATGTATCTGTTCTGATCACCGCTGCTGATCTCGCAGTGATTTTAGCGACTTTGTATGAAGAAAAGCAAAAACCCCAACACTTCAATTCAGGTTAAAAATGCATTGTAACACGTTATGACATTTGTACCGAGTAAAATATTTCCAATTTACATTACTGCGTTATATCAAAAAACAATACATTACATATTTTGTTACTTTTGTAACACGTTACTCCCAACACTGACAGCATTTCGAGAGGTTAGTAATAATTATGTTTCCTATTTCCTGAGTTTGTATCTTGTGCCTGTGTCCAATCACAAATTCTCAGAACTCTCAGTTCAAACTGAATCTGTTTCTGAACCCTTTGGAGCACAAACAAATGGCTGGACTCCTTGTGGAGCTGAAGCTCTGGAGTTTTGGCCTCTGCTGTCCTCTAACTGTCTCTGTACTCTAATTTGAACTGGGAACAAGCTCCATACAAAGGAAAGTCAGATTTCAAATTCAGTTTATTTTTTAAATTTTTTATTTTTGGGTTATATATTTTTTTTATTTGTGAGTTTAGAGTACAAACTGGTCCAGAGCCACAGAATGGTTTATTTGACTGAAAATGAGTGGGTTACAGATTTCCATTTATCTTTCACATGTCCATGAGATTAAGAGTTCCCTTTTATCAGAAGCTGGATAAACAAATGAATTAAGAAAAAGTACAAAGACCCTTATCAGCCCCCTGTTTTAGACACACATTTAACACACAAGCCCTCCATATTAGGATTGAGTTCTTCTATCAAACAGAAAACACTCCACACATCTTCACTCAGGGCCACGGGAAGAGCAGCGAGAGGGAGATTTTTTTTTTGTTAAATGCATTAAAATATCTTGCACAATTTATAAATTCTTTATGAATATTTTGGGAAGTGATTTTGACACACATAGGCTATTATGTGTATTTAGATTTTAATTGAATTATCTTTGCCTAAACATGTCAGGTTTCCCGCTTGCTAGCTTGCTAGCTTCACAGCACCCCCTGTCAAAAATTATTTACAGCGGCCCTGCCTTCACTAGAATAATTTGGATGATTTCAGCCCTGGAATTGCCAATCCCTTCTGAACTAAAGGTAAACAGAGCATTTTGAGCTCTGGAGTTGTAAACAGACTAATAATGGATGAAACAAAACAACTCCAGGTATGTTTAACAACATTCTACTTTACTCAACATTCTGAGTTTTTTTTGTTGTTTTTTTTTTTTTTTTTTTTGGAGATGGCACTTCTGTCACTGATCATCACAGTAAAAAAACAGTCTGTCTTTTTCTTCTTCAGTTATATATCATATGAAATGCATCAGGCTCTTGGTAACAGCTCAAGCATATAAAAAGTAAACACGTATTAAGTTTGAACCACTCTTTTATATTTTTTGGAGACAAGGTTTTTACTACATTTCACTGCTGGGCAACATTTTACTACTGGCAACAAGTTATGCCACATTCACAGTTGATTCAAATGTTTTTGCTGGATAGACGTCTGCCGAGGATGTGCTCAAACTACACCCACTCTAGAGATTTTAAGGTTAAAGGTCTTATTACACAAAATTGACTCTTGTGAGCAGTTATAGCATTATTACCTCCTCACAAACAGACCTGGAGTTGAGTTTTGTTTCATTCACACATGTTTGAGTAACCCTACATTATTAGTCTGTATACAAGTTCAGAATGATCTGTTCCACTTTGTGATGTCATGAAGCTGTAGTTTTTAAGTTCAACAGCTATCTTTTACCTTTCTTTTCAATAGAGATTGGAAATTCCAGGTCTGAAATTATCCAAATTATTCTATTGAAAGTGTATGGAGTTTAAAAACACACTGGAGCGCTTCCTGTATTACAACATGACATCACAAAGTGGAGTGTTTTCAGTTTGTGAGAAGAACTCAGCATAAATATGAAGGAATATAAATCAGAAAATAGCGTAATGTGGGCCCTTTAAATCCAAAATAATGATGGTCATGGATGAAAAAAACAAACTGAATTGTGTATATTTTTCTTTCATTTTCATATTCTTGCATAATCACATCTGTATTTGTGCAGTGAACCACAGCAGTCTGAGCTCTGGGCTGAGTTCATATCAACACAACAGCTCTCTGTGTAAAACATTCAAACATTATTAATGGACCGTCACTGTTGTACTTTCAGAAACATGAGAATTCTTCCTGTTCCCTCTGTAACACATCGCACGTTTGGACAAGAGTTTGGCCAAGAGTCTGTAATCAAAAATTCCTTTTTCTCCCTTTTTGCACAATTTAAAGGGCCCATATTATGCTGTTTTCTGATTTATGTTTTTTTCCTCATCGCAAACATACCTGGAGTTGTGTTTTGTTTCAGTCACACATGTTTAACACATAAAACCTGCATATTTAGGCTGAGTTCTTCTCTTAAACAGAAAACACTCACCTTGTGATGTCGTGGTAATACAGGAACTACTCCATACACTAGAATTATTTGGATGATTTCAGCACATTGTCAATCTCTATTAAATAAATGGTAATATGTAGCTGTTAATTTCAAAATTACCTATTCATGACATCACAAGGTGGAACAGAGCATTTTGAGCTTTAGAGATGTAGACAGACTAATAATGCAGGATTACTCAAACGTGTGAATGAAACAAAACACAACTCTGGGTATGTTTTTGATGAGGACACAACATTGACTTAAAGCTCACAAGAATCTGTTTAGTGCAATATAGGACCTTTAAACATGTTTTATGCTTGTTGTGTGGACAACCTTTAGGCCCCCCCTCCCCCTAAATATTATTATATCATATTATTATGTGCATGTGAAAATATGGAAATACTAAATCAACACACAACCCTTTGGCATTCATCACCAAAAATGTCAAAATGAAGTAGTGTCAGTCAAAATGTACTTATTTTAAAACCAGTGATAGTACGAGCAACTGACAAATCACAAATAGAATAAATATACACATCAGCTGCTTAATAATATGTATGCTGTACGTACATTCAACACACATATTTTCAGCACGGACAAATGTAGATGATCATAAATGCTCACCTAACCCTAACCCTAACAGATGGGCTAGTACTTGACATCACACAGGACACAGGGGCAGGTTTCTGGCTGCAGGTGCGGATACCAGTTGGACCAATCACACTGCTCCTCATATGTCCAAACCCCGCCCCTGTTTATTTTATTTTTTTTACCGTTTTTATATCATCTAAAACATCTGAGTCAAGCTGTTTCATAAAAGAAACCTGGTTTAACTAAATATGATACATGAACACCTGGATTATAGTTACTGTCTCTTGTATAAAGCCTTTAAGACAGAACAAAGGATTGTTTATTGGGGATACACTAGCGCAGTCATTCCCAAAGTGTCATTCCCCCTACTTATCCAAAGATCGTCCTCAATAACAATCCATACTCAGTTCAAAACAATAATGTCTGTGGGCTTAATACTGATTTAATGCCATACCTTGGAACATTCTAGGCAAAGTAATAGCATCTTCATGGTGACAAGTAGTTTAGCAAATTGTTATATTTTTACATACTAGACAGAATGACCTTTATTACAAACAATAAGCAGACTAGTTATTAGTCTTAACTGGAAATTTCAAACATTCAGTTAACAATGTTCAAATATTTACAAATATTTAAACTTTGTCTGGTTCTGTGCTTGATCTGTCAGACCATGAAATAAAACAACTGGATCTGATCTGTACTGTCTAAAAAAATGAAAATAAATAAATAAATAAATAAATAAATAAATAAATAAATAACTAGCTCATTTTAAACAAAAAGTTATCCTTTACTTACCTTATACATTCCAAGCATTCTAATTATTCACAATTTATTTATTATTCATCACTTTCCTAGACCACAGCGGATTTTTGCCATCACGGTAAAGTTAACAACAACTAGCATGTTAACTGCACACTTTTTGCTTGCCAGAAAATAGAACACTTTATAATGAGATGCAGAGTACACAGTGGATTTATTTTGACCTCAAGAGCTGCTTATACAATATATCTCTACTGAGCCAAGACGAATTTTGCTCAAATATATGAGAAATATGGTGTATAGGCCTTTTATGGTGGTACTGCAATGAATAATTCATATAATACCAGCCCTGCAAGTAGCAAGTCATGTTCCAGTGCAAACTTGGTAAGTACCAAACCAAAAATCCAACATTTCTGGCATATGATCCACCCATTTGCAACCCCAGTGGGATGACATGTAGATACGGCTCTGACTTTCATTTCTTTGTCAGTGGAAACATTTGTTTGGACTACAGTGGATTTTTCCATCACAATACCACAAAGGTCAACCACAAGATGTTATCATATAGCGGATCTATTGTGTAAAATCAACTTTTTAGGGCTTTTAACCATGTTGTTGTTTTCCTTTCTCATTTAGACTCTGGCAGTTGTATTGGGAGTAATTCATGCATGTTTGTTTTAATCTTTATTCTCCTGTATTCAAGACATCATTTCTCCAATCAACCCCCTTTTTCACCACCACCATTACACGCCTACTTGTTGCCCAATTTTATTTTTTTAATCAGTGATACACGTGGGCTTGGACATCATCGCATAGTCAGTTTCTGTGATCTGCAGCTATCCATAGAAAGTGCCAACAGCTGCTGGATTCTTTGTTGTTCTTTCACTTATTTATTGCTATTTTATGATTTTATAGTTTTGCTTTTATTTGATTTTCTATTGTTTTTATTGTTTTAACCTCCTAAGACCCGAACTCTTGCATTACATGCTTTATTGATTTCTCCTTGTTATTTGGGCTGATTAGGATCTGACAAGTGCAAAAACAAAGAATTAACTTAAATTAAATTATTACATTTATTGATTATTTTTATATTAAATTAAATTATTCTAAACATTACAACCTCTTAAAAATATTCTAAATTGAACATTTTTGCATTGTTGCTGTTCTAAACTGTCCACCTATGTGTGAAAACCTTTGTAACAGAGTAACACTGTAAAAATGTGCTGTCCACATATGTGGACGCCAGGTCGTAGGAGGTTAAGACTGGTATGATCAAATTTTTCGCAATTATACCTTTTGTTGTTTTCTTTTTATGATCTCTGTGCAGCTCTTTGGAAACAGCTCTGTTTGGAGAATGTGCTATATAAATAAAGAGGATTTGGATTTGGATTTGGGTTTGAGGTGATGCTTTCAATGACTTCAGCTCCCAGTGGGCTCTGTAGTTTATTAACATGGAACTCAGTGGAATTTGTTTCTTGCTTTTAGATGAATATTAGATTCACAATGTCCAAATTATAACATGATGATCCACGGCTGTCATCCATTTTAATATATACCAGACTCATGCACAATAGGTCTTCTTTAAAGGTGCACTATGTGACTTTTTTAGTGAGGGTCCTCCACTTGCTTGTCTCCATGGAGAAGTTATTGCTTTGGTTCAAATATTCCACAGTTTGGCTTTAAACTTGTCTATCTCCATTTAGACAGGCAGGTGACAACAGGTCAGATCTGCAGAGAGGCGAGCCCATCCTCAAACTAAGAATCTCAATGTACATTTAGCAATATAACACCTGCAACTGCAATAAAATAAAAAAAAAATGCAAGGTACATAAGTTTAATGTGATACTGTGGAACAATCCAGGCAGAGCAATAGCAATCTCCAGCAAGGGCCAGCCTTCACCAGAAAAGTTACACAGTGCACCTTTAATGTAAGTGCATTGTGGGAAATATGATTAGTATTACAGATTACATAACACTTTTGCAAATGTTAATCTTTTTTTTAATAATAAAGATAAAAGTAGATTTGTTCGACCCGAGTTTACACAATCTGTCCACATATCGTGGGCCTGTTTATCCAACTCAGCGTTCCTGGAAGAATTAACAGACCACAGCCAAATCTGTTTTATGTCAGCTGCAGCGCACACAGACCTGAGTCCACTGCACTTCACTTTAATGAGATGTTAGCAGAGGACTTCACCGTGGGCAGACTTGTATCCTTCTGTAATATTTTTATGTGAAGTGTCTGTTTTCTATTTCCGTGTATTTTAGTTGGAGTAATCAGTGAACAATACCTTGTCAACAACTTTGGCTGTGTTCACTTGTGTCCTGGTTTGATCCTAGTCTCAATATTGATGTCCTGATGATTTTCTGTAATATAAAGCAGAACTTTTTATCAATTAGTTAAACAAAAAATAAATATGTGCATTTCGCAAAGGCAGTGTCACTATACAAACTTTACAGTACATTAAAATAATTCTTGTGCACTTTTTACATGAACCCTTTGCCTGTGCATGAAGGTGATGTGAGGGAGTGATCTTGAAAAGTCAAAGAGAGTAAGAATTGCAATATAAGTGCCAAGAGTTACACAATAATACTAATACAAGCCAGATTACAGATTAGACATTATATAAATCTCTTTGCATACACATGTGAATACACAGTCCTCTATTTGTATGTTATAGAAATCACTCAGCAACTTGTGGTGTTATTTTAATGTTAAAGACACAGTATGTAACTTTCTGGAGGTGTCACGTCATCCCATGATACTATGGAAATAGTAAAACCATACTCTGGAACATTCTCCATGGAGATAGATATGTCTTATGTTTTATGTCAAACTGTGGAAGATTATTTCATTTATTCATGCATTTATTTATTTCAGGGACAGTGTGTTTTAATCAACATTCCAATGTACATTTCCAGAGGGCTCGTTTTCATCTGTATAGCCAAAGGAACATTTCCATAGAAACAAGCAGAGAGGAGAAAAGGAGTTAGGTTTGTGGAGATGCAAGCCTTCTTAGAGCAACAACACATGCTTGTTTTGTAGGTTTTCCAGTGCAATAAACACAAAAAACATGCCTATTTTTGTATAAATGTTACATACTGTACACTAAGTACTTACTGATATTACTTGACAGGCCACATTTTTTCTTCTTTCCAATGTAAAATCGGACTCAGATCTGACCGTAAAAACATTTGGCTGAGTTACACTTGCAGTAGGAATTAGTTACGGCTCATATTTTAGTTTTATCTCACCAGACTCTAAATGTGTAAAGCATAGGTCACTGTCTGTCTTATGCATTTTTCCAGAGAACAGTATATGACGATTTTTGTGTTGCTCAATACAACTGCAGTTTAGGACCACATTTGGACAGCACTTCCAGGCTTGTTCACTCAAAGTCTCTCAAAGGAGCAGCTCGGATCCCTCCCTCTCTTCTTCTCAGTCCACATCCTTCTCTTCCTCCCTCCCCCTCCACATTTTTGTTGGACTGAATTTCACTGGAGTTTGCCAAGTCCTGGCTGGAGACCGCTTACACATATTAGCTTCATTTAGGGGAAAGAGAAACTTAAGGAGTTGCTGCAAAAAAACATGTTGAAAAGAGCCTGAGAGGATAATAAGGTTTAGCGACTCAAAACATGTCAACAGGTCATGTATTAAGATGTCACCAAAACAAATTTTCTTATTTCTTCCAGGGGGTGCAAAATCAGTGCTGCTTCTTCAGTGAAGCTGCGAAACATATTCGACCAAATAAAGTTCTGTCCAGTTGACAAATTGAATTTCTCCTTTGCTATTTATACAAACGTTATCCTAAATGCATCTTAATCTAGTTTTTCTTGCTGTTTTATTGTGTATCGTGTATTGGGGTTTACTGTTGTATGTCAAGCACAGTTGTGTGTCAGTTGAAGCAGTTGTTTTTAAATGTCCTACAAATAAACTTGACTTAGACTTTTTTTTATTCAAACATTTTTAAATACATTTATAAAGTGCTTTTTACATGCATTCTCCACATACACTGCAGCTATTAACCAGATATATGGCTTTTCATTACAGTATTCACATGACTCTCTGTAAGTTTAAATTTATATTTTTCACAAAATTGAGTCAGAATTAGTTTTACTAGTACTTTTGTTGCCTGTAATGTAATGCCTGCTGAAAACTACATTTTTAAAATATGTAAAGAGTCTAATTCTATCAGATGGGGGCAAGAGCCAGTATTCCTGAATCAAATGCAGTATTTTCACAATAAAGTCACAATTTTGTAACTTTGACCAATGTATAGTAATATAATTAAACTAATCAACACCAAAAATCTGCAATAATTATACCTGCCCCATCTCAATTTAACACTAAAAGAAGCCAAAAAAATACAGGAATAAGCACTGTATAATAGTTCAACCATATTCCATATCCCACTCCATTCTTATACAAAAATAACACATCTGTAGCAGCAATAATCCCCTTGTATTATTTTTAAAGGCACATTACTTCAATTTGTCTGAAAATACTGCAGGATTACTTGAAAAACTGAGCTAAGTTACAAACTCCAAACAATCAAAATATGACCACAACACTTGTCCAGCAATAGCTCCAAATCTGGCCTTATTGCATAAGAATAAGAAAGAAAGAAAAAGAAAGAAAGAAAAAAAGAAAGAGTCCACCTTTTTGCAGTACTATAACTATTATAATCACCATAAAATTGTATAGAATACATTATTATTTTATTCTATTAGTGTGCCTTTCAGTGCATATTTTATACTGCCACTTCCCTATGTTTATAGATAAATGTAATTTTGGTAGACCTTAATTCTAATGTAGATCCAATAACACTACACTAAAACATGAAAAAACCTGACATAATGAACTGTTTAAGTGTTTAAGTTTATAACAGTTCAGGCTTACACTACATTATTAATACCCTAACTCCTAATCTTCTCAATTAAGTAGTTACTAAGCCTGTGTTATTCAAAAGGTCTATATTACGCTATTTTTAGATCTATGTTATAATGTTTTTCCTCATGACAAACATACCTGGAGTTGTGTTTTGTTTCATTCACACATGTTTAACACACAAACCCTGTATATTTAGGCTGAGAGGCAGACAGAACAGAAAACACTGGAATTGTAAATCTCTACTAAAAGAATAAACTAAAGATAAAAGGTATTTTGAGCTTTGATAGACCGACTAATATTAAAAGATTATTCAAACATGTGTGAATGAAACAAAACACAACTCTAGATATGTTTTTGATGACGTAACAACATTATAATATGGCTTAAAACTCACAAGAGTCAATTTTGTGTAATATGGGACCTTTAACTATTTGTTCTTCATTGATTAAGTCTTGATTCATACTTTATTAAGGCTAATTTAGGTGTAGTTCTTATAGTGGTACTGTTGATCCTTGTACTTTCTTAGCGCATCATACCCTAAAGGTTTACAGCCCTGCGAAGACTGACTGTGCTACCAGGCTATCCATGACATTCTTGTTGAAATATCTGGATGCCCTCCCGGTGACAGTGAGGGACACGTCAGACACTTCTATGGGTGTACTGACTGCACTGGTCCTGGGGCAGTAGAAGAGACGAGGGGGCACTGCTCTTGTTACCCAGTGATGGTGGCTACGGAGTGGGCCGTGGAGGGGGTAGTAGGGCTGTGGGGGCTGGGACAGTTCTCTGATGGAGTCCTTGTATTCGTCCATGCCAAAGCCGGGACTGTCCAGGTCTGCTTCATCTAAGTCCAATTCTTGGATTTCACTGATGGTCGGGAGGCGGTCCACACACGAGAGGAGATAGCGGGGCCTCATCCTATAGAGTAAGGGTTAGTGACAACGGTAAGTTGAAGAGCACAACTGGTACAACGTCAATTAAAGTGCAGAACAAGAACCATTCAATACATCACAATACATACAAATATAAAGGTCCTATATTGCACAAATTGACTCTTGTGAGCTTTAAGCCATGTTATAATGCTCATATCAAAAACATACCTCAAGTTGTGTTTTTGTTTCATTCACATGTTTTATTATTAGTTTGTCTACATCTCCACAGCTCAAAATGCTCTGTTCCACCTTGTGATGTCATGAAGCGATAGTTTTCAAATTAGCAGCTACGTTTTACATTTTGTTCTGTAGAGAATGGCAATTCCTGGGCTGGAAATATGCAAATTATTCTAATGAAGGTGTATGGAGCACTTCCTGTATTACCACATGACATCACAAGGTGGAACAGAGTGTTTTCAGTTTGAGAAAAGAACACAGCCTAAATATGCAGGGTTTGTGTGTTAAACATGAAACAAAACACAACTCCAGATCTGTTTGTGATGAGGAAACAACATTATAACATAGATTAGACAGCAGCAAAATATGGACCCTTTAAATTCCTTTTATTATTAGAACCACTTATTTTACATCATAATCTGTCAAATGAACATATAATAATCAAATGCATAAAAACCATCTTTACCTGGCTCCTCGTGTCCAGTTCTTGTAGTTTCTCTCACCTCCTCCGCTCTGCCCCTGTCTCGGTCCTTTACATGTTAATAAGACTGGTGGAGTATTGGTGTCACTGTGTCCACAGATAAGGACCCAGACTGAACTGACCGGGCCCATTATAGCCCACGGGCTGCCTCAGGTTAAGCCCTTAAGAGATCAGAGCAAAGTAGGTGCTTCATTGGAAAGTTGAACAGTGAGATCCTGCCAAAGTAATTAGAGAAAGTATGACAGACAAAACAACAACAAATACAAGTAAATACACAAAGACGATGAAAGGAAAATTACTTAGTGGATCAAGGATTTCAAATTGTTTACCAGTACAAAAAATATTTACTTTTCCAAGAACACCATTTAGGTTAAGGGGGTTTAAACTTGTACTGACACAGGTCCAGTGGTGGAACGCAACAAAGTAAAAGTATTTTACTAGTACACATTTTAGGTATATGTACTTTTAAAATGGATACTTTTACTTCTCTACATTTGAGAATAGGTAACTGTACTTTCTATTCTACTACATTTTTGGACTGAAAACTGAAAGTAATTTTATTATAGTTTGAGACTTGCTGAAAAGTCTGAGGGGTTTATTTTTTAACATATTCACCATTTGGACAAATGAAAATATAAAGGCAAAAACTGCTAGAAAAAATTATCAGTTCAGTAGTTTCTGTTGAACAAAATTCAGCACACATCAACATTTCTACATTTGAAGCTTCATTAGAACTCAAAATATGCATGAAATACTTTTACTTTTTACTCTTTAATTACATTAAACTCTTTAAGTACATTAAAGAGCATTTTAATAATTTTACTTAAGTAGATTTTTGTATGTTTTTACTATTTTTTTTGCTCCAGTATCTGCACTTAAGTGACAAAATTGAGTACTTCTTCCACCATTGCACAGGTCTAACCAAAATAATACACCCCAAAAAGGTTCATTTGGTCTTTTACTTACTAATTACTTTAGTTTTCATCTAACAAAGCAGTTTTTTTTAACTGGACATGTGTTGACTAAATCATTTGTCTAAATCAGAGTCACAACAACAGCCGTGATTCTTCTGATGAGTCACATGATCTTATTTGACCGAGCACTCAGATCTTTACTGTAAACCTTAAGAAATACTACAGCAGAAATGGTGCCATCTTGGAACACAGTAACAGAGTTAAGACGTTACACAAGAATGAGTCCATGTCAATGGAAAAACATGAAGCAAAGTGCATGTTTGGGCATAAGTTTCTCCTGCTAATATGATTATCTATGGCTGCAACTAACGATGACTTTAGTAGTCGACTATTCAGACATTATTTTTCGATTAGTCAATGGTCAAATGATTATTTATATTGCTCACTGAGAACTTTTACATTTTAACTAGGGATTCACCAATGTTGGTATTAAATCCAGGAAAATTAGCTGAATCAGGTATTGGTTTAAGTTGATATCCTGGTTGGGCTGGAAGTAATGAGACTATTTACTGGCTGATTTTGGCCTAGAACGTCTTATAATGTTTGGACTTTTATTCGTCCAAAGCTGTTTAGTTGTGTTGTGAAGGAGAAATAACAGTTGCATAACACAATTGTATCAAGTCATTGTATCTTAAAGCCGTAGTATCAATACCGGTATCGGAACAGAAACAAATGGATCGCTGCATCCTTAATTTTAACCAAATAAAGACAGAAATGACTGAAGGTTTCTAAACAGGGAGTATATGCAAATAAAAAAAAAAAAAAATCTTTTGAATGGGAAATATTCTCAAAATGTTGAATGAATATAACAAGAAACTAAAAGTCATGAACACAGAGCAAGCAATCAGTCTGGGAATTGAACCTACAACGTTTTTACTGTAAACCACTACAGAGTACAACACTGCCAACTTTTACCCCTATCTGAGCATGCATTGTAATACTTTTTACTTTCAGTTGCTTTTCAGTCCTCTCATAAACGTAGGCTAGGCTCTTTTGTGGCACTGAATCGCTAAGTCAACCTCACAGCCTCATTGTTAACTGTAGCATTAGTTAATGAGCTAATATGCTATTTGTGGCTCTTTGCAGGTCCAACATTAGCCTGGTCAGAGATTAAGGCCAGGGCTGAGAACAGAACTGAGCTGGTGCTTCAAGACTACCTCACACGGTACAAAAAAATAAGATTAATCTGATTTAGGGTTTCAGATAACAGCCCACCAAAATTCCCAAGGTTTTAAACATTTTAGATTGTGTGTGTGTACAGTATCCTGTTTATGTGAGTGTCCATGTAAACGCAGTATCCCGATTTCAGTATCCTGGATTTGTTAGTACCTTACTGTGTTTTTCAGAGAGTACTCAGGATACTGTGGCCTGTAGACGCAGTATCCTGATTTCTCTAAACTGGTGCTGTATTGAGCATGTGCAAACTGAAGTAACAAAAACAGTAGGAGCAATTACTTTAACAAAACGACTCAACCTTCTTCCAGGACTTTTTAAGTAATATTATTTTATACTTATAAAACAATGAAGCAGCCTACTGTTTAATACAGTGACCTTTTACCACCAGGCTCACTTCTGTGTCTGTCTGTGCTGCTCTTGAACTTCACTGACCCTGTGAGGCTGCGTCGTATTTTTCAGCTGTTAAAAAACGTCTTTTACTGAAGCTGTGACAGAGCTCCACAGTCTAATGTTCTTACTTGAATGTATATACTCTTTTTTGTTTTTTTTTTGTTTTTAGAAACCTGTTAAAAAGCTTTAAGTTAGCCAAGTTGCTACATTGCCAGATCTGTGCCATAGTTACCATAGTAAGCTTATTTTCAACCATAAAAACTATGAATTAATGCAAGATACTTTAATGTCTAACTGTAAATCTTCCAGGCACAACAACAACATCTCTATAGAGACAAGCAGAGATGTGCACCAGAAAATTCACACAGGGATTCTTTAGAATTTTTGCCCCTATGTTTTCAAGAATTCAGTGGTAAATCCCTCCCATGAGAACAGTCACTGTGTTTCCAGACGACTAACCCCTTCCAGTTAAGATTTGCTTTTGTTTTTCAAAAACTGATGGGTATCACAAAGGTGGAAAAGTACCCAAAAAATGTACATTAGTGTGTTGTTAGTTAGAAGTGGATAAAGTAATGACAGCTAAAAACAATTTGGGGAAACTACTTAGACTATACTTTCTTACTCAACATTTTTATAATTTTATGTTAATGTAATTGCAAGGAAAAAACATTAAATAAATAAAAATCTGTTCATTTCAGAGGATATACACAATAATAAGAATAACAAATGATCAACTCAAAACCTTCAATATTGTCAAAGTAAAAAGTAAAGTATGTGACTACTCACATGGAACGAGTAAAACTTTTACTCAAGTAAGAGTACTATACACTGTGAAATATATTACTCAAGTATCTGAAAACTATACTCTGAGAAGTACAACTTTCTTCAAAAGTATTACATTAGAGATCCAGTCTGTGTTTGTGGAGGATTTGAGATGAAGCTTGTTTTGGTGCTTTGACATTTGACATTGTCATTGTTGATCCCTAAAGTGATTAAGTGAATACCACAGCTACTTTTAAAATAAAAAAGAGAACTATCTGAAAAAAGACATTATTTTAAATCTAATCTTATTTTCTATTCATTTTAATTTTCTTGCTCTGGGTAAAGGGACAGTAAAAAGTTCTGGATCACTGGCAGACAGGGTGTTTACAGTTTTTCTCATTTAATCTGGTACAATTTTCAGATCAAAATTGAATTTTTACAGATATAAATGCCTTCCTCAAAACAATTCATACAAACATCAAAACCTATTACAAAATCAGTGAACCTGCTCAAAATCCTTAGTGTTTCTCTCACTGAACATGTCAGTTGGAACTCTCTGCAGCCTTTATGGAAACACCATCAAAATGCATCACTGCGTTTACAGATTATTACAAAATATATGAGGCTCATGTTAGAAATGTGCAAGACAGAACAGTTTGTGTAACAGTTTACAATATCAGTAACTGACACCATTTTACTCTTTTCACTCTCAACTGATCAAAGCAAATGACTCATCTGTGATACATTCCCTTTTGCAAAACTCTGCCTCCTCATGTTCCAGTGGCTACAGGGACCTGCCCCTGCCCACCTCACCCCACACACCTCACCACCTACACACCACCTCAACCACCTCATGTTGCCTCCGCTCCTCCATCTCCTCCACACAGTTCTCTCTCAATCAGTGGAATACAATTCTGTAGGATAAGCTCACTGCACACATTTGACTTTTTGCAGATGTATAAGTTTGGAAAATGCCTTAGAAAACTACTGACCATTTTCGTGGCCATGGTTCCAAACAATGAGGTAATACTGAAATGTTTTGAATGGTCTGTCCAAATACTAGTAGATGAGAGCCACTATAAGCCATTTTGAACAGCCTGACAAAATCAAATGACAGTGTATGAAACAGAAGACCATTGTACAAAATCATCTGAAACAGTGCACCAAAGAATTTGCTCTTTGGAAAAACAAACAAGAAAATGGCCTAAAGATGTACAAAAGCAACTCAAGGATTTGAAGGTTGTACAAGTAGAAAATTCTCAGTGCTGATCAGTGTGCCAAAAATGTGCCAAAACAGCAATGAAAAAATGTAACAGACTTTGTGTTTGTCAAGGGGCGGTTGTGACTGTGCAACGCCCCCTACTGAATAAAGGTCAGTATTACACCTTATTTTGAATAAACTGTGTACTTATTGGCTCGAGTAAATGTGCTAATTATTCACAGTGACAAACTTGCACCACAAGTCATTTAAAACCATTTCAAAGCATGAATTTGTTGAGTAATTTTATATCAGCATGGGTGGCATTATTTTAACAATATCATGGCTTTTTAAGACTTTGTTTACCTCTGTAAACAATCTGCAGCTGACGTTTAAAAAATGACTGTGTCAAAAATAGACGCCCTTCCATACCCAAATCATTTCAAATCTATATCATATAATTCTTAAGCTTCATATAGTATGGTTTGGTTTCGGGTGTCAGGTGGAGTACCTTTAATATTCCACAGTATGGCATTAAATGTATGTTTAAAGCAGGGACTCCTCTCCACAGACCTGACCCGTAACTTGGCCTGGGGCTGTCACCTACTTGTTTGCATGGAGACGGGTATGTTAAATGGGTAGATCGGTTGTGGGAATTATTAAAAAAAATCTCTATGTCAAGCACTTTACATACCATTTATGAAAAGTGCCTTAAAATAAAGTTTGGTTGAGTGGTTGATTAAATGCCATACTGTGTGACCTTCTAAGCAAAGCAACACATTTCCATGGAGACAAACAGAAAAGTTATATAGTGCACCTTTTACTTGTTTCTCATTAAAGTCATTAAATTCATTTATGGGCTGCACAGTTGAAACTTGATTTGATTAGAAAAGAGAATGATAGGTCTGTTTTATATCAAAAGTTGGACTCTTAGTTTGAGTTATTTGTACAGATGGAAAAGCCACCAGCAGAGAGGAACAGGGAACAAGATTTCCCTCAAGACAATGAAACCAGCTATGTTATACTGTTATGTAACTGAGAAACAATAGAAACCTGACTGTGAACTGCTATAAATGAGTTTCACGTCTTTAAATTTTCTCTACGGAGGACAATAAAGTGTACCATAACCTTAATCTTATTTGCACAGCAACTATTACATAAAAAGGCAGACATTGTCATATACGTACATATATATTTATTTGAAGTCATAAATCAGTGTAACAGAAAAATCTATAATTAAATAAGATATTATTACTATATATGTATATAAATACAATCAAACTGATGACGGGTTTAAACTGTTGCATTTCCAAAACAGAATAGTGATTTGAGCCAGTGACAAAGGAAAAAAACCAGTGTCCCGATATGAGTTACGACTAAATTGCAAAGTAGTTTACATAATGGTTAAAATAAATACACAAATTCAAATGAAAAATAAAATCATACATACAAACACCCTCATATTGCATTATTCCTATAGTTTACTTTGGCTCAAAAAATACCCAACCATATTTAATTTCGATGTGGAATCGTTTTAAAAGGTGCAGTGTAGCTTTTTTGATGGAAGGTCCGCCACCTGCTTGTCTCCATGGATGTTATGGGCTTACCTGGAATGTTCCACAGTCTGGCATTAAACGTACAGGTTAGATCCGTTGAGAGGTGAGCCCACTCACAGTAAGAATTTATGTTTTTTTCAGTATTTTGGAGCAATCAAAAACACTTGAAATTGAGTAAGTGCAAGATGAATTCATGCCATACTGTGGAACATTTCAGGCACAGTGGAAATACCATGGAAATAAGCATGTGGAAAAGTTACATATTGCATCTTTAAACTGCATTCTTATTTTGAGCAAAGGAACACATTCAGCATTGTTCAAACATTATCCAAATGATCACTCAACACACACAACAACAAATGCAATGAAACATCCTACACTGTCACACTATGGCAGCCTGTGAGAGCCAAAAAGAGCTTTACAATCCTGAATAATATTTATGGTCTCAATGATAACATTCATCTTAATCACATTATCATTCTCAAATAAAGGCTGATTGTTTCGATAGCCCTCATAAAGTCTCTATAATGAAATAAGTAGACTATATTTTCACAAGAGGACATTGATTTTGTCATTAAGTTTAAATGAGCTTTGGCATCAGGAGAACAGAATTCACACAGTGGGGCGGGCTCAGTTACTCTTATCATAAACCATTCAGAATATAGGTTTAGTTTGGCAATTAATACAATTCATAAACAGCAAACATGATTATTGGATAACAACATAAGTTAACCTGATTCAACCTTGTTTTGAGTAGTTGTTGTTTTTATACATTATACTGTTTCAATCATTTTTCTGTAAATTAATTTTGGACTTACTCTATTTGCAGATATTTTACTTTATTTTTGTTTAGATTATAACGCTCCACTAAAATATGAAAAATGAAGTAGTGTAAAATGATGTAAGTGCAGTCTTGTAGCATTAATCAGACACTACAATTTATGGAGTACTTCTGAATTTTTCCCTTATCATGTAACACAAACTTGAGACTGTTTTAATATTAACCCCATTATAACTCCCCAACCTTTTAAAGACTCTATTCACTAAACTAGAGACTATAGAAAATAAAGCCAAAACACTTTAAATCCACACATTCACATTTTGTATTCAGATATCAATGTACAAAATGGTTATTCATCTTCATCATGTTTGGAAAGTTCTATAGCACAAGATTTTAGAAAAACTCACCAATATTAAGCATCAAAGAAACTTTATCCTGTATAATTATTGATTATTGTTAAAACTTGTATACCTGAGATTTGTATTTATTTACGAATTAGGAAGAATTAGTAATCGTCATGTTTGGCTGAATTGTCCAAAAAAAAAAAAAAAAAAAAAAAAAATTGAATATTAAAAATATATTGACTTTTCTGAATAGGTAAGAAAATAACACAATCACAATTTAGAATATCAACAGTCTCATTTGAGCAAGCCGTGTTACTTGCCTTACTCCAATAATTGTATTTATAAATGTTTTACTTGTGCTTCAGGGTCCTATATTATGCAAAATTAACTCTTGTGAGCCGTAAGTCATGTTTGAATGTTGTTACCTCCTCACAAACATGCCCAAAGTTGTGTTATGTTTCATGTGACATCACAAGTTGGAACAGAGTGTTTTCTGTTTGAGAAGAACTCAGCCTAAATATGCAGAGTTTGTGTGTTAAACATGTGTGAATGAAACAAAACACAACTCTGGGTATGTTTTTGTCGTGGGAACAGACATCAGAAAATAGTGTAATGTGGTCTCTTTAATATTGGGAGTTAGTTCAAATGTTCCTGTGGTTTTGCCCAAATTTGGCACTTAAATGAGCCAGCTTCTGCCCCAAAACTGTAAATTTATTAAAACCCATGTTCTAACACCTGGCGCTCATCTGCAGTGCCCTTTCTGCTTCTTGTTGCGGGCGGGCGCTCTGATTGGCTGACTGGTGCATCCGTTCTCCAGCAGCGTGGGGGCGGGACAAGCGGGAGGCGAGACAGGAGAGAACAGGTCTGCTTCTCCATACATGTTTGATTTGAACGGACCGCCTGCGGAAAACTGAGGGCTAGAGGAAAGATGAAATACAAGCAAGACTTTAGTTTTAACGTCCTATTTTATTACAGTCAATATAAAAAAAAAACTCCAATATCTGATATTTATTAAGTACTGAGGCAATATATTTAAATACTGGTAACTGAATAAGGAATTCTGTGTAAAATGGACAAGATGCACAAGACAATATCAAAATAAACCAGATTAAGTTATTGTCCAAATTGTCCAGTGTTTATAAATATATGTGATCTAACTACTAATGATTTCTTAGTTTCACAATCTAATTTTTATTGAAACTAGGGTTGGGCAATATGTCAAAAAAAAAAAAAAAAAAATTATATCACAAATTTCTTGACCTGATTTTGATTTTATCATGATTCTTGTCTTCTTAGTATCTTTTATATAGTATTTAAAAGGTAACTAAAGCCATCTGCTGTTTCTGCAAGTTTACTCTTCAGTATGATTGGTTAATCCACCTGTCACTCAGAGCACGATGAGTGGGTGGAGTAAAATGCCATGACCAAAGAGCTGTATTAAACAGTTATAACGACTTAACCAAAACAGCAAATCGTCACAGAGATGATGATTTGATTTTTATTGCCGTATCATCTATTCCTATGTGAAACTCTCAGTAAAGCCCATGCTGTATAGAGGAAGTGTAGCGTGTATGTATGTGTGTACCTTATGGGCGTGCGTGGGCTGCTGTTACATCGACGCATCGTTCGGGGTTTTGGTTCAAATGAGAATCCCTCCTTCAGACTCTCCAACACAGATGGAGCCACGTACGTGAAGCCCTGATGAGCAAGTACCAAAAATATACTTAGGTCATAGTGCAGTCAGGCACACTAAGGTATCCTTATAGATTAATTTGTTAAGCATCGCAGTTGTACAACACTACGGTAAATGCTATGGAGCTTAACAGTCCCACCCACTTGAAAGCGTGCTGAGGTCATTTTCCCATAGAGTTTTCCAAAATAAAAAGATGTGGCCAACTGGTTATGTGGTGCGGTAAGATTGATAACACTCCTATTTTCAGTCCAAAAAAGACATTTAAAACTTTAAAGTCTGTTAAATGTTTTCATAGGTTAAGTTTATAAAGTTTCAGAAACAAATTTTAGATTAGTTTCCACCTAGATAATTAGCCCTGAGTGACCTAAAAATCTTCTACTTTAGTCTATGGGAAATTTACTTCCGGAAACAAGTGGTGGGGGATTATTGTTGAGCTCCATTGAGAAGAACACAATATGTTTTACTATAAAAAGTCTGTCATTTGATACTGACAGCGAAGGCGAGCTCAGCGCTGTGGCTCAGAGTGGTGTCGTCTGGACTGTCCACTGGAGTCTGTCGAGTGAACCTGGTGTCAAACTGACTCACGTCCTCCTCTGAGTGCTGCAAAACAACATACACAGTCATTTATTTAACACACTAAAAGGTGGGTCATCTGAATATGTGTCAGCTCTTTTTACTATATTCCCTCTCCCTAATTTAATAAACATAAAAATCCAATTAAAGAGGGAACTTTCTACTACAGTATGTTAAAATGCTTGAAGAAAGTTTAGATGTCATCAATGCATGTTTGAGTAATTTAGCGATCATTTCAAACCCTTTCATGTTTATTTTTCATGTTTATTCAAACCCTCTGTAGCTGCCATTAGTGGAGACTGTCGTACATTTAAGTTCATGTTTTGTAATATTCAGATTGTAATACTATTTATTGCCTTTTAATATTTTACTGTAATAAATAACATGAATTTACTGATAAATATGACTTAATTAATTTCATTTTTTTATTTTGGTTATAATACGGGGAAAAGGGGAACCTTTTATTTGTTCTGCTTCCAATTTCAACATTGTTTCTGAGGGGAATATTTACGGGTGCACTTCCTTCTTAATTGGGAAACACACGAGGAGCTGCACTCTGACTTCAGAGATAAAAGTGGCAAAAGGACATTTGTTTTAAGTTTGCTCAAGAGGACGTTCTAAGATGTGGACTTTATATTCCTTTTGAGTCAATGTGGCCAATGAAGTAGATTTTCTATAGTTTTATTGTGTAATTCCTTTTGTCCGTGTGTATGTGAAGGCTGCGTGACTTTGTATTAATGTGTAATTAAGTGTCTAGTGAATGTGTACTTTATTTATTCTTTATATTTATTTATGTGAAAAACCATATTTTAAGAGGGTTAAGTTTGAAGTTTTAGTATTTTCTTTTCCATAGTTCTGACAGCATGCGTTAGCAATGTGAGGCTAATTTGCATGTGAAGACATGTTGAAGACTTCTCCTGTCCGAATAAACGTTTGTTAAAACCAAAGAACGACTCTGAGGGGAGTAACACCCTCCTTATGGTTCGCACAACATTATGTCCAATGCTCAGCTCACAAGTCACCCATGCTGCCACACGGAAATTTTTCATAAATATACAAAAGCATGACACAAAGCAATACACGACAACTACAAATGTGAGGGGATGCGTGCAGTAGTTTCATTAGTGTAATGTACATTGATTGTTACGTGATGGCACTCTGAAGGGGAGTGACGAGAGGAAGGACTCAGAAATATGTTAATGCATTGCTTTCGGCAAATATAGCATTATCAAAACAATAAAAGGTAACACAATGATCCAGATATGTTATCCGTTAGTAGTTAATACCTCATAGAAGTGTAATATTCCCTCTTTAAATATTTTTTCCCTTAGTCTCACCAGTTGTGGCTTGTAGGGGGGCTCCACTCTCTTGCTGAGCAGGTCGTCCCAGTTGATGTGTTTGAAGAAAGGATGTTTCTAAACACAGAGGAAGCCCTCATTAAAATTCTCTCTCATCTCCAAGAGCCCTGTCTCGCCATCGCCCCCTGTGTCCGCCTCATTTCACTACAAAAAGACTTTCAGACATGTCCTGAGGAGGAGGTCGGCAGGAGAATTACTGTGTCCTCGGTTATTTTCACTGCTGAGGTGAAACATGGACTATAACTGTACAATATTATAAGGAGTTCTAAGTGTAAAAACTGGCATTTCGCTTTTTTAATGTTCAAAAACGTAATGACTTTCCGTTACTACATTTTATGGGTGACATTAGTGAAGTTTAATTTGATATGGCAAAGAAGGAACAGTTTTACAATACTAACATAAATTTGGCTTTTGAAAACACTGCTATGCAAAGGGTAAATTACTTTTTTTTCAATGACTCATCTAGTTTTACAAATGGTCTAATCTTATATTAAAATTTTTGTTATATCAGCAGTCAAGTCCATTACTGTCATTGTGGTGTTGAAGTAGTGTGAATGAGTAATTGGAGAGGCCATTGGCACAGATTGACAGTCCTTTCTTGACCCCAGGGCAGGTGTGGCTCAAATTAATAATGCAATGTTATCTATAGTATTTATAGTATAGTATATAAGTTTTAATTAATAAAAAATGAAACAACAGATATGGAATAAACATGTGAATATACTACAACTCAATAAAACTGAAACAGGAGCATTGGAGTGAATAATATGAGGTTATCAGATCATGTTAATGTGAAAAAACAAAGAGATAAGGCACATATTTGAGTTTAGCTGATGTAAATTTACCTGAATATCGGCAGAGTCTGCTTTACTGGAGCCAAGCCTCTGGGCCGGACTCTTCTTCAAAAGCTGAAAATCAAAGCACAGTCTAATTTAATGTATGTGGAAATATGCCACTTATAAAACCAGATACATACATTAATTATTGAATTGAATAGATTTCTACACACAACTTTTTGTTTTGAAAGTACTGGGATTTAAATGGGTTTTATGTCAGGTTAAAGGATTCTTCGGTTTTAAAACAAAATTTGAATGGTTGCAATTTAACCAATGACTTCCGGTGCAACTATTCAAGCATTATGAAATCTTCAGCAAATAATTTAATATTGAATCTCTGTGGGGTATTATTGTGCACAAAATTAGCTCAGTAATTTAAATTAGAGATAGACGGTTGGCCGATAAATTGGGCCAATATTTGCACTTTTTAGCATATCAGCTATTGGCCTTCAATCTTCTGCAGTGGTCAATATTTTGTTTGGCCCAACTAGCTGCCTAAATAAGCATAAAAACTATATGTATAAAGTTTAACTTGAATACTTTAGTCCAAAGGTGGTACTGAAGAACAGCTCTCTTATCCAGTTTGTATTAAAACAAGGTTGTGGATGAGCTTGAACTGAAATTAGACAATTTGGGGAAAATTATCCATGCATATCAGCCCAAAAATATCAGATGAGCTTAAAGGCCATCGGTTGCTCTGGATTCTAAACAATCGGCATCAGCATTGGCCATGAAAAAAATCCATACTGGTCATTTAAACCTCAGCAAAAACTGTTCATATTTCAGTCATCTCTGAACTGTTAAAGGTGCACTATGTATATGGAAGATAATCTGTTTCATCAGATTATGAATTTTAAATGCCGTTGAATTTCTCACTTTGAATATTTTAATTTTGAAAAAAATTAAACATTTTCAGTGTAAAAGTCAGCAGTGAAAAAAAATTTGCAGGAAAGATCCAAGATGCCAAGGCCTCAGGATTTGATCCAAGGTGATCTGATCTAATTCAGTAACAAGCAGGAAATGGTGTCTGATCGGTCAGAATTAGTCTCATCAAAACCTCAAAAAGGCCAATAAGGAAACTGCCTCTGCCCTCCTCACTCTCACATGATCGATTGCTTCTGCCTTGGCAACTTGGGTCTTTGCTGTGAAATTTTTCCCTGCGAATTTCACACTCTGAATTTTGACTGTTGAATTTGAGGGCTTGAAAAGATATGTGCTGAATATTTAAATGGTGATTTTTTTTATTTTGAATTTGAAGCATTTGAAAAAGTATACTTAAAATTTAATTTCAAAAATCAACATGTTTTTTCAGAGTTAAAAAAATTAAAGTGAGAAATTCAGCAGCATTTAAACAAAAAATCTGATGGAACAGATTATCTTCCATGTAACTATTCTGGTGGGGATCTGTCACCTGTTATCACTTTGCCTGGAATGTTCCACAACATGGCATTAGCTGTATTATAGCTCAAATATATCTTGAAAAACATACTTTCTTGCTATAACCAGGGTCACCTCTTCACAGATCTGACCTGTAACTTGGTGATAAGATTATACCAACCAGAAAAGGCAATAACATCTCCGTGCAAACAAGCAGGTGGCAGACCATCACCAGAAAAGCTTACATAGTGCACCCTAAATTGTCCTGGAAGAGTTTACAATGTGCTCTATGAACGAAGTCTAGATTTGTATTTTAAAACAGAATTAAGTAACATTTTTACCTAATTAAATGTCTCTATAAGTCCCTGCCATGGTTAAACAGTACATATTTTAGGGGTGTTTAAAGTGTCCGTCATCTTCACCTACTCGCTGGGTGGAAAACCAGCCTTGCAATATATTTGGCGGACCCAAGTCAAAGAGAGGAAACCCTGGTTATTTTTTTATATAAATTTAGCAACAACATTTGTTTTTATGTGATTATATGCCTATTGAAATTTCAATAAAAAAAAATCATGACAAAAAAAAAAAAAAGTCTGTTCCCTGACAGTGTATTCTCATAAAGGAGCTGCAGGGGGAGCTCTGACGCTGAAAGTTACTTAGCTCTGCTTTAAGTAAATGAACAAACACAAAGTAATTTGACAGCCAATTTGTAATTAGATACTGGATTAGTCTTCAGCCCTTGTGTAGTGCAATGTACCTTTTTGATGAGGTCCCGAGCGTCGATGGTCAGATAAGGGGGCAGGTTGATCTTACACTTCAGAATCTTATCTATGGTTTTCTTCCTGTTTTCAGCCGTGAAAGGAGGCTGTACAAAGGTTAGAAAAACACATTTTGACAAGGGTGACATTTGGGCAAAACTATTTTATAACTGTCATTTGATGGTGAGCTGTATTTACCATCAAAACATTCATATCCATTTCAAACAGGTTCCCTTCACGTGATTCACAATATTCTAGTTTAAACTGAGCTGGAGGACAGGACAGTTTTCTGTGGTGGAATTTGTCATTTAACTGTCAAGATTACATATTTGCTGACTTGGTTTAATGTTAATATTTCTCTGGCCCTATCTGAAGGAATCAAAACAGTGTTTTTTTTGTTTTGGTTTTTTTTTGTTTTTTTACATTAGCTTGAGTGCTTAGGTCAGAAAGTGGTGCCATTATTCAACACCAAAGATTGTTTCTAGTTGAAGGAACTTTATGCCATAAGATTAATGTGGTAAGTTTGTAAAGCCTATCTCTAATAAATAATGACAGGGTTCAACATCTGTGGATTATAAGTTTGGAGATTTCTTTCAAAAATAGTGAATTTATCATAGGCCCCTATCCTCCAGTTGAAATAGTGACACCATCAAATTGTGAAAAGAAACGTGAAAGAAAGAAAGAAACATATTGTCCATTTTGTTAGGAATTTACAATACACTACACTGTTTCTGCATAAACACAAATACACAAATATCCAGGACTCATCTTACCGATCCGGTCATCATGTCGTACATCAGGGCGCCCAGGCTCCACCAGTCCACGGCTCTGTTGTGGCCCGACCTGGTCAAGATCTCTGGAGCCCTGTGGAAAGGGTAAACACAAGTTTATATCTACAAACAACGTGAGATAACATCAGAGATAAAAGGTCAATCAGGCAGATATATTTAGCAAGAAAAATACTGCATAAATAAGAGACTGCGTAATTAACTGAATTTTAATTGAAATATCCAGTCATTTCAGAAAAAAATATATGAACTTGGGTCGTTTTAATCTAAATCTACAGCCAATTCTCTGTCAGTAAAAGAATGAGGTGTAGAATGGAGTTAGGAGGGGAAAAAAAATGTGTTCAATGGAAATGATTAGAAGTCTGTATTGAGTTTATAAAATTCATGTTGAAAGCCATTTTTTATACTTTGTAGGAGAAAATATAATTGGATCAAAAATCCTGATTGTTCTATATGAAAAACAATTATATAACCCTGCAAAATGTGATGGAGCTTTGCATGTGTGATTTATGTAAATATGATGTTTTGTGCACTGTGACCCACATGTACTCGATGGTCCCACAGAAGGTGTGAGTGACGCTGCCATCGTGAATGGACTCTTTACACAGGCCAAAGTCAGTCAGCTTTATGTGCCCTAAAAAAAACAACAACAACTGACATTTGTACATCATGTGCTTCCAAATGATACACTAAGCTTTTATACATGCCCTCATCATACTTAGATAAATACTCTACTTGCATACTGAGTAATACTTATGTTTCATAGTTTTTCTTCTTAATTTACTGGTATCATTTAGGTATAAATTAAACGTTATAGAGTGAAAATAGAATACAAATTGTCATAGGCTTTCAGGAAAGGGTGTGCAACAGCCACAGTTTTAATAATCCCCACTCTTTTTGAGCCCTTCAAGCCTCACCTACACACTTGATACTGGCATACTGGCAAAGTCACAGCTGTCAGCTTTTATAATTAAAGTAAAGATTATAAAAGATTTTATGATGACAACTTGTGCAAGGATACTTCCTGCCGATGTCAAAATTTCAGTATAAATGCTCAAAAAGTAGCCAATTTAATAGTACTTTTAGTATTGGCTATTAATTTTGTCATCAGTTATTAATTTATTAATTGAATCAGTAATGACTAGTACTGCTTATTTATTGAGTATCCTTTTTTGTAGATAACCTTAATAGTAATGTTTACCTTGGTGGTTGAGCATGATGTTTTCAGGTTTCAGGTCGCGGTAGATTATCCCGTTGGAGTGAAGGTGACCCAGAGCCAGCGTGATTTCTCCAAGATAAAAACTATATAAACACAACACAAACACCAGTGGCATTCATGAATAAATGTTTTCATTATAAGCAAAGGATCAAACTGTTATTCATCTCTGTCAAAATAAACCAGTGTGACTTTAAGAAGCCTTTTACTCACCAAGCCGTGTCCTCCATGAAGATGCCCTCCTTCTCCAGCTGCATGAATAGTTCACCACCTGAGATATACAAGAGAAATATTTAGCATAAAGTATGTTATAAATAAAAGTGTTTTTTGTAAACCACCAAAAAACACTGCTTAGGTGAAAGCCATTCTGTATTGTTGTGTTAAGGAGACAAAAGCCATGTGTGTGCTAATCTGATGAGCCCAGCTGATAAAAAAAAATAACTGGGCTAAATTACTCAAATATACTGGACATAGTATTTAACTCTGATATTCTATACCAGCTTTTGCACTTGAGTCTTGCTACAGTGTTTTTGAGGTTCGACACATGCATGACGAACAATGCATCCAAAATGCATTTATTTTGCCTTACCAATCAAACACTCCAGGATGAGGTAGAGCTTTCCTCCAGTCTGAAAAGCGTAAAGTAAATCCACAATAAACGGATGCCTCACGGTCTCCAGAATCTCACGCTCTGCTCGAGTGTGGGCTGTGTCTTTAGCATTGCATACAATCTTTGCCTAGAAAAGAACAGTAGAAATTTAGGAAAAAATAATAGCCTGAAATGATTCATGAATTGTGTTAAGTTGTATATCATTTGGGCTGTATGACACACCTTTTTCAGGACCTTCATAGCAAATATTTTTCCAGTCTGGGCACCTTGCACTTTGCGTACTTGAAAAACCTGGGAAAGAGTTAATTAATTAGTATGGTGAATGCATGTAATTTGTACAGTACACTCATTAATGTTTTTCAGTATATAATATTTTCAAATTTTCTTCTATAAATAAGACATTTTCTGTGTAAAAATGGCAAAATATCACATATGGAGGCATGTAAATCTGAAAAATTTATGAAGCAATGTCATCATTTTGTTTGCATATTAGATACAAATTCATTTACAGAGTGTATTTTTTGATATCTATGGATGCAGTTAATTAGTTAAGTTAATTAAATGAAATAATTAAAAGACCTTCAGGAGCAGATTTGGGTTATGGTTACATATGTTGTTTCCAGCTGAAATTTTGCATGTCGAGATAAGAAACAAACAAAAAAAACATGGAAAAAAGTTTTACCAATTGGTGTTTAATCTTATATTATGTTGTTGTTCGGTTGTGTTAACTAAATGGAAATGTGGAATAGAATTATGCCATTCTTGAGGGACAGACCTTGCCATATGCCCCTTTTCCCAGCACCGTGAGCAGCTCAAAGCAGTCAGGGCCAACCCTCTCACTGTCTCTGTTCACACTCTCACTGGTCAACTCCACCTCCTCCGTCTGGACACTGGGAAGAAACAACAACGATTTATAGACAATTTCTATTATAGTTTATAATTTGTGTATATATTTTGTTAAACAAGACTCACTTTTCTGATTCAGGCACTGTGAAGTCGCATACTTCATCCTATTGGTTCAAACACAAAAATAACATTACACATTTTCTTCTTCCCATCGTGCAAAGTACCACATGAACACCTTTGGTTTATTTTATTTTTAGGCCTATTTTTTGTTTTTCTCATAGCTTGACTGTTTTGAAATAAATGCTAAAGGCTGCCTTTCACAGCATGCAATTATCTGTATTTTTTCCACATTGTTCTGTTTGAAATATATTCGGTCATCTCAATAGAAAAATGTACTTAAAGAAAAATAAGTAAAGACTGGAAATTGTTTTTACTTAATCAACTCAATAAGAATATACATAAGAATACATTTTATAAACTAATAAATGTATGCAAACCTCTGCATCACTGATATCTTCAGTCTCCAGGTCGATGTCAAAGACTCCAGCCATTCTGAAACAATACAATACAAATTACATACATTATTCAGTTTAGATTGATCATTTCTATCAGCTTTGTGCGTACAAGTACATATAATTATATTACTGGTTCAATTAAGACTGAGTGAGCTAATGAACTCATGGGCGTAATGTAGAAATTGTTCAAAGAAAAATGATTCATACCCAGTTTGTGCAGTCCACACCCTGAGCTATTACTGGACACACAAAACTCATGTGTGACATTTCAGGGAACACACATCACAACATAATGTAAAACTATTTGGAACTCAAGTGACATGTCTTCCCTCAAAGAACAACCAGAGCCATACAGAGTTTTTGGCTGACACCTCATACACAAAGTATTTGTCCCTTTTGTTCATTTTAACATAACAATTTTCCTAAACATTTACCCAAGTTTAGGTATCAAGGTTAGCATGCTATCTCAGCTGGCAGGAAAATTAACACATTTTACGTAATCAATAAAAGTACTGGACAAGCTACGTTAGCACACAAGTTTGCCTTTATATATAACCAAACTCCTTATGCTGACACTATTCCTAATGCCTAAAACCCCACGACACACAATGATGTTAGCTGTTAGCTTTAGCCTGAAGCTAACGTGTTGACAGGCAGCTGATTTGACAGGAAACGTGCTACTAATGCTAATGCTAATGCTAACAACAACATGCTCCACCTGCGGACACAGTCAAGTTGCTCCTTTAGCCAGCGGCAGGTCGAGAAACGAAAAGGTTTTCTTTCATACACATGTGGTGGGAGGTGTCATCGCTCTGGTTAAAATAATAATCCGGTTATTAAAAGGGAAATGTCCGCTCCTCATGCTATCTGTTAGTAGCAGAAGCGCTGGTTTTGGCTTTTGTTGCAGCTGAATGAGAAGAGGGTTTTAAACCCGCACGTGATCATCCGCAGTCCTGGTTCGACCCATGACACCTCCTCCATTGAGTGTATCTTTGTTTTGCAGATATTTTGTTTATATCAGGGCTCTTTGGGCGAAAACTAGAGTGCCACACCTTAGTTCTACATTATTTTAGATCATACTACATTTAGGCTATAGAGCACAGCCAAAAACAGGGCTGGATGTGTCTAAGTCTCCAAGGAACAACTGGAATTGTATTTGTATGTATATTAAAATAGCCTGTTTTAGCCTATATTAGCCTTTTTTATTTTATTTTATTATTTTTTTTACCAGGAGCAAATAGAAAATGCAGTGAATAATCTTTATTTTGTGTCAGTCTGAATTGAATCAACTAACTACTCTCCAGATCTTCAGCCATATATTGGTCTGGACCTGGCTAGAAAAATATCATGACTTGAGATCATGAGCTTAAGTATGAGAGAATCAACGTCAAAGTATTTGTTTAAAGCAGGTTTATAAGAGAAAGACGGCTGATGTGGCATTACAGCCTCTAGTCAACTGAGAGGTCGCCATGCTCTGATGCTGTTTCATTTGTTGACAAAACAAAAAAAAAAGCTGAAAAGCGCTGTACAAATAATTGTCCACATTTTCCATGTTATTTTAGCAAGCTGCTTAAACCTTTTCTAGCTTGAACAATTTCTAGACAATTTACATTTGCAATATATTAATATAAACGTTTTCTCATGTAGCTTATTAATAAAAAAGATTCAAGGTTCAGGTAAAAAATATTAACAGGTAAAAGACATTTTGAAATTATATAGTTAGTAATTTAGATAGAATGTCAAAATTTTTATTAGCCTGAAGACAAGACTATGCCCAAACATACTGTAGGTGTTGTACAGTTCATAGGCTGGTAACAGTTTGGACCTTTTCAAAATCACGGATAGCCTTGCCACCTTCAGTAGTGTTACCAATATGTCAATTCTTGGGGCCTGGTCCATGGACTATTTGACATTCTGTTGAAAAGTACATTAAACTATTTAAAGAGTATCATGTTTGGTTTCACAGTCAATTTATCTGAAATATGTCTAGGTGGTGAAAGAGGAAACAAGTCTACTCCTCGCATGAAAAGAGGTAACAGGTAAAGACGTTGTGTTTTGACACAGAAGAAGTGGAATTTATTTTAGTGTGTGGGCTGGTGCGTTTCATTTCAACCAAAACCAAAGCTCTTCTGTGGTTAACCGACTGTAACAATGGTTCACTTGGGTGAGTTGTGTTTTTTAATCTGGAAGAAAATATATGTAAAATAATGTGAAATTTAAACAATATATAAATCATAGTCTAAACTAGCCACGCTATATTTTGGTTCATTACAAATCATTTTTTTCTTTTCCTGTTGTCTTTAAGTATTTGAGGTATTTGGGACCATTACCAAGTCATTTCCCCAGTTATGTCTAAATACATAAATATCCCAAATTTTAGAGATCTGTCCAAGTTATAACTTAATTTTTCATTCTTTTTTCAGGGTTAATCATGGCTATAGCACTTGTCCAGATGCAGCAGGTACAGACAGTAGAGGTTCAGCATGTGCAGCCTGGAGCCACAGTCTCTTTAGTCTGTAATCTGACTTCTTTTTACAATATCGCCTGGTTCAAAGAAAATCCACACAGACCCCCAACCCTAGTGGTCTTTGTCAACCTCAGAAGAGGAAACATAGTTTATGGTTAATGTTTCACTATTTCTGACTTTACACTTTCTATCAATAGTATTTGTATAGGGCAAACTATTAAGACTAAAATGGTGTTTCATGAATAATTTTAGCTGCACTGAAACGTAACAAATAATTATTAGCTCTTTTCTGCTGCTACAATTCTACGTTTTAGCCCCATTTTCAACATTTTTGTTAACATCTTTTTGGTCAAATATAATGGATTATGTTTTGTTTCTTTTGTTGTTTTTGTTTTTTTTAGATTACCAGACTGAGCCCCGTTTTACAGTGGCGTTTGTGCACCGCACTCTCACCATCACTGATATCAGTGAGCGTGACCTGGGCATGTATTTCTGTACGGTCTATTTGAACTCAGAGCTGCTGATTGGATCGGGAATCGTACTTCAGGGTATGGTCATGAATTGAATTGGCAAATAGGTTGGGTTCACAATAGCCTCAGAAAGTGGTGCCATTATTCAACACCAAAGACATTTTGTCAGCTGAAAGGACTTGAAGACATAAGATTAATGTCACAGATTTGTGGACCCTCTCCCTAACAAATAATAAAGTTAAATGTTTGTGAATTTCTTTCAAAAACTCCCATTAGACAGTTTTACTAGACATAAAAATAATTAACTGTTTTATGAGGACAAATTATATTAAAATTTTGCTATGTATTTATTTAAGAATGCAACTTGTAGTACAACTTTGCCTAACTGCTCAAAATCTAACTTGTGTAGTTGTTGAATAATCCCTGTTTTGAATTGCAGGTCCTTTCCGCTTTGGCTTTTATCACTGGTACTGCTCAGCTGTGGGCGGTGGACTGCTATTTATGGTGGTTTGTGTTTGTGTGGTTCACTGGAAAACCAAAGCACAGAAAAATATCCCTCAGTGAAGAACAAAAGGTTTAAAACAGCAGTTACATATATGCAGTTCCTCCCCGGAAGCAAACCCAGGCAATTCCACATGTCCACATTTAAGTGAATATTGTGCAAAATCTTGATATCGCAAAACTTTGATGAAGTCTTTGTGCTTGTGTGTGCTCCTTTTTAACGATTATATGTTTTGAAATACGATTGGATTATTTTAATTTCAACATGTTTGTTTCAACATGCCTTTTAGTGTATATGCTTATTGATGTTATAAAATGCTATGAATTGTAAAGTGCTTAAAACAATGTCTTAATCAACATGTGGCTTAGAAATGGTGTATTAGGCTACGCTCAAAAATTAAATGGAAATAGATTTCTGAAAGACTTCACAAGTTTTCATTTTTTCATAGTTATACACTGCGACTGTGCCTTTAAATACCTGTATGTATCCTGCACTCTTACTGATACTACAAAGATACTACAAACACAACTGAACCTCAGTGTTGCCTGTGCCCACAGTACACACACGCACTTCTATTGTACAGTCTATAGTTGCCCTTGTATCTGGGGACACAGAAAGGATTAGAAATGTTCAAATCGAGTTCTTTCAACCTAAAGATAGAACCCTAATAATCTATATTTACAATGCAATAATAAACAATCTCCAGCAGCAAACGCACAAAAAAAAAAAAAACTATCGCCCGAACAGGGACTTGAACCCTGGACCCTCAGATTAAAAGTCTGATGCTCTACCGACTGAGCTATCCGGGCTCTGTCAGTGAGTCTTATCATATATGTTATTATTCCTCTACTAAATCAGGCGGTTTAAGTTACTATTTTAAGAGGAATATGTGTAACAGAAAATCTCTTTCTATCCACAGCATTTGCACAAGGGAAAGTGAGTATCTCTGCTGGCACAAACATGACGTGTGAAATTTGCAAGCCCGGCGCGAAAATGTAGTAAATGATTTAGTTTATTAAAAAAAACATGTGCGTAAAGTTGGCAAACAGTCAAATGAACATTATTAGCGCGGGATCTTGCTTAAGTAGCGAGTTTGCAACTAACCAAATGTTTATAGCCATAGAACTATATCCATGTTTATAACGCGCCACGCATTGATTACAAGGTTGCCGTAAAATAAATTTGTTTTTGTAGCTTGTTATGATGATGAAATGATCTAGAAAAGTTCGCAAATAACGAAAATGTTTTATACGCGCTGACGTTTTGGGTAAGTAATGTTTAGTGTTTATAAATTAGCGTCGTGGTAAGTCTAAAGTGACGTGCTGGAGAATGCTGCGTTTTTGCGGTATAAATGACTCAGTGTGCACCTTTGATGTTTAGTAAAATTAAGAAATGCCAATTATTGAACTTAAAATTGTGGGGAAAATGAAAAGTTGACCAGGCCCCAGCGAGATTTGAACTCGCGACCCCTGGTTTACAAGACCAGTGCTCTAACCCCTGAGCTATGGAGCCTTGGTTGACGAACCTGACGTCATATTGGCCTAAATAGACTTTTCCAGGCAGAGTTTCATTATTTCAAGGAATAATTATTATAATATTAGCTTAGTTTTGTGTCTGCGTGCGATTTATAACGTCTGATTTACTATTAAAACATAAATAATGCAAGTACATAGTAATGCAATTCTACCAGCTATGACTAAATTAAATTGGCCTTCGAATTTTCAGGCAACTTTATTTATTCTAGCCTATTCAAACATTAAAATTATAAGTAATTGTTTCTGTCCAGTCACACACCATGACCACAGGTTTAAAAAATCGCCTCTGTTGGTCGTGACGTTACTCAATATTATCCACAAGATGGCAGTGATGCGCTACTTTTTTTTTTTTTTCTTCAAATAACTGCTCCAAACTGCTAAGATTGACGTATATCTTCAAATTTTAAGATTTTTTTCACGCAATAACGATTACCTACGTTTCTATTCTCTATGTAGATGTGTAGTGCAACCTTTGACAAATCATTTCCTCTCTGGGAGTAATAGTTTCTGTGTCTAGTGTTTGATTAAATAAATGACTGCAAATGCACTCTATGTCCATTCATTTTCTATAGCCTAACTACGCATGAAACTCAGAAATATAGGCCTAAAATTCTTCCAATCAGATAGGCCCATCCAATTCATTTATAAGTAGGCTTAATTAATGTTTTGTGCAAATGAAATGAGGGTCGGAGTGTTGGATCTCCCATTGGCTGTGGGTTGTGCGGGACCGTGGGAGTCTGTGGGGGCGTGGAGTGGTGCCCAAACCCTGGGGCTGTTGTCCTCCCAGTCCCCTCTGTTCATTAGACCAGGGTTTCTCACGACAGCACGGAGATGGAGGCCGCGGGATAGCGTTTGGATACCGATGAGACGCTTCAATTATGGATGAATTACCAGTTTAACTTTAAACGTGTGTGTCATTGAAGTTTTGTTAAGAATATGTAGGATTTCGCTACAACCTGCAAATAAAACGCAATGGAGCAGCCAAAAGGGTGAAGTGGATTTACTGAAAGACTTGGGACGGTCCTGAATTCTGTTCCAAGCGAGACAGAAGATAATTTCAACAGGTGAGAATATAATAAGTTGTGTGCATGCAGAAATGCCATCTTAAACTTCGCAATCGTTACGCAAATAAAGAAATGCAAACTGGTTTTCAAAGCATTTAACTTTTACTTCAGTGCAATTTTGGATAACCGTCTTAACCGTAATAACACAGTATTATGGGTAAAATAGACTCAGAATATTCCATATAGCTCTGCACTATCCCAGAGTTGTGTGATGTTTAGTAATCACGGACCAGTTGAACCAGTTTTTGGTTCAACATCGCAGAGGCTGGCAGCGCGCTGTTGGAATCCACGAGTTTTAAGATTTCGCTACGCCCAGAGTACGGGAGCTTTACGGACAATAGGTGTCAAGATCCTCACTTTCTCTGAGCGGTTTATTACCCAGTGTAAAGGTTTCGACTTCAATTTGAAGTGAGAACCGGTAATTGATCACACATCGAGGCGAGATTTCTTCTGCCCAAACGAGAATCACACAAAACCCCGTGCGTAAAGGCCCCCGCGCTGAAAATCTACGAGAACGCTTTGGTTTGGCTCAAGCTAAAGCAGAAGACCGGTGTCCGGTTTACCGAGCCCTCGCTTCGCCTGACGGACATCCCAGCTCCTTGTTACGGCGTTACAACCAAATACAGCCGAGGGAGGACTGTGATTTCCCCGCTTTGCGATGCAGTCTGCTCGGGTCTTTGCACAACAATGTATCGGCGTCTTGTCCCGGCGTTAGCTCAGCCGCTGCTTCATGTAAGACTGAAATGGCTTTGTCTTTTCTCATATTTTGCTTTTAATTATTTAAGTATGACTCGTACATATGTGCAGGTTTAGTGGTATATAGCATATTATTTAGTGCATGACAGAAAGACAAGTGGAAACGCTCGGTGTCTGGCTGGCCTCTGGATTAGCAGCAGACGGACCCATTTATTTTGGCTAAGAACCCCCTCACTCATCTCGGTGATGGCTAGCACTTCTTGGCAGCGGAATACAGCTCTCTTTGTCGTCTAAAACCTCATGATTTCTCCTCCAGGGCCAGCAGTAGCAGCATGCTCATGGGCTCCGCGGTGGTGGTGTGGGAATGGCTGAACGAGCACGGACGGTGGCGGCCGTACAGCCCCGCAGTGTCCCACCAAATCGAGGCGGCCATAAGGAGCAGCGACCCCCGCGGAGGAAGCGTGGTCCTGGGCCAAGTGGACAGCCGCCTGGCGCCCTACATCATAGACCTCCAGTCCATGCACCAGTTCAGGCAGGACACAGGTAAGAAAGATGATAACCGAAAGATTACCTTTTGAATGACCAATTATACTCCAGGAAGAAGTTTTTTCTCCATGCTCCAACATGCTATGATTAAGATACAGTAATGTTTTGGGAAATGGTCATATTTTGCAATGTATATGGTCGTCTACTGACAATGGCTTATATACCTAGGGTGGTAATAGGTAGTAGGCAAACTAACTCTAAAAATGGTAATTGAACCTAAAACTGTTTAACTTAGGGCTAAACTACAAGAAAATTTGATTTCTAGCTCTACCCATTTCATTCACCAAAACAACCCATACAACACGGGCTGAACCCATAGTTAAGAACCTTGACGTTATTCAATATAATGCATTTTATTTGCATAGGGAGTGGGAGTTTGTATGTTTTGGCTCACCATGGAACTGTGTACAACTGTTCTGAATTTGGCTTAAGACTGGGTGGAGTGGATGAGATTGTAAACAGATTTTACAAGGAGGAGCTCTTATGACAGGGCAGCCCAATGCAGAAAGTTGTAAGGGGTGCATAATGTCACTGTTGTGATGCTTGTAAAGTGGTAATTTCTTATAAAGTACTATAAAACTGCTAAATAATCTCTATAAATTCTATTATAGTCCAATTATTGTAAGTTAACTAATGTATCTGTGCTTGCTTTACCAAGTTACTTTCTACAGTACTGTTTGAGCACCCAGATGGTGTTTTTGTCAGGAGTTTTCATGTCAAACTCTGTAGTATTGAAGTAAAACTGTTTGGTCTGTAAATATTCTCTATCAAGATGACCTCAACTGGCATCACTTTAGCTTCATCTAGGTTAAACAGAGTCTCACAATAACATGACAAATCAAGTGATCAAAAATTATGATTGATAGTTGAATCAACAAGTTAACAAACAACAAATAAATGTTAGTTGTAACCCTATAGCAGTACCGTGTTTGCATGTACTTATGTGTGTATTTCAGACTTTGTTTGTGGCATGAATGTGCGGTAGACTGTGATGGTTTGCAGCAGCTGTGAAAGAGTGAGGAGCATTCTTCAGCTCTGAGCCACAATGTTGAAAACACACACCAGCTGCACTGTCCCCACAAAGAGACGCAGAGACAGTGGCAAACAGGGCAGGGGTAGAGAACAGGGACAGATATGGCAGGAGTTTAGGAGAATAATTCTTGTCCTAATGAGAAATGTTCACTCCACTTCACTCCTCCCTCTTTTCTCTTGTCTATTTTTTCCCTTCTGTCTGTCTCTAACCTGCAGTCCCCTCTCGCTGTACCTCCTTCACTTCTCCATCCTGTCTCTCTGTTTCAAGCTCTCTTTCCTCTCGCTTCTATGATACCTTTGTATCACATATTCTTATCCTCCTGTCTTTTCTGCTTTTCCTTTCCCTTCTTATCTCTCTTTCTCTCAATCTCTCCATTGTACTCCATCATTCCACCTTTCTCTCTGTTTCTCAATTTCTCTGTTAACCCCTCGTCCCCCCTGTGTTCCTAAAGAGTGATATGCTGTGCTCTTCCTTCAGATTAAAAGCTGGAGCAAGGCCTTTTTTCTACATGTGCTTTCAAACTACATTGTCACAAAACTTTCTTTACAGGATCATTTTGACAGTTTAGAAGAGTCTATTTTGGCTGTTTTGCCATTGCAGTAGTTTGGACCTCTACAAACATGTTCTGAAATACATGTGATTCTTATATTAAGCATTTCATATTTCAGTCTTCTCTCGCTTTAAAAAGAAAAAAAAAAAAGTTTGGCGTACTTTTCCAAATCTCATCCCTAAAATGCTCCACCTTTTACCTTTTTTCACTAGGCAAATATATTCTAATGTTGTGTTTAGTCTGCTACGTGAATGACAGTGGTAACAGCAGATAAGAGCAGTGCAGTAGCAGTTTAGAAAAGGGATTTAGCTGTGACTTCCTCAGACTTGGTAACGGATGTGTTTAGCACATGTTTTGCATACTCCAGTAACAGCCACTGAGACAAGCTGCGTCATGTGACACGTGAAAATAGAGTGGGGATTTTCAACTCTAAAAAACACTGTGATAGTTACTTGAAAAATTAAGAAATTAAAGTGAAATATGAATTAACAGTGTAATCATGAATAGCCTCATTCATTAAACTGATGTTCCTTTCACAGCGTCAATGATGCAAAGTACCATCATATATTACTGTGAGAACTGTGTCCTGCAGCAAGTTCCAAAACAAGTGTTGTTCTTCCTGTATATATAATTGATGAGGTTGGCTTTATCCCGTCATTGTGGCAAATTTTGTGCTCTTTACATTGAACTGGCTGAACTAAAAAATGTCACTGGTTTTGTACATAAAAACCGTGACTTGCTTATATGGAAATTTCATCTAAAATTATTTATGTAAGAAAACTACAAGCAATATAAATGTATCCAATGTGGTTTTAGTATAGCCCTTAATTTCCTATAAAGCTCAAACCTTTACATTAAAGCAACACACTATGTAACGTTTTGGAGAACGTTATATTGTGAAATAATACAACCATAGGAACAACATTTCCATGGAGACAGGGGTTGAAGCCCAACTCCAGGCTAAGTCAGGTTTGTGGAGATGCAAGCTCACTGTAAGTTATACAGTGCAATTAAAACATAAAAACATGCTTTAACATGCACTTCACAGGAAAGAGGAGTCCAGAATTATACAATACAATATTGTGTCATAGTTTGGGCAAATCACTACCAACTTTTTGCATGATTTAATGTTATTATCTGCTATTAGTGTTTGGCATAATTGTTTTGCTTTTTGACTTTCAGTGTGGACTGTAGAGTGCTAAATGCTACATCTACATATAAAAAAATAATTGAAATCTTATACTGTGCTGCTGTTCTTGTTAAATTAAGAAGTTGTCAAATCATCAAAACTTATAGACCACAATAATTGGTCAGTGACTAATATATTTTCATTAAAGTTGTCATATTAACCTAATTCAGATATTATTCAAAACATTCAAAAGGATCAGCACAAAACCACAAACTGATATTTCTGTTATTAGAAAAAGACATTTGGACATTAGAAAAGTGCTTTACTAAATAGGGATTAGAGCTGTAAGATTAATCAAAATCGACAACTGGAATGAACGCAATCAGCAAATCGCAAAGGCTGCACTTTTTGAAGTACCATAATTTCCTTCACAAAACTTGTTCATTTTTCTGGAAAGGCTTAAAATGTGAACCTCATCTTTTGATTAAAACATAAATTCAAAGTGTAATCACAATTGCAGTACTTGATATTTTTCCTAAATCGCTCAGCGCTAATAGGGACTAAACCATGACATGAAGCTGACTGGCTGATTTGAGAGCAACAGTATTTTCCAAGTATCTAAGCACAGATTATAACTATAAACTTGTAGCATGGTACTTCATCTCTGTTCCATCACATGTGTTTTATATGACCATTTAAAACCCTGGGCTCGTCATTTAAAACCTAAGCAGGGCGTTGTTCCAAGACGGTTAGCATCTTTTCTCCTCCTCCAGCTGCCTGTAGCTCGTCCTGCCCCAGCTGGTCTCACCGACGGAGACGCATTCCCAGACCCCCACAATGCTTTGGGGCACGGGGGTCACGGTGGGAGGGAGAAAGGGGGAGGAGGGTGAATTCCCCCGAGACACAGCCCAAAAAGGGGGATTGTGCTGACCAAGAGGGAGTCCTACCATCCACACACAGGATCAGTGGGATAAGTCAGCTGTTTTTATAATGAGAAAATCACATAAACTCATGTTCAGACTTGTATTTGTTTGTGGTTAGTGCCCCGGCTCCCTCCAGGCGAGACTTCTGTTAAGCATCGTCTTTCTCATATACATTCACTTGTCACATACTAACATAGTGCAATGTTCTCATCATGTATTATTACGTGCACAGCTTATTCCAAATCTTACAAAGTAGAAGTTTGTTGGCAATCGCTAGAACAGAAATGCTAATCAAAAGTGTCTCAGAATTGCAGTTTCTGTGGTAGCAAATCACAATTCATGCATACAAAACCTGCCATGTGTTCTCTATAAACATGAAATGCGTGTGATTCTTTTAAGTAGGTGGTTTTGTAAGAATAGACGTGCTTCTGTCAATTATTAATGCTCCTTAATGTCTTTATACTATGCATGGTTAAAGCTCCATTATGTAACTTTTTAGCCAAAAAAATTGACTACAATAATAGCATATTTGCATTTATTGCACTGAAATACATACAACGCATTTGTGTTTATGCTGAGCGGACTTGCATCTTCACAAACCTGACTCTTATTTGCCTGGAGGAGGGTCTCCTTCTACGTGCTTCCATGGAAATGATGTTCTTTTGGCTATGTGATATTCCACAGTATAGTAAGTATAGTTTTAACTTTATATTTCCATGGAATCGTGGTTGTGACATGCCACCTCCAGAAAGTTACAGTGTTGTTTTTATATCATTTAGAAATTCTTAAATAAGTTTTGACAATGGAAATCTGTTCTTTTTCCATAAAACTACATGTGGACCTTCAAGAGGAACTGCCTTTACAGTAGTTGTCCCCCAAACCCTGCCTTATTATGTATCTAATTGTATTGATTAAGTGAGTATTTGAAGATATAAAAATATTAGTTTTCCACCTTGTCACCAAAATCAGTGTGTCTCAAACTTGTTGGGACTTGTCCACATCGGTTTGTCCCTTCAGGGGTGACTTGTTTGTGCTACTTCCTGTTGCCTATCTGATCCGTGTCACTGCTATCGTTCCTCCATCAGCCTTTTCTCCCTTTTACACTCTCTGAAGGCGAAAATTGACTCTGAACTCAAAACTCCAGGGATAGGACGCTTTCAAGGTGATACCAAGTGGAGACAAAGGCAGAGAAAACGCAGAGGGGAGCTAGTGGTAGGATAAAGTTAGACAGGACAGAGGTGGGAACAACAGAAATACAGATAAAAAGGTTAAAAGACAAATGGAGAAGAGATTCCCCTGAGGTCTCTGTAGATAGTAACATGCAAGCACCGGTACTTCGTCACTACAGGACTTTCGGCGGGACAGTTGGACAAATAATAATAATAAAATATGTAGTTGCTCTCACGAGGCTGGGTGATACGGCAAAAAAAAAAAAAAAAAATACACAAACATTACAATTTATTCCTTCCAAGTCCTAACTTTGCTCTACACATGCTTTTACTGGCAGAAGATTGGCTCACCCCTATTCTGATCATTGACTATTTGAAATGATTGGATCTGGAATTGATTAAAACTCAATTAATTGCCTAAGCATGAGGTGTGGTATTAAGCGACATGGGCCCAGAAACCCTGTTGGCACATATCACCAGCGACGTCTAAGACAGCTGTGGCTACAGGACTCAGGGACCCCAACGCCAGCAGCAAATACAGCTGGGATCTAGTCACTGACCTCCAGTTTGAAAATGTGTTGACAACTTGACATATTCAGATTAAATATAAAGTTGGGATTTGATTTTGATTTGAGGTGCTGAGCAGGGTGCCGAACACTTGCTGTAGATTTGAGTTGATCATTTGAATAGTTTTGTCGAAAGAGTTTGAAATAGGTTAATCCAATTTATGTTAACTGTATTTGAATCAAGGTTGAGATTCAGTCCTTCTGCAAATCATCCTCCATGTGGTTCGGAGTAGAGATTGGAATGGATCAAGTTTATATTAAAGAAAATAATATTGAAATCTATTTTATTTTATGAAAAAATAAAATCAGACTGAACATTTTTACATTTTTTAAAATTCTTTAATAAAAGTGTAAGCAAATAGAATAGTGATATTATATTAATAAAATAAAAATATAGCAAACTAGGTAGCAAGTGTATTTTCTGTGACTACAGCTGTGTTTTATAGAGCCAAAGCAGTGCAGTGGGAGCGTGATACAGCAGTGAAGGAGGAGAGAGGTGGAGGGTAGGGAGAAGTGGAGAGAGGGAGACTAAGAGAGAGGAAAGACGAAGAGAAAGGTGGAGGGAGGTGGAGGTCAGGACTTTGAGCTGTTGTTTGTGAAACTGTGCGACTCGAGTTACTGTCTCTGAGGCCCCCGAGGTTCACTTCAGTCAGCACCGCTCCACCACACAAGACAAGACCAACCTACATGTAACATCGCTTTTCTAGTGTAATAGAGCACATTTTATGACAAATTAGAATTTCATTTGTTAAAGGTGTAACATTTCAGATGTGCTATCCACCACCTGCTTGTTTCTATAGAAATGTCATTTGCCTACAGTGTTCCACTGTATTACATTAATTTTGCAATTATTCTATTACAGGTGTTTTTATTGCTGAAAAAATCCTTGTGAACATGTATCCTTATGATTCAAACTCAACTTTATTGTCATAACACAATAACACATGTCTCCATGGAGATACAAGTTTACTGTCATACTATGGAATATTGTAGACAAAGCAATAGCATTTAGGGAGACAAGTGAGTGACGTACACCCTCTACCTGAAAAGTGACAGTGCAACTTTAAAATCAAAATGTAGACAAGAACCCAGCTGACCCCCATCAGGAAGTCTAAATATTTATGTATTGCTCCCAAAAAGGCTCTTGTTAGTCTAGGTTTTTAAACATTCATTCATCTTTTTAACACTTACATTTTCAACAAATCTGGAGCTGTTGGATAAAAACAGAAGTGCTGACATCAACATGCTTTTTTGCTTCATTCCCCAAAACCATACAGAATTGGGTTGAGAAGTTAATTTTATTAAATTCATTATTGCAAACTTGGAATACGAACACCACAACCTCAACAGGTGGAAATTACTTAAGCTTAAATAGTTTATATATATATTTTTTGAGTGTCACTGCAAGTTAACTATTTAAAAATTGTACTTTCTGCCAAATTTTATCATAAAACTAATAACTTTAAAATCTTACCAAAATACCCAAGCCTTCAGGAATTACAGTCTGCGAAGTCAAAATTCTTTAAACTTCTTTCTATTAACTGAAAAATTGTTTCCTTATTTAATAATCATTTTCTATTGAATATGTTGTTTGCATTTGACCATGACCCTCATATATGTACCGGTTTTCCACTTGTTTCTATAAAAGTGAAAGAATGCGTGTTGTTCTGGCTCTGCTCCAGTAATGCCTCTCATGTGACGGGCCTCAGAGCGATTCAGGCATTTCAGCATTTCAACAAGTGCAGCAAAACAAGAAAAATGTGCATCTGATTTATATTACACTGTTGATCTTAGAAAAGAAAGTTTGACATGCAGGGGTGGACTGGCAATCTGTGCGTTCTGGAAAAGTCCAGAATGACCATCCGGTGTACCGGCCATCACCCGTCTGGTGTACCGGCCATCACCCGTCTGGTGTACCGGCCGTCGGCTGTTCTAACAGCAGAAGGCGGTTAATAATAATATCCCAATAGGCTGTTACAGGTATCTTTTATTGTTTTTGTAGTTTAGTACTTACACCACTTAGTTGATCAAGCTTTCTATTAAATCATTTAGAATGCTTCTAAAACTAATTCTTTGAACAGTTCAGTACAATTCTGCAGCTGTATTCGTACTTGTAATTAGTAGATTATTAGCCATGTACCTTTTAATTAGTATAACTTTTCAGTCCTCACTGGTTTTGTCCTTACTTCATTTACGTACATTTGAAAACATAGAGAGTCAAGTCAAAATGATTAGCTCTCCACTCACCCCAACTAAAGCACAGATTAGACTGGTAGCGTCACCTGCTTGTAGATTGAAAGGTTTGATGGCATATTGACCCTCCACTGTAAAATGTACATAGTGCACCTTTAATATGGAAGGACTACTGCAGAGGAATAGTATAGAATAGATACCATAGCCTAAAACCTAGAACCTAGCCTATCCATGGATTTCAGAGTGATGGGAAATTAGGACCGTGGCCATAGCGATTGCAGGTTTTAAACAAAATAAACCTGCAGAAAGTAAAGGTTTCTGTTATGTTTTAGTATGAAAAGTAGTGCTGTCAATCGATTAAAATGTTTTAATGGTGATTAATCTTGTGAATGTCATAGTTAACTTGCGATTAATCGCAATTTAATCACACATTTTTGACCTTTGAATCATCATTTTAATACTCTTATCAACATAGAGAAGTGGACAGGCGCCGCTTTCTGCAAATGTTTTTTTTTTATTGCAAACCATAACAATTGTTAGTGAGACACTTTGTGTTTGATGTTCCACTCTCATGAAGTGCTCTGCAACAGTGTGAGTGAAGTGCTTCTCTTCTGTCTTCATAAGAGTCAAAGTGACTGCGTAGGGTTCTGTGTCCCGCACTCACACCGGTACAACCGAACCGGGCCACGACCCGATGGCGTCATCACATGATGCAGTTTGTTTACATGTCGCGCAGCAGAGCTAATGCTTTAGCGGAGAATATAAGTCCAGCGGCAGAAATATCTCTTAAATAGTGAGACCGATATGAGTCTCTGCGATCCGCGCTGCTCCGTGAATTTATGGATATAAAAACAGCAGGGAGCAGTGAGGACAGACGGAGACGAGGCTGCAAAACTTCTGTCTCTGTCCACAGTCCTTATCGAAGGTAAACGCGGATTCGCTGTATGTTTTGGTGTGGAGTTTATTCACTGTTTTCCTCCTATGAGTAACATCAGCGCGCGCGCACACACACACACAGGGCTAGTATAGTGAAGTCGTGCATGTGCGCGTACATGAGCAACCGTGCCGTGCTTTGGCCAACCTCCTCCAACCGTGACTTCTCAGTTTCATACTAATTGTTTTGCTTCCTGTTTACAGCTGGATCCTGTAGTTTTTCTAACCTTACTAGCAGTGGCCACAGCTTACGAAAAAAAATTTCACTACAAAGAGCGTTAATCTCGGGATAAAAAAAATAACGCCGTTAAAATTGTTTTGTGTTAACTTGTTAATAACGTGATATTTTTGACAGCACTAGTGAAAAGTAAATAGAAGTCATTGGATATAGTCTTTAATTATATTAGCTGTATTTGACTAATGACTTTAAGTGATGACTTGGGATTAGGGGGTAGTGGCTAAAATAAGGAAGAAAGGTTTAAAGACCCAAACCAAATCCACCAGGTTCCCATGCCACAAGTGAGCAGCTGATAATGAGAAGAAAGAGTTTTTTTTGTGCGGACTTGGGTTGTTCTGACCTCAAATAACCCATATCTGGTGCACTGATAAAATGTGACTTTTTCATCTTAGTCATGGAAAGACCAAAAATATGGATGGAGTTAATAAAAAAAAATAACAATAACAATAAACATTTTGAAAACAGGAGTTTGAAATACATGTTAAAATATTGTATTTGTGTGAATCTTTAACTTGTTGCCAAGTTGCACAATTTCCACTATTGTTTAAAATAGACAAACATAGAAAAATCATGGGACAATCGAGCGCTGGATATGCATTTTTGTAAAGTATATTTTTATTGTTCTTGTGTCCCTGGGCAAGATATTTTCTGCCACAGCCGAAAAGGGAGGGCATCCAGCATAAAGAAATGTTTACTGGCCAAGATGACGGTAGTAGTTGTGGAAGTCTATTGTCATGCCTATAATAGATATTTGTTCTTAATTTAATGCTTATAAAAATATTGTTGCCATCACCAGTTGAAGCAGTAGATATAAAAGAGGTACTTCCTGGTCTCACGTGTTTTGTTTTCATGCACACTTAAAGATTTCATGAGGTTAAGACGGCCATAAAAGTCATCCGTATTCAGACATAAAAAAGTATTAGAAAAAGTCATAATATGTATTTTTAAAACATTCAGTAGTTCTGTAGAAGCTTGTCAAGAGCCAACTAGCATTACTCATTCAAGTTATTGGGGGTGAAGCTTTACTGAAACCACAGCTGTCCTGGGTCAAATTGGTTGGAGCTGGAATCGAACCACCAACCTTCCAACTAGCTCCACCACCAATAAATGTTGGTCACTCTGAAGTAGAGCAAAGGATTATGGTTTATGAAGTTCCTTCAACTTGTATGTGTAAACAACAGTGCATTTAAGAGCAAGTCAATATATTGCATAGGTTCATTATTTTATTTTGGACATTTGATACTGTTAAATTACTATCACTTCTACACTTCCCGTCCCGTTATTGTCCTGATTTGAAAATAGTAAAGTCCTGATGTAGACTTGGTTTGGTCCTGTTTTAGTCCTGGTGTAGTCCAGGTTTAATTGATTTAGGAAAGTGAGGAATAAGTTTGGACCATTGCAAACTATAGTGTAGTTCAGTTTTGTTTTGTTTTTTACATTTTTTAAGACAAGTTGACATTATCACTCAAATAAAGACTTTTTGGATAAGGACATGTAGCTGCACTAATCTGAGCCGAAGCCTGTGGGAAATAGGTTGTGTGTGAATTAAAGGGTCAGTGATAGTCCAGGGAACAATAAGTACCAGATGGCCAGTCGCTCCACCTGCCTCCAGCGCTTTTGTTTGCCACCAAATGCAGCAGTTCTGACTTGTGCCTTTTAAGTCCACACAGTTTCATAAAGAAGAATAAAACTACTCTGAATATCCATGGTGTAATCAGAAAGTAAAATTGGCATAAGACTGACATGAGACTTCTGGTAGCCCTCATTACATGCAGCTCTAGTAGTAGCAAAGCTATTTAATGATATAGAATAATATTGAATTGTTTGATACCATGCATTCATATGTACACATTCATACACATTCGCTCAATATGCTCAGGTCCCTCCATGCGTTGCAGGAACTACAAAGCTCCATAGAGGCTTACTGCTGAAATATCTAACAGCGGGGGGTTATCTTTCTCACTTATCATTTTACATTGACCCAGGAATGACAAAAATATGAACTTTTAAATGCTCCAAATCCGCTTTTAGCTTAACATCTCATTAATCAAATGCGCTCGTAATTCACATGTGAATTACTCTTTTCTTAGACACTATCTCATAAGTTTGACATTTGTAAGTAATATAACTGTTTGAGTGTGAGAAGATGGGAGAGCGCTGTGTCTGTTCAGAGCAGGGGAGTGTGAGGAGGAGCTACTGTCGGCTGTTGGAGATGAGGAAGGGCAGTGCAGATACATATAATAAAAATGGAAAAGTCTGATAGTGGATTTCTCCTAGCAGTCTACCATAAGAGCACTATAAAAACGTTTCTCCTTAGAAAGTAAAATTTTTACTGATAATAAATTCAGAGCTGTAAATTACTGAACCAAATGAACTTAAACACGTCACATATAAACTCCTTTACAGTAGTTGTACTTTCATTTGTTGATGTCTTTGATGAGGAAACAACATTATAACATATATCAGAAAACAGCATAATATAGGTCCTTTAAATCACTATAATCGTTAAGTAAAATTTGACATTGTGGCAATGTCTGAGACTTCTTATAGTGCTCATACTCGCAGTAGTACTAGTAGTAGCAAAAGTCCACACAGTTTCATTAAGAATATCCACAGTTTTTGTTTTAGTCTCTGTCTATTTACCCCTAGTATGCATACTTCTGTAAATAATCATAACTTGATGTAGTCATGTAGTCGTTGAGTAATAATAGTAGTAGTAGGGGAAGTAGTTGTATGTGTCTATGCAATGGTGATTAAAGGAGCAGATTTTATTAAGTAACTTGAGTATAATCTCTCAAGCATAATCTGTACATTAGAGGTGGATAATATTGAAAATTTGTTAAAAATGTGTTGTTTCAGATGATTATTTTTAAGCTTTTTATATACTAAAAGCATTGCATATACATGAAAAACCATTAAATTTGCAGGTGCATTTTAAAAGTGACGATGAATGTTGAATTCTGGTTTGAATGAACCATGACGACTTTAGAGACCTTGGACTATTTTATATTCTAAAAATCCTTGCGTCTTTGAATCATGTTCTCTGAAATTATTTTCCCATCTACTTTCTAAAATATCTCGGTACTTTCACTTCTGTTTTTTTATTTTAGTTTTCAAACCACACATTTCAAACGACTTCCTTTTCACACGCTGGAGTCTACCGCATGTGTCAGACTTCGTTGAGCTCATATTTGGAGAGGCCCCACCCAGAGCAGAGGCCAGCTGCGAGTGACATGTGAACGCTGGTCCAGCATGTTAAAATATGAGAGGGGGGAGGCACAGGGACAGTGAGGGCTGCTACAATTAAGGATTAAACTATACACTTCATAGTACTACTAATACCGTTAGGTAGAGGTGCGCGATATATCGATTAAATCGATTAATTCGAATTTACAGTTCAGAACGATGTGTTTTTATGAAAATCGATTTTTTTTTTATTATTAGTATTATTTTTTACACGCGAGCGTCGAAAGCAGAACTAATGCGCTGCAGCGCTCTACACGGGTAAGTTAGCGGAGCGCGGAGCGGAGGAGGTGTCGTATTTTTCTGCTACGACTGACCTGTGGTCCAGCCGAACGATGCAGCCCTACTTGAGTTTAACGGTACATTTTGTTAATAGTAGCTGGGCGATGCGAAGCGTTTGTCTGCAAACAGTGTATTTTCCCGAGGATCACAAGGGGGGATTAATCGCGCAAGGATTGAAAGATGCTTTCACTTCGTGGAAACTTGCAGAAGACCGACTCATCTGCATGACAACAGACAGCGGCAGCAATATGATCAAAACTTTCTAAAAGTAGCAAAAGGAGAAATTTAATTTGTCAACTGGACAGAGTTTATTTGGTCGAATACGTTTCGCAGCTCATCCAAGCTGCTTCTTCAGTTCTGGTCAGACGCTGGTGGACACTGCTTCATATCTGCCTGAAGGGAGGAGCTAACTACAATGAAATTACTCTGAGACTAACACACCTATTTGTTTATAGTTCCTGTTAGTTAGCTCGGCCTATTGAATATGCACTGAGTGTGGGGGTGTTGTTAGCATAACCATTCAGGGCCATGATGGGTGTTTTCACACCTCTGGACATGTCCTTTCTAAAAGTGTCCTTTCTAAAAGTGTTTACAATGGCCTGGTCTGCCATTTCACTTACAAGTATGTTTTTTGCTTGTCAGATTGCACTTTAATCCTAAATTTAAAAAAAGAATAAAGTTAAAACTTGTTTTTGAGCCATTTATTTGTCATCTGTTATTTGTTTTTGAGTAGGGCAGAGAAAAATCGATTAAAATCGGAAATCGGATTTTTTGTAAAAAAAATCGGAGATTTTATTTTTAGGCCATATCGCCCAGCTCTACCGTTAGGGTCCCTATAGGAGGTGGTGCATACAATATGTACTGATACCAATACTGGCACTGGCCTTCTAATTTATGTTTAAAAAATCTACTACAGTTTCTTTAGGCATTAACTATGTCCCCGTGTCCTACCTGCAGTTTCCTCTGTCGACACTTTTGGTACTACTCCTACTCCTACTACTGCTACTGTTGCTACAACAACAGCAACTACTACTATTACTACTACTAATAGTACTACTACCGCAACTACCACTACAACTCCTTCTATTACTACACAGGAGTGCAAAGGAGACCACACACTGAAACTCTTTAGTGAAACTGGTGGTGACATTGAAAGCAGCTCTTCTGTGCGGTCTTCTGTATTCAAACTTACACAAAGAAAAAGCTCCTTCAGGGATCAATACGACCGCACCTGACTCATGTATTATTCTCATAAAGACAGGGTTCAGCTCGTGTATCAACTTTGTTACATGTGGTGTGCTACAATTCATCTTTGAGTTAGCTCTGTCATAAGGATGACTCAATAATAAAATGTTAACGTTGAATGAATATTACTTAAATAGAACTAACACTTGTAAAAATAGTGCTTAATATATAGCATCTTAAAACATATTTATTGTCTGAACCCTAGACTGTATATCTACATAGCTAACCTGCTAGCCACTACATTCCAAATAGGAAGTGAGCATGGTGCGCTTCTGGCTCCATCGACTCTGGTTCCACTTCACTTTGTATTGAAAAAATGTAACGGCTGCTGTAAATCCTATTCCTCATATGGAACTTGCTCCAAATTCACCCCCATAATTGCTAGCCTTGGTGAGCTTCATTTGACTGGAGCCGACCACTTTATATCTATATTCTATTATCTATTATGCTTTATACCGTCTATGGTCTGAACTTGGAGTCGGGTTATTTGAACCAGTGCGTACAGTCTGTCACCTGCTGTAGACTCTAAACTCGTCACTAACCCTGCCCTTCGGTGTATTTCAGGCACCATCCGTCCAGTGAGGAGGAGCTTCTATGACCCCTCCTCGGCCCCAGGGCAGGGCTGGCAGTGGGAATGGGAGAATGATGCAGGATCGTGGACGCCGTACGACATGGAGGTGGCCATTGCCATAGAGACGGCCCACAGCCGCCAGCAGCCCTGCCTCGACCTCACGCCCCTCGGCTTCTGCTACCTCATCGACTACCAGAACATGACACAGGTGAGAGGTGAAACAGGGCTGTAAAATACAAGTTTATAGTGGTAAAAGTGTTTGAGGTCTAGGTATGTTTAAAGGTTCTATATTGCGCAAAATTGAATTTTACGCCATGTTATAAGCATACCTCATCAAAAACATACCTGGAATTGTGTTTCATTCACATGTGTTTGAGTAATCCTTTATTTAAAGTCTCCATAATGATCTGTTCTACCTTGTGATGTCATGAAGCGGTAGTTTTCAAGTTAACAGCTCCTTTTACATTTTGTTCAGTAGAGATTGGTAATTCCAGGGCTGAAATTATTCAAATGATTCTGGTAAAGATGTATGGAGTTTAAAAACACAGTGGAGCACTTACTGTATTACCTCATGACATCATACGGTGGAAGAGAGAGTTTTCTGTTTTAAACACCCTAACCTAGAACCTAAAGCCTAAATATGCAGGCGTTGTTTGTTGTGAATGAAACAAAACACCACTCCAGTTACTGTATGTTTTTGACGAGGAAACAGTATTATAACAGATCAGACAATAGTATAATATAGGCCCTTTAATAAGAAGTGCTGCAATAATGTTTACACCTAGTGTTTAATACACTCTTCAACTACACTACACTTTACTCACTCCAACATTTATTTAAACATTTAAGAGATTCTGGCAGCACATTCTGAAACAAGTAAAACGCCTTTAGTGACAAAGTTTTACTCAGCGTCTGTGCTGTTGGCAGGTCAACAGACAGAGTCAAAGGTGCCGGAGGATCCAGAGGAGAGCGGACTTGGCCTACCCTCTGGTGTCAGGGCCCCTGCCCAAAAGCGGGGGAGGGGCTGGGGGAGGCCTGACAGGAGCCCTGCTGGGCGTGGGGGTCTCTGGGGCGAGCATGGGGGGGGGGAGCTCGGTCTATCCCAATGGGGGAGGGCCGCCCTCGGGCCTGGGGCAGCCCTGCTCCTGTCAGCAGTGCATGCTGGTGCTGAGTGTGAAGACCAGCACAGGGGGCATGGGGGTACAGACTCTGGGACGCCGCTCGCTCACCATGCAACGCCCCAAAAACACAGTGCCCGCTACAGGGCGCTCCCTGAGCCCGTCTAAGTCTGCCACTTTGGGCCGAGGGCAGCTGCAGACACAGGGGTACTACCAGACCCTCCCACATGGTTTAGCTATCTCTCGAAATACAGCGTCCCCCAGGACCAATGCCCAGCTCTTTGCCCAGTCTCTGGCTGTGCTCACCACAGGCACGTCCTCTCTGGGCATCTCGTCTTCCAATAGGCCACCGCCCCCATCGCTCCCGCCCCCTCAGCCCCCGACAGCCCATCAGAACCCTCCATCTCTTCCGGCCAAACTCTCCTCATCTTCAGCCAATGACGTTGTGCCGACCGCCACATTGATCACTCCCGCCAGCAGCGTGACCACGCCCCCCTCGCCTGTGCCATCGCCGTCCCCTATCGTCATGAAGCCACAGCGAACGCCATCGTCCGCGACAACAGCTTGCCACGCCCCTTTGCCACAAAGGTCCAGCTTAGCCGGACTCAGCCGCCCGGCGCTGCAGAGGATTGCCATGGCCCAGTCCAGAGCGCTCATCGCCTCAGGGTGAGTCCACACTGAGTCCACACCGTCTGTTCTGATGATACAGGTTTATAGCACACACTACCTCAGACATACTGTACAAGACTTTTGTAGTGTGTCCTTCACTTGTGTGAACCAGCTGCAGATTGTTATGTTAGTCACGTAGATTTTGTTTCTATTTTGTGGCTTTGTTGGATTGTTGTTGCATTTTATGCAATTCAAGGCAATCATGAGTTTATTTGTGTTTTGGCCAAACAACACAAACTGGGTTTTAGGCCTTGATCAGTCCTTCAGAGGGAATTCTTCCAAATGATTATTTAAATTATTGAAAAAAAATCTTGCAATAACAATTACATCAGCTGTTGGTGATTACTTCGTAAAAAGAAACCAGCATGGGGCCAAGGGAAATAAAAAACAAGAAAATGTTTTTCATCTTGATGTACCACAAATTGGCTGGATTTACAAGTTGTCTGAGTTGGAGTTTTAAATGTAGCGTATAATCTTTTGGGATCTGACTTAACGCTTCACTTTGGTTTCAGCGTTGTCAGTTCAGCAAGCCATAATTTCATAGTTTGCACTCGATTACTGAAGCTTGTCTTCTTTGTGTCATTCTCGTATTTTGCCAATTCACCCACATTCATTAAATACAAGTCTGTACAGGCAGGAACTTTCTCTGACGAATAAGCACCAATCTGGCAGTTACTTTACGCACGTCCAGTGTCATGTACAAACAAGAAGAAACGCATTACGAGTCAAAGCTAGCTCAGACATGCACTGCACCAGAACACATGCTATCAAAGCTAACTAAGAGCAGGTGTCATTTAAGACTTAAAGGATAAAACTGCCAAACTATCACAATTTTACTGGATTGTTATTAGCCATCATATACTGAGAACACAAACACAGGCTTTACTGACTTACTGTGCATCATTTGAAAGCTCAGAAATAATAATGCAATCCTTTTGTAAGATCACTGCACAAAATACCAAAGTTTGAGCTAACATTGTTAGCATTGCTCTTGTTAGACTGGATTGTGATAGTGAATATTGACATCATATACTGGTTTATTGTTGTTGGTAGGGGAAAGCAAAAGCAGGGAGCTCATATACCTTTCCGACTGGATAATTTGTCTAATTTTAGTTTAAAGAAGTATATCATTTAGTAGTTCAGAATCTAGTTTTAAATATTAAGCAGAATTTACTCTTGTGAGCATTAAGCCGTGTTAGAATGTTGTTACCTCCTGTGTTTTGTTTCATTCACATATGTTTGAATAATCCTGCATTATTAGTCTGTCTACATCTCCAAAGCTCAAAATGCTCTGTTCCACCTTGTGATGTCATGAAGTGGTAGTTTTCAAGTTAACAGCTACATTTTACCTTTTGTTCAGTGGAGACAGGCAGTTCCAGGGCTTAAGTGATCAAAATGATTCTAGTGAAGGTGTGTGCAGTTCACAAACACAGTGGAGTACGTTAGGTATTACCGCTCTGCCTAAATATGCAGGATTTGAATGAAGCAAAACGCAACTTTGGGTATGTTTTTGATGATGAAACAACATTCTAACTTATATCAGAAGAAATAGCTTAATATGGGCCCTTTAATATTGATTAGTATCTAGGTTCGAGCTTTTTGCTATTCTAGTCTCTATTGCTGGGTTTCAGATGACGTCACAACATTGTATTGGTCAATAATATTGAATACAAATGAGGGGCTGCTAAAATTAATACAGTTAAAAAAATGCAGTTAGTTGCTTTAATACAAGAGGTTAATCTAGTCACTCATAGAAGTCCTCAGGTTCAATTTGTGAATTTACCTTAAATATTTCATGGCGAAGTACAATGTATTTAATAGGAAACCCCCACCCCCCCACCCATCACACTAGAATCTGAAAACCACCAATTGAGGACATGATATCTTGTACATAATTGCAGACTTTACCATCTCAACTAGATTATTCTGTTAGCATTGTTCTTTTGATTCATTATTGAGCTCTTGTGTCACTTCTCTGCTGTTGACTCTCACATGTTGCGTACAGCTTGACTCACTTGGTTCAAATGGGGCCTACGGGCTGTTATGCAGTAAATGCTGATGATTACGAGTGGCAGAGCCATTCTGTACACACCTTGATTTCACCTGCTATTTTAGATTATTTCCTGTTATTGGTGAAAGTATTTATTCATGAAGCTTGGATTGAGTGCATGGTAATTTTCCCCTGATCTTTTGTTCTCAATAATGTGTAAATCACTCATGTTAGGCATCAGGTGATTTGCTATAGAATCTTTGAAGGCCTGTATTATGCTAAATCAAAGTTTCTGAGTGGTTGTAATGTAATGGCAAAAAAAGGAGAAAATTTAATTTGTCAACTGGACATAGTTTATTTGGTTGAATACGTTTCGCAGCTCATCCAAGCTGCTTCCTCAGTTCTGAGGAAGCAGAACTGAGGAAGCAGCTTGGATGAGCTGCGAAACGTATTCAACCAAATAAACTATGTCCAGTTGACAAATTAAATTTTCTCCTTTTTTTGCCATGGATTCTACCTGGACGACTGAGGGATTTTACATACATCTTGTAATGTAATGTAACTTTGTTAGTGGAGGGTCCGCTACTTGCTTGTCTTCATGGAAATGATATTGCTTTTCCTGGAAACTTATATTAAACTTGTCTGTCTCCAAGTTTAATAACATTCTAGGCACAGCAATAACTTGTCCCTGGAGAGAAGTAAGTGATGCCTCGAGGCCAAGACAGGTTTAATTTGCAAAGTGGCAAGCTTACACTTATGTTAGATAGATTTAATGCCATACATCGGAACATTCCAGACAAAATAATAAAATCTCCATGGAGACAAGCAGCATCCTCAAACAGAAAGATTACATAGTGCATCAAGTAATTCTACATATTTAGTCTGACTCCCTCTCCAGAGCTTCCTCACTTTAGCTGATCTGATGGGAAATTATTGCTTTGTCCTGAATGTTTCACAGTATGGCATTAATGCGAATCATCTTGCATGTATTCAATTACTGATGTTTTTATTGCCAAAATACACAAACAAACATGTAGTCTTACTCTAAGCAGGTTCACCTCTCCACTGATCTGACTTGTAACTTGGCCTGGTGGTATTGTGATGTTATGTCTTTAATTGCATCAGTATAGTTACATAGTGCATCTTTAACTTTATGTTCATGTTTTGCTGTGTAGAACCTCATGCCCTGTTCTTACTTTTAATGATGTACTTGAAGTTAATGAAAAACAAGTGGAGTGGTTGAGTGGGAGGGTCTTACACAGAGAGCCAGCGCTGAATACACCTCATCACAAATGTCCCGGGCCCCTCTCCAATCGCTTTTGGATCCAACCTCTGAGCACATCTCTGGTTTAGACTGTTTGACTTCAGAGCTCTTTGTAAAGGGGAAAAACTTTATATTGCTGATTGAACTGACTGTTTCATTATCATATTAGTTGAGACGTGGATTGAAGGTTTTTACTTTTTTTTACTCAAATATAGTGGTACCTAATATCTATAAACCAAAACTACAGTTGATTAGTGCATTGCTTAAATGTGCATTATGGAACTTTTCTACGTGCTTGTCTCCAAGGAGAAGTATTTTACCTGCCTGGACTGTTCCGTAATATGGCATTAAACATATGTATCTCCAAGGTCAGAACCAGTATATTTTGGACCATAAGCCGCCACAGTCTTTGTTTTGATCACCTGCTGATCTTATAGAATATGGAAAGAGTTTGTTGGTCAGTATTGTGGTTGAGACATTAAAGGTCCACTTTGTAATTTTTCTAGGCGGAGGTCTGTCTTCTGCCTATCTTGATGGAGATGTTATAATTTACTTAGACTTTTCCAAAGCATTAAACGTTAATATTTATACATTTGTTCAATTACTATTATATTTATTCAGTTACTATTATAAACATGCATTTGTACTGTGAGTGAGGTCACTTGACCTGCTTGGCATCGCCTGTTTGTCTCCACGGAGATAGAACAAGTTTACTGTAATTCTGTGGAAAATTGCAGCTAGTCAATAATACCTCCATGGTGACAAATAGCGAACACTCCTCCAGAAAAGTTACACAGTGCACCTTTAAAGTCTGAATCCAAATCAATGCCCTTTCTGTCTGAGTGACCATTGGCCTTTTCCATGTGTGAAGTGGCATATGTTTTGATGGAGCTAAGAGAGGTGCATTGTGGGCAACTCTCCCCTCTCCCTCTCTCGCTCTCACTCTCTTTCTCTCTCTTTCTTTTGAGAGGTTGAAGCAGATGTAGCGAAACAGCCGTCCACTTGTTCTTGAGATTGATGAGTTCTGAAGTTTATTGGATTAATCTGCTAATATCGCTTTTATGAAGCTGCATAAATCAAGCTTGACCTTATGTGAATGTATTTAAGTGTTGAAAATCTTCATTCTTATGTCAAAAAGGCCTATATTTTCAAAGTCTATAGTTAATTAAGTATTGTTTTAAACAGAAGACGCTGTACCTGATTTTTTTACTGTACTGAAAACCGCAAAGTGCTTTTCACAACTTTCAGTGGCCAGGGCAGAGTTTTGCTATGACGATTAAGCTAATAACAACTAGCATGCAAGCAGCAATGTAAATGCTTTATACCTAAATGGAGACAGTGGAGACAGTACACAGTGGACTTACTTAGACCTCAAGAGCTGCTCATGCAATATATCTGTACTGGGGCAAAACATTTTTTTGCTCAAAAACATGGAAAAAATCCGTGCAGGCCCTTTAAGACAGAATCTAACTTTGCTCATTTAGTTCTACAAACTTTGAACTTGGATACATTTTGTTCTAAGATCCCTGTTTCTTCAGTGTAGCCATTTTATCTTTATTTCATCAAAAGTGTACCCAACTTGTTGCATTTTCAATTCAGCAACAGTTGTTATTATCAGGTTTAAATGTGATGCTAGGTCACTCGGTTTAGAGTTGAGATTTGAATTTTCAGCCTGCCCTCTCCAAACGTGCCCCCCCGTCCCCTTCTCTCACTCGGGCCGTCGCGTCTCAACTTTGGGCCCCTCCGAACTTCATTGTTGGTCTCCACGGTAACCTTTGTTAGGGTGCCCAAACCTGGTATGCATTAGCAGCACAATGCAGAGCTGTGGCTGGGTTATTTCTTCTCCGTCCCCCTCTCTCTCTGTCCTCTCATTGCAATCTTTACTGAAAAATAAGTTTAGAAATTCTCGTATACATTGTTTGGTTTTTGGCTATTACTGTATGACTGTTATTTCAAGTGGTTAGAAAGCTCTTGTTAAATTATAGCTTGCATGATCTTTTGGCATGTTAATTTGCTTGCAAGGAAGCTGATCTACAATTAAAATCAGATGTCTAACACCATGAAATAGTACTCTTTTTTTTTTCAACTTGCATAATTTTGTTGCATCACCAGTTTTGCAGAACTACTATTTTTATTCAAATAAGGTGAACTGAGGTCTCATTTATAAAATGTTACATGGAATTATTACTAAAAGTGTACAAAACAAAAGATAAACTTCCACTAAACCTGGTTTCTCTGAGTTCACATCTCCTTCTGCGACATCTCTGAAAGCACGCAACATGCAGAGTTTGGAGTTTTGGGATCGGAACGCAAATTTCTTTGTCAAAGCCAAGTTGTCTTTTTATAGATCACAGAATTAACATGGACTTTCTTGCATTTCCTGCTAAAATAACTGTCTGGATGTACTACTAGGTACATGTGCAGCTTGTGCAAACAGCTGTTACCAGGATGCACTGCTCTTATGGTACATAGTTGTTTAGAGCGTATCCCATGGAAACAAGATTTTTAGAGGTCCTGAAAAATAATAATAATAATGATACACTAGCAATGGGTGGATTCATGATGCTACAATATCGATATATTAATACTGACAGGTATCAAAAAATATTGTTTCTCGTGCTCATTTGCTGTTTATATGTTAATTTATCTGGCCATTTATTTAATTTTTGGATTAGTTGAAGCTGGAGGGAACAAAGATAATGAAGCATCTATATGCTACTTTCATTGCACTTTAATATAAAACTAATTTTTAGGTATAACTGATTGATATCACAATACTTGCCATCGAATGACTTTGGTACTGGACTGCAACAAAATCACTTGAATCTCTTGTATAAACTGACCCATACATACGCAAAATATCTAAAATTATTCATAAATTTAATTACATAAACATTATCTTGATTTATACAATGAAGATTAAAACGCTTGTCTACTGCACAATGTCTCACCAAGTTTGCAATGGGAAACATGTTTGTGTGGGGCAGTGTGATCTAACTCCTCCCTCTCCCAACTTAGTAATGCCATATTCATAATCAGGATGTTACATGAGGTGGGGGCTTTATGGACAATAGTGGTAGTCTCGTCTTTATTGTTGCAACTCACACGATCTTGATAATTTTTTTTTTAAAGGAGGAGGTGGGGGGTGAAAGTGACTGAGTAGATTCTCAGTAGGGTTGCACAATATATGGCTGTAGTTATTTAGATAATAGATTGTACTTTGCAGTTAACAAAACATGATGTCTTTTCATGGAAATATCTTGTTGTCCCTTTGCTTTAGACCTCTACAAACATGTTGTGAAATGCATGGGATTCTTGTATTAGTTTATAAGTTCAGATTTCAATCTTCTCTTAAATGTTAATGTTTACGCTGTGCACTCTGAACCGAATCCTACTTTTTAAACCTAAATTGCAAATTTAATCACAATACTTGTCCAAAAATTAGATTATTATTTTTTTTAATTCTGCAGCTACCAAGGCACCAAAAGATTAAACCTACACAAAAAAGTCAAAAAAGCAACTCAGCAAACTGTCAAAGATGAAGCACACTTAGGTGCCAACAAAAAAGGGAAAAAAAAATAAAATCTGGGAGAGGAAGAGAGGCGACAGGCATGCAAGAGCTATCCAAGAACGCGTTTACCAAACACACACACTAGCATTGTCCTTGCTGCTCCACAGTATAAGCAAATATTGACCTTTCAGACAGGAGGAGATGCACTGAAGAATGTGTTTGTAAGGGGGGAGGGAGGGGAGTGTTAAGGGGAGAGGAGCGAGGAGAGGGGGGCAGTGGGGTCGAAACAAAGGCAATAGATGAGTGTGAGAAAAAAGTTTTGTGTGTCGACGGGAGGGGCAGAAGGGGCAAAACAAACCAGGCAAGAGGAAGTGTGAGAATGAGAGCAAGATATGAACTGACTGGAACACAGCACCTGGTTAATGATAACTGTTCTGTCCGTGGGTTTCAGACGGATGAAAAAATAGGGCTGTTGTCATAACGAATAACAGTTTAAAACAAAATATATGTTTTGAATGGGAAACGTCATCAGAATGACAATGAATATTATGAATAACAGTAATCTGATGATATTTTTACAACTCATCAGATTTCAGAAATAAATGTAAAAGTTGATCTTGTTATTAATTTGTATCAATAGTATTTTGTAGCTTTTTTTTTTTCTTTTTTTTTTTTTGGACAATATAAACAATATTAAAATTTTGCTTGTTTTCAACACGACACTTTTTATGTTTTTGAACTCTGGAAAAAAAGAAAATTATGAAGTAATTTATTTACTTTTTATAGTTTGATGCTTGAGAGATTTTGGAATTTATGTTTTATCTCACATATTTTTCTGGCAAGCAACAATTCAGTTTTAATAGGCTATATTAAAGGTGCTTTCTTTCATCATCGAGACCAAACAAGACCAAGTTACAGGTCAGATCTGTGGCGAGACAACCCCTCTCACAGTCAGATAAACAAAACAATTATCAGTGCCAAACAGAACGAACCAGACACAGTGGCAAGGAGATTTTTTAATATATGTAATATCTGTAATTTAATATTATTTTATTTGGTGATGTGTCCTGGAATCTTTTAACCAAAAAAGTGTGCCTCCACTTAAAGGAAAAAAAACACTGCCTTAGCTTGTATATGTCACTATGTGTGTGCCATGATGGGGGAGTGTCCATTGTCTGGCATCTAGGGCCTTCCACCTGATGACCATCTGGTCTCTGGGGACAGAGACAGAGGGACAAAGCTCTAAGAGTGTGTGGGACCCAGGCTGAACTCTCCCAGGGGTCAAAGGTCAAGAGGCAGTGCTCACACTCACACATAACCTTCCCCCTAGTAAACAACATCTACAGTTCTGTGTTTGAATGCCCCACACGCCTATGGGCACTGGGCTCACTGTCAGTTTATTTGTTTATTTATTTGGATCCCCATTAGCTGTACAAAAAACACAAAACCACCATCACATATACAAAAACACTTATATTACTACATTACTTCCACTTCAATTCCATTCAAATTTCAGTTCGACTAAGATTAATCTTGCAGACTATCTGGTTTGTATAGTCATGTAGTAGCCCCGCTTTAGACACGGTTGAGATCTGTCTTGTGGCGCGTTAATCTTGGCTGTTTTTTGTTGTGCTTTAGATCTGACTTAGTCCTGATTCTTGGTTCCAGTCTGTTTTATATCTGTTGTAGCCTTTGTTTGAATATGATTTTAGTTTGAGTCTACCTTGTCCATTCCTACTTTAGCTTCAGTTTGGTAAACGTTTAACACTTGAAGCATTACATCATCACTTTGACACAACAGACACTCTGCACCAGCCCCTTCGATAGCTCAGTTGGTAGAGCGGAGGACTGTAGTGCGCAGAGTGGAAATCCTTAGGTCGCTGGTTCAAATCCGGCTCGAAGGAGGGTTTATTTTTGTTCTTTTCCTTTATAATGCATTATATTAATTTATAGATATTCTTTTGCAGTGTAGATATAAAATGACTACATTAGGGACCTACTGAAGTTGATTCCCATACATGATATCATGCATTAAATAACTTAATTCTTTACTTCTTTGTCTGTAGAGCTGCTGCTTTTAGGTCAGTATTTATCATGTGTACATTTTCTCTGCACTAGTGAGAACTTTTTGGTTATTTCTCGGCTATATGATAAGATTTGAGCAGTAAATTTTGAATTAATAACTTCTATAACTCATTAAAGTTGCAAACTAAGTACTAAGAGTTTCATTCTTCTGTTTATTTATTGCAGCCATACATTTAGAATAGTTTTTGTGGTTTAAATCTGCTCTTGAGTTATTTTGTCAGTGGCATAGATTAGTTTCAGTATTATCGTTTATGGCCTATATTTGCTGCTAATGTCTGCTAATTTTACTTCTGCAAAATATATTTTCATAGCAGTCTCTGAAAGTGTGAATTCATTTTGACACCAGCGTCTTGTGTCATGTGCCAAACATTAGCGTCGGATTACTATTAACACACATAATATAGTGAGTCATTTCAGAAAGCTGCTTACCCTGGCAATGCTAAACCAACAGGAAATAACAGATTATAACTGGACTTTGGCCCATTACTGCTCACCCTGTCACACTAACAAAATTTAAAATGCCACATGTAGCACTTTTATGTAGATTATTAACATTAGCGATTAACACTGAAATTACCAACGACCACGTAGTTAACATTTCTTAAATCTGACGTCATGCTGGGCAATAATGCACCAAAAGTGTAGTGGGCCACAGAAGTTTCACAGAGGACGGAGGACTGTAGTTGTAAATGCAGGAATCCTTAGGTCGCTGGTTCAAAGAAGGAACTTTTTAGCTCAAATTTGTTTTTGTTTTTGTTTTTTTTTTGTTTTTAGCTTTCGGTCGCTGTCATGTTTTATGGCAGCAGAGAAAGACCGTTGGCTTTGAAGAGTTAAGTTTAGACCTGCCTTAGCCTCAGGGGGAAATAGTAAACTGTAAAAGACTAACCTGTCAGTGACCACAATACAACAGTACAACAGCTTAAGTCTCAGTCTGCTGGTACTTGTATAGTTTTGTCTATATTGCTTTATATTCATTTATTTAGGAGGTATCATACTTATACCAAATTTTATATTTTTGTATTAGGCAGTCAAATATCTTACCAGCACTTAAACAAAACATGTGTTATATTGTATTGTCTTTTGTCTATATCTATGTTATGTTATTCATCCTAATAAAATGTTATATAATAATGTTAATAAATTCAATTAAATACAGAATTAGTTTAGCAAAATTATAAGACAAAGCTAAAATAAGATAAAAAAAAAAAAAGTGAAGTTCTTTAATAATTAATTTGGTTGATATTGCCAGTTAACTTTCCTAACTTTGTGTGGGGGGAAAAAGCAAAATGTTATTTTTGTGTCTGCACAGTCCAGATAATAATCAATTTAAGGTTAGGGTAATATTTTTGAGCAATAAAAACCCATTTAATTCAATTCATTATGGATGCGTCCACCATACTGTGACGCAATAACACGTCTATGGAGACATACAGTTCACCGTTAATTAGGCGTTGATTTATAGTCATCTGTTTAGTTGTCACAGCCCCATTTTGAACACAAACTACAATATTGCTGTTATGTCACTGCAGTATTGGCTTAACAAATCCTGAATTCAGACTCACTCCTCTTATGCGTTGAGCAGCTTGGCCTGTTTGTGTTGATAGTATTATATAGTGATTATGACGGCCTCTTTGTGACGAGGAGGTAATCCAGGGGGGGCGCTGTGACGTTTACCTCTGAGCAGATGGAAACTCGCTGTATTAGCCCTCATATTATCCACACCACATGACACTAAGAGACAGTCCATTCAATATATTTTTATATATTGGGGGATTCAAAACTCCCAGCATTTTCAACATGACGGTGATCTCTTTTTCCAAGTGAGTTTTTAAACTTTTCTGCTGAGGGGCATGCATTTGCTTGTCGCCATGGAGACGTTATTGCTTGATCTGGAGTGTTCCGCAATATGGCATTAAACAACATGACATTTTAACTCCACAAGGAGCTGCTGCAGTTTGTGTCAGAGATATCAGACAGGGCCTCTGACGTACAAACAGAATAATATGGGAATCATTCAGTTGTTAGAAGAATTACTATTTTGCAAAGTTTGAAAAGTCAAAAGTAATTTATCAAGAAATGTAAAAGAATTCTAAATTACATTGTATTTTTTATTTTCTTTCAGTGTGCCGACAGTCCCAGTGAAAAACCTTAATGGATCTAGTCCTGTTCACCCTGCACTTGCCGGTAAGAACATATTTGGTTTTATTATAATTGAATACTTCAATTTTGAATGTAATATAGTATGTCACTGGTTGACAAAACTGCCTTATATTCCTTTAAATTTTTAGTTTCCAAAAGTCCTGTTAGATTCAATACTGGTATTTATTTGAACTAGGAAAGCCATATGATTCTTTTTTTTCTTCTTAATTTGCCAAAGTAAACCCATCACCTAAATGTGTTCTCCTCAAACAAATATTGTCAGCACAGCCCCTTCGATAGCTCAGTTGGTAGAGCGGAGGACTGTAGTGGAAACAGCTGGAATCCTTAGGTCGCTGGTTCAAATCCGGCTCGAAGGAGTACACTTTTGGTTTATTAAAACTGCTGTACTGTGAAAACAGAACTAGTTATTTTATAAATGGTTTGTATTGGTAAGTTATTTCTCACTTACTTGTGCATTCCAAGATTCTGAATTTTTGAGTGCCGTGCTAACATTGTACTTTGCCATGAAATATTTAGAAGGTAAATTCATAAAGGTTGAATTAGAAAATGTTTAGTATTGACAAGACCCAAGAACTCCTTGTATCACAACAAAAATCAGCACCTGCCCCCATATTAATTATTAATATTTAATCATTAAATATTATTGGCCTATAGAATGTTGTGATTGCCACTTTCTTAACAATCCCCCAAACCGTGTGCCATAGGGATCACTGGTATCCTGATGAGTGCGGCTGCCTTGCCCGTGTGTCTGACCCGCCCCCCCAAACTGGTGCTGCACCCCCCACCCGTCTCCAAGAGCGACATCAAACCGGTGCCCGGCTTTGGACACTGCTGCCGCAAGACCACTAAGAAGCAAACGCGCAAAGGTACAGCTAACCACAAAACTAGTTTAGAGTTCACACACACAATAATTCAGTAGCATATTTTGCATGATTTTGCTAAAAAAAAAAAATCTTGCCCAGTTTTCCCTAGTTTTACAATTTTAGTGAAGTGCGTAATTTTACTTCCTGGTTATCATGAGCAGCAGTAGACATAACTCAGTAACTGTTATCTAGCAACCATATTGTAAACAAGTGCCAAACTTTATCTAATAACATTTTTTCATGTCTAAATCATATCATTTGGATAGAGTTGTATGTATTGATTACATAGATGAAGAGTTTTCTTTTGAGAACTGACAGATACGTCTTTGAATTTGCAACTTTTCTTCTTAAACTGACTTCACTGATGCAAATATCACAAACAATTATACTATTTCAACAAAAGTAATCGTTTCAAAAACATAAAATCTTGTTATATTATGTGCATTTTAAACATATAGGCTTAACCAACCAAATGATGGTGCTGTAAAAATAAAGAATAGGTAAATATATATTGTCACCTCCCATGTAGTGTCCCAACTTGTCCTTTACGCACAAAGTGTCATGTGTCTGTGTTGAATTCCAGTGTGTTTTAGCACAATAGAAGCAGGTCTGTGGTGCCCTCTGGCTTTCTGCTTCCACTACTGTTCAAAAATATGAGCCATGTCCTTCTATAGCTCAGTTTGGTAGAACAGAGGACTGTAATGCTGAATGCTGGAATCTTTAGGTTGCGGCTTGAAGGAGGAAATATTTTTTGTTTTAGGCCATATGTACATGTTATTTTGTCTTTATTAAGTAGTAATAGAGCATTCATAACCATGGGAAGCACAGTGCTGTTTCTTCAGTTGAATTTGAATTTTCATTCAGGATTAAAAGCGTTGTACACATGAATTTTACAGTCTTAAAAATGTGAAAAACAGAAGTAATTCATTGTAAATGGTTTGCATTGGTTTGCACCAGTTATTCTGAGCATCCTAACTATTCACTCCAGTGTGTTTTTTAAGCACTTCTCACAATTTTCAGAGGCCACAATGGAGTTTTGCTATCATGTTATTGCTAACAATAACTAGCATGCTAGCCACGCTCTTCCTGATTCTCAGACAGTAGAACGCTTTATAATTAGATGCAGACAGTACACAGTGGACTTATTTTGACCAAAAGCTGCTTATGTAATATATTTGTAATGGGCAAGACTATTTTTCTATCCTCCTATCTACCAATTAATCATGTATTAATAGTACTATGACTCTCAAGTGTTCTTAGTTTTTGCAGTCTTTGCATACAAATGCATTAGTGTAATTGTAATTAATTAAATGTTGAATTCAAATGCTTTTTTGTAGGTAAAACTCCAGAAGAGGTAGTGAAGAAATACCTACAGAAAGTAAAGAGCCCACCCGAAGAGGTATGTTTACGGTCCTAAAAATGTTGGAAAAAAATAAATAAAATCTAACTGTAACTGTTTACCCATTCAAATATTAAAATGTTTAAAATCTTGCAGCAAACTCAAATTAGTAACTAGTTTTATTAGCATTTTTGATGTGTTCACACTTGACCCTGTTGTGGTGAACGCACCCCTAGTATCCATCAGTATTTGGGTTTAGTTTTTTTAACAATCTTACAGCATACTGAATCACTCTGTTGTGTTCTCCAGGACTGTACGATCTGTATGGAGCCTCTGGGGGGTCCATCGGGGTACAAAGGCCCAGGCGTGGGGCCTGCGTCCAGGGCAGAGTCTGTGGGTCGCCTGGCTCAGTGCGGTCACCAGTATCACTTTCAGTGTCTGGTGGCAATGTACAACAACGGCAACAAGGACGGCAGGTAGGAACTCACTGCTTAGACTACAAACAGGCCATATCAAATTTATCTACTGTTTTTTTTTTTGTTGTTTTTTCATACTTTCATTGTTGCTCTATATTTGAGAATGATGTCATATTTCTCACAAATGTATCAGGCTAAATTATCTGGCAGTGGAGATAAACAATACCTTAGAAATGATAAAAACATTGTTTACAGTTTAGAGAGACATTTCTTTTTGTAAACATATGATGCCAGACCTACGATTCTCGATGCATTGCAACGCAATGCTATGTAGTTAAACTGTGGTAAAATGAAACATTTATAGCAAAATGCTTTATTTTTACAAGCAATTTTTCTCAACATTAAATAATTAATAACTTGTATATAGTTGCACAGGGCGCTGTACAATTGTATTTGTTGTCTGATTTAGGGACAAATGTATTCTTAAATGTGTTCTCCCTCGGGATAGTCCTCATTCCTCACCTAGAACACAATTTCTAGACCTATTTTAGACCTGGATTAGTTCTGTTTCATATCAGATTTTTTTTTTTGGTGGTACTTGATGTGAAAAGAGAACAACTGGCCTAAACCTCAAATATGGTCTTGTCTTTGGTCTTGCTGCAGCCTGCAGTGTCCCACGTGTAAAACCATCTATGGAGTGAAAACAGGAAACCAGCCTGCGGGGAAGATGGAGTACCATGTGATCCCCCACTCTCTGCCTGGACACCCCGACTGCAAAACCATACGTATCATCTACAACATACCACCAGGCATTCAGGTGCTTAAACGAGACATAATATGATTTTTGTATGATTTTTATAAAATATTATTTAGTATTAAATTATAACTTATAATACATTTTGTTCATATCTCCTCCTGCAGGGACCAGAGCATCCGAACCCAGGGAAGCCTTACACTGCCAGAGGCTTTCCTAGACACTGCTACCTCCCAGACAGCGAGAAAGGACGCAAGGTATGCAGCACAGAAAATCATAGAGTTAAGGAACTGTATTTAAGATTTGGATTTTAAACTCCATAAACAAGACCTAACTGTGTCCGCCGAGATAAGACGTAAACATGTTTTAAATGTAGCTTTTACTGATAACTATTGTAATGTTGATTTATTCTTAATTACAAAAATATTCCACGAGATGGCCATCCATCCACTTTCTTCCGCTTATCCGGGGCCAGGTCGCGGGGACAACAGTCTAAGCAGGGACTCCCAGACTTCCTTCACTCCGGACACTTCCTCCAGCTCCTCCGGGGGGACCCCAAGGTGTTCCCAGAGCAGCTGAGAGATATAGTTCCTCCAGCGTGCCCTGGGTCTTCCCCAGGACCTCCTCCCGGTGGGACATGCCCGGAACCTCCCGAAGGAGGCGTTCAGGAGGCATCCGGAACAGATCCCCGAGCCCCACCTCAGCTGGCTCCTCTCGACATGGAGGAGCAGTAGCTCTACTCCGAGCTCCTCCAGTGTGATTGAGCTCCTCACCCTATCTCTAAGGGAGCACCCAGCCACTCTGCGGAGGAAACTCATTTCGGCCGCTTGTATCCGTGATCTTGTCCTTTCGGTCATTACCCAAAGCTCATGACCATAGGTGAGGGTAGGAACGTAGATTGACCAGTAAATCGAGAACTTTGCCTTTTGGCTCAGCTCCCTCTTCACCACAACGGTCCGGTACAGCGACCACATCACTGCCGACGCTGCACCGATCCGCCTGTCAATCTCACGCTCCATCCTCCCCTCACTCGTGAACAAGACCCCGAGATACTTGAACTCCTCCATTTGAGGCAGGGACTCTCCACACTTGGAGAGGGCAAGCCACCTTTTTTTGGTTGAGAATCATGGCCTCGGATTTGGAGGAGCTGATCCTCATCCCAGCCGCTTCACACTCGGTACCCCAGTGCACATTGGAGGTCCCAGTCTGATGAAGACATCAGGACAACATCATCTGCAAACAGCAGAGATGAGATCCTGTGGTCCCCAAATCGGATCCCCTCTGGCCACTGACTGCATCTAGAAATTCTGTCCATAAATACAATGAGCAGAAATGGTGATAAAGGGCAGCCCTGGCGGAGTCCAACATGCACCGGAAACAGGTCTGACTTACTACCAGCAATGCGAACTCAGCTCCTGCCCTGCTCTTAGCAAAGAGCCCCAGAGCACTCCCCACAGGACCCCACGAGGGACACGGTCGAATGCCTTCTCCAGATCCACAAAGCACATGTGGACTGGTGTGAACTCCCATGAACCCTTGAGCACCCAATGTAGAGTATAGAGCTGGTCCAGTGTTCCGCCGCCCGGGACGAAAACCACACTGCTCCTCCTGAATCTGAGGTTCGACCATCAGTCGGACTCTCCTCTCCAGTATCCTGGAATAGACCTTACCGGGGAGGCTGAGGAGTGTGATTCCCCTGTAGTTGGAACACACCCTCCGGTCCTCCTTCTTAAACAGAGGGACCACCACGCTGGTCTGCCAGTCCAGAGGTACTGTCCCCAACCACCATGCGATGTTGCAGAGATGTGTCAGCCAAGACAGCCCCACAACATCCAGAGACTTAACATACTCAGGACGGATCTCATCCACCCCCAGAGCCTTGCCAACCACCTCAGTGATTTCAGCCAGGGTGATGGACGAGTCCGCCTGATTCCCCAGCCTCTGCTTCCTCCTCAGAAAGCGTGACGGTGGGATAGAGGAGATCCTCAAATATTCCTTCCACCGTCCGATAGCATCCCCAGTCGAGGTCAGCAGCTCTCCACCCGCACCGTAAACAGTGTTTGTGAAGCACTGCTTCCCCCTCCTGAGGCGTTGGACGGTTTGCCAGAATTTCTTTAAGGCCGTCCGACAGTCCTCCTCCATGGCCTCTCCGAACTCCTCCCAACCCTGAGTTTTTGCATCTGAGACTGCCCCAGTGTGAGTTGAAGGTCCCCCTGACAGAGGGCTCTTCCAGACGTTCCCAACAGACCTTCACTATATGCTTGGGTCTGCCAGGTCTTTCCAGCTTCCTCCTCCACCAGCGGACACAACTCACAACCAGGTGGTGACAGCTCTGCCACCCGAGTGTCCAAGACACGCAGCCAGAGGTCAGATGACACGACAGTAAAGTCGATCATTGACCTCCAGCCTAGGGTGTCCTGGTGCCACAATGGAGTCCCCGGTCAGTGCACTGTCCAGTACCCCTCCCAGGGACCCCAAGAAGGCTGGGTACTCTGCACTGCTGTTCAGCCCATAGGCTGACACAACATTGAGAGACCTGTCCCTGACCTGAAGGCGCAGGGACGCGACCCTCTCGTTCACCATGTCCCCAGAGCTAAACTCCATGTCCGGAGATCCGGTCGTCAAGGCCCCTGCCTTCGACTGCCGCCCGATCTCCCTGCACCGGCCCCTTACGGATCCTCCTGCGGGTGGTGGGTCCCACGTCGCTCCTTCGGGCTGTGCCTGGCCGGGCCCCGTGGGGGGAAGGCCCAGCCACCAGACACTCGCTGTCGAGCACCCACTCCAGACCTGGCTCCAGGGTGGGGCCCCGGTAACGCCAATCCGGGCAACGTAACTGGCCGTGCTGTGTTTCTCATCATAGGGTCTTCTGGCAAGATGGCCATATTATTTATGTTAGAATATGGTAGTTTGGTTTTTAAAATGGTTATCTATCATTTGTACAGGCTACATACAGTTCATTTAATGTTCAAATATTTAGCAGTATTATTTGATTTATTTAGTTTCTAAGTCTATTTTGGACTTGTTTTAATATATTTTCATCACATGTGTTTTCTTTCTCGCAGGTGCTGAGACTGCTGTTGGTGGCGTGGGACCGGAGGCTGATCTTCTCCGTTGGAACTTCAAGCACCACAGGAGAGTCAGACACAGTCATCTGGAACGAGGTACTTTAACACAACTTAAATTAATAAATACTTGTATAAATAAAAATAATGTATCCATTCATTTTTTGGTTCACGGGTCACCATGGGTCACATGAATCTGATTTATGTATAGTTCATTTAAATATCTTGTCATTGTCATCCATTTAATCCAGCAACCAGTGCCAAGTAATTTTAACAGTGGCTGGGCAAAGCTAATTATTTATAATTGAAAATACAGATACTGTTACCCTAGGACCCCAGGAAGGATAAGCTTGACTATGCTAAAGGGAATCCATAGCAGACAAACTAATTTTACCACTGGTTTACCTGTTAACATTGCAAATATACACTAAACCAGGGCTAATCTAGAAACAGACTGTGAATAAATTGGTTCTTAAAAGTCAGGCTAAACTAGGGCCTTAATCTGGACTAAACCACAACTTCAACATCAACGTTTTAACAAGAAACAAAGCATGGTATAGTTTTAGTTTTGATTAAACTTTCTCACATTTTGTCTGCCTCTGCTTGCTATTCTTATTCTTTTTTGTCTTTTTTCAAATTTTCTAGGTCCACCATAAGACAGAATTTGGCTCCAACTTGACGGGCCACGGTTTCCCTGACGCGGGACATTTGGACAACGTTTTAGAGGAGCTCAGAGCACAGGGCATCACAGAAGACGATGGACTGACAGAAAAATGATCAAACCAGCAACAAAATCAAGACATCTCAAAGACAAAGGAGAGGGACTCTGTGCCAGCACTTAAATGTACTACAGTATGGGATATAGAAGACATTGGGTTTTGTTTTGCAGGGTTTAACTACTTAAAATCACACAGGGCAATGGTTCTCTAATGATCTACACGTATCTCCTCAGAAATATTCAGCTTTCAAAATCAGGGCTAACCTAAAATCTATTTGTTAGTCAAAATGGGGACTGGATTGTGGTTTGAATCACTCCTCAATAAGGACTAAAACCAAGACTAGACTTTGAATGTGAGCAACATGCTCCACTGCAATTCCCTTGGGATTAATAAAATATTTATCTATGTATCTATCCATCTGTAACAAGGTAAAACCAGATCTGAAACCAGGTTTTAAACCAGATTAAAACTTGACCAAACCAAGACTCAGATCTGAAACATGATAAAACACTAAACCAAGAGCGAAACTTCTAGACCAGTACTAAGCCAGGTCTGAAACACAGCCTAAACTACAGAATGCAACTAAATTAGGATTTGTGTACCTTTATCTCTCATTTAAACTACTACTTAGGTCTGAGTTTATTCCAAACCTGGACTGAAGCTGTTCTAAACCAGATCTAAATCTGGAATAAAACAGGTCTACTTACCATGGCTAAAGATGGACTAAACTTAGGCTTCACTGCATCTAATACAGGATTAAACCAGGATCAAACCAGTCTTAAACCAGGACTAGGCATTTCTTAATTGATTAATGTTACCTGTATCTCAGTTTGAGAACCATTGCCCTAAAATCCTATTAAATACATTACATTTTATCAGCTAATACAAGAGGCTGAGGTAGCATTATGGTAAACAAGCAAAACACTCTTTAGCCTATTTAAATACAGGTACTAATAGTCAACAGAAGAGAATGAGTTGTACTAATACTACTTAGGACAAGACAGATTTGCTTTACTGCGAGGTAGTGACATGACAAAGATGGTTTTAAGGTTTAGGGTGGTACATATGTGCAGAAAAGACTAAGAAATTGATGATTTGAAGGTTTAAGATTGTTTTTGGAGATGGTTTACAGGGAGAAAGTAGCAGTAAGAAAGAAAGATGGCATCTGAATGTAGCGTAGAATAGGTGTAGAGTGAACTAACTTGTTTGGTACATTGTAGGCCCAAGAGTGTCGTTTGTTTACCTTCTTTCTGGACGTTCACGTGTAGCGCTCCTGCTGCGTCATCTGGTGGTGGTTTGCGGAACTACACCTCATCTCGCTGATCGTATACTATAATATTTTCCCCTTGTTTTGTCCAGAGCTTGACAATAATACAAGCCAATTGGCAAAATGCTGGTACATTTTTTGTTGCAATATATGAAATTTAAATGGGAATAAAAGCTAAATAATAATAATTTTAAAAAAAGTTAAACTCATATATGGAATTGTAATTGCAATTTGTTTTGTCTCTAGTTAGTAGCAAGAATGTTATTGTCAATCTCTGGTCATATCATATACAACTATCTTTGCGCAATGTCATTCCATACCTCTTACTGTTCTGAGTTTATTCAGATTTATTTAGGTCTATTTATGAGTTCAAATTATCATAAATTTACTATTTTTATTGACAAAAGACCAAACAGAAAGTCTTACATTTGAGCCACTGTGGTAAAGGTTACATATAAAGGTACCAGTATTTAGTTATGATGTATTTTAAGTTTTATTTGTCCTTATTTTAGAATTTATAAAAATATTTGTTGCAAATGTTGTAAATGTTTAGACAGCCACATGTGACATTAAGGTTTGCTTTATGTGGTACACGCAATGGATTGTTCTATTTTTACAAACAGTATGTCCACTACAGTTTTCATTTTAAAACTAACAAGTGGCACTAAAATATTTACAATTTCACTAAAACAGCCACGTCTTTGGTTCTGAATACCATATTCACTGTTTCTAATAGGTAATTTCAGATGGAGGGAAGGGGTCTATATGACTATGGGAGTTTCACTGTTATAGAAATATCCAAACTTATGATCCACATCTTCGGGATTGAATAACAGCACCACTTTCTGAAAATAGTTCACTTTTGTTTACTGACATTGAACGCAACCTTTTACTATTTTTACTGAAGTACTACCTTTAATAGCACCGTTTTATGTTTTAAAATGAGAAAATGTGTGGACAGACCCTACAACTCAAGTTTTTCTTTCATATTTCAGATTGGTGAATGGGTTATTGGTAACTGAATAATAATAATGAGAAAATGTGTGCTTGGTAATTTGGCATACATGGTCTTGATAACTTGGCACTGCCCAGGCCTTGAGTTAAGCTATATTTGACTCACAATGGTACAAATCTTATGGTAAAGAAAGAAATGTGTACTGTGTATACAAGCAACAGTTCAGAGTATGACTTTGGTACTCCAATATGATGGTACTGCCCTTATGGTAATTACTTGTATTATTTTAACATGAATTAGAATTACACATTTCTTTTAATAGTATTTTCTTGACACTATAGATTGAACAAACTTTTTACAAAATGTGTACATGTCTTTTTTTTATTATTATTATCATTATTATTATTATTATGCTGTTTTATTTGTTGTTAATGGTTTACAGCAACTATTTTTAAATGCATTGTATACAGTCGTTTAAGCTGATTTGTCACTTTTTTTTTTTTTTTTTTGTAAAGCATTATGCTGGTAGATTATCTCTTTTTCACTTTAGATTTTGGACAGAAATTTTGAGAATTTGTTCACTAAAGTCACTGCCTGTGTGACTTTAGCAAAAACGAGAAAAAAAAAAAGTAAATGCAAATTGCAAAATTAAATTGTGTTAAATTTGAATTCTTAATTTGAGTGTGCTACTGCAATTATTCACATTTGCTTTACCAATTTAAAAATGTTTCTTTTTTGCTGTGTTGTTTCTGTGTCCACCAGTAGCCTACAACCATTTTCACATCGAGTAATTAGCCTATATTTTTTCTGGTGCCATTGTCTTTTTATATCTGAGAGAGAAGGCTGGACAAGAGAGCTCCAAAACATGCAAAAAAAAAATAATAAGAAGAAACAAAAGTGTAAATATTGCTACATGTGCTGGAGTATGAATGATTAATACATGGAAAAATAAAGAGTGAATGAAATTGACTGGTTGGACTTTGTTTTTCATTTGCTGATTTGGGCCTACATAAAGGCTATTCATATGGAGAATCGTGCAGTATAGGCTAGGAAAATACGGTATTTGATCATACTATTTAGACTACAAACTACAAGGCAATAGTCAGAAAGGAAACACTGCTCCTGTGATGCTTGCGTGTATGATTTTTTCTTCTTCAAATTAGTGACAAATAAATTAATAACATGATGCAACAAAAATTAAGATCTAAGTTCTAATCCTATGTGGCGTTTTTTATAATATAACAACTTTAAAGTGAAAGTATTCTAATACTTTTTAATACAGTACTCTGATTACGCCATGTAACGGAATACAAATGCATTATAGCAAACTATTCTGTATTCTTCCCCTCACTGAGAATAGGAACAACAGAAAATAAGAAAGGTATGCTGGGTAGATAGATGGTTAATCAATATATTTTTTCACAGCATCAACAAAAGGTACTAACTGTAGGTTGAAAGTAAAAGCACCTGTACAGATGTTAATGAACAAAATATAATATAAATATAGAAGGCTACTATACAGTATTTACAATGTATTTGTACCCGAGTTCTGGGTACTCCAACTCTGAGAGACAAATAAAGTTGGAAACTACTAGACCTTTGTCTGCAATACTCATAATGAACACGTGGAGGTGCTAGAGAACAGGGCGAATAAATACGTTAAAATGACAAATGAAGTGAATTATAGTCAGCTGCACTTGTGTACTAGATTTAAATATATTTACTGTCTCTGTACACATTTGTTTTAATTGTATGTTTGCGCATTTTCTTGAGCGCATATCGTAAAAAGAAATTGTTTATCACGGAAGGAACTATTGTTGCTAAACCTACTTCTGCGACATGTACGGTTGTGCGGTTGCGCGAAAAAAAGTGTAAATTTAAGACTAAACAGAAAAGGAATTCGCCAAACGCTTTTTGTCTCCTCCGGATAGCCGTACATTTATAAAGGAGCAGTGCGGAACATGGAGGTATCCCCTTCGATAGCTCAGTTGGTAGAGCGGAGGACTGTAGGTCTGTACTGCAAATGCGGAAATCCTTAGGTCGCTGGTTCGAATCCGGCTCGAAGGAGGAGCTCTTTTTAAAACGCTGCGAACAGATAGAAACTTTGCATACGTGTTATTGCATCAAAATCATTTCAACTCACTGCTTATCATAACTTTGAAGTTGAATAATGGCACTTTTTCAAGCTATTATTCACATTTTGGGATCATCACATTCGAGAACTAGACCACTACATGTAACAACATTAACTTTTGTCTATTTGACAGAACTGAATTTCTCTGAAAGACTTAAATTAGGATTTGTGTACCTTTATCTCTCATTTAAACTACTACTTAGGTCTGAGCTTATTCCAAACCTGGACTGAAGCAGTTCTAAACCAGATCTAAATCTGGAATAAAACAGGTCTACTTACCATGGCTAATCTCTGATCTACCTGAAAGACTGAGGGATTACACAACCACTACTAATATTTCTTCTTAAAATAGAAATATTAGGGTTAAATGGAGATGCGATCTGATCCCATCCAACACTAGATAAGTTCTAAACCAAGGACTAAAGCTCTAAAAAGATGACTAAAACAGACCAAAATCTAGTTGGCCTAAACAGGACTAAACCAGGCCTTATCTTGGACTAGATTAGGATCTAGGTCTGGAGGGAGCGGAGCCAAACATGTTTGAATTTTAATGTATTTGTATCTGATCTTTTCTTGTCTGTCTCCTCAGCTCTTCTAAGCGACGACCCGTCTGTCGCCGTAGAATGCACCAAACAAGTCGTGCAGGACCCCAGTGGAGTCTCAGCCTGGTGAGTCATGTGACCACAGCCAAACATTCATTACACTTTGTATTAAAACATAAAGGGAAAGTAATAAAATGTTACTGAGAGGAAAACCTGTCTGCCACCCTAACACTGGTTTTCTTTTTCTGTTATTACAGGGTGCCATGGTAGCGTAACTGTCAGGGCCAAGACGTGAGCGGGTACATCACTCGCTATGGAGTTTAAAAAAGGAGAACCACATAAATTTCAATGAAACATCTTTAACACAGAATTGGTTAAGTTATTTGTGATTTGTTGCTGTAAACCTGACGCAATAAAAATAGTGAATGTTTGAGAATTACAGTGGAATAAGTTTTGGTTGTATACAATAATTCAAAATAACACAACAGACATTAGTTTTTTTTTTCTATTTTATTTAATACTTTCAGCTAGTGAAGTTTATTCTGGCCTTCGTGTGAAACCAATTCTCTCTCACATCAGAAAGTTGATCTACAAACGTAGCTGAGCGGATGTGGCTCACATTCAGAAGTAACCACTGATCGAGCACCATGGCTTTACATCGCAGCACTGTGCTCTTACTCTCAGGTAATTGTAATGTAGTTTTATTTGTTCAGGAAATACAATGAAATACATGCTCGTGTAGTGTGGATTTAGAAGTATTTTTGACGTTTTTTTAAGGGTGGACTATGTAACTATTCTGGTGTAGGATCTATGGAAATTATTGCTCTGTCTGGAATGTTCCACAGTATGGCATTATACTTTTTACATAGTATTAAATTTTAATAACAGGCAGAGCAGGTAGCAGACATCCTCCAAACCAGAAAAGTGACACTGTACACCTTTAAAGTTCATTTTAGTCTTTTAGTCTGTTACAATATTTTCAGATTTTTAATACATTTTTATGCATTATTCGGGCTATATTTGCACGTAACATTGGTATTGCATTTTAATATCTTAAAAATGTAGCTTTAAACAAATAAAGCTCACACTGTACACATAAGTAATCCACAGAACTAGAAAAAATGTGGTGGATACAGAATTTGTTTACTGTCCCAGTGTGAATATGGGTTGAATGTACAATAAACTGCTGAAAAATGTATATAAAGCATTCATCAAAACTATACAGTAATTATTATACGTAAACCACATTTCTCTTTGCAGTGATCTCTTTGAGTTTATCAGAAGTGAGGGTTCACCTAACAGCTGCTGTGGGATCATCCATAACATTTCCAGACCCAGTGAAGGAAAGAGGATTTTTTATATTCGGCCCAAAGCCCATTGCTTCTGTTTACAATGGAGTCTTTGAGATTGAAGAATCCATTTACACAAACAGACTTCACTGGAACAGCAGCACTGGACACTTCACTCTCTCAGATCTACAGAAAAATGACTCTGGAGTTTATGCCATCGATTCTAAAAAAGGAAATGTGGTTTCTAAATATTATGAACTCAAACTGTACAGTAAGTAAAATTTTTAAGCATTTTTATTAAAACAAAATCACCCAATAAAGAAAGACGTATAACTAAACTGTTAAGTAGCATTTTCTCTTTCTTCAGATAAGGCCATTGTAACAGCAGTGGGACCCCTGCGTTTGGGAAGCAGTAATAGCCACTATTCTTATAAATTGTTGATGAGTCAGATCAAGCATTTTTTTTTAACTTATCTTTTAGAAATTGAACTTTTATAATTAATTATTCTACAACCAGATTATTAATACAGCACAGATTACATTTTCTTGTTTGATATACCAGATAAACCACCAAAGAACAAAACATTTCAGTCACATATTATTATTGAAATCATTGTTTCATGTGATAGACTGAATAGAGGAGTATAAATTAGAATAGTTGCCATATTTCCCCAGCTTAGCACATGTTTGCCCTTGTGTTTGTGATGAGTGAGAGACCAATAGCGGGTTAGTAGTAGTGTTGGAGTGTGAGCGAGAATGAGGAAGCCTAAGTAAATCAGGAAGGAAGCTTAAGCAGCACAAACAGATTGAGCATTGATATTGTATCTGGTGACCATGTACGTCCCTCATTTGGTTGTTCACAGCCATTTAGACCCTGTCCCTCATCTTACTTATTTAGAGAACGTCCTGTTTTTCTCTGGTGCCTTATGAAATCAATAAAAAGTGACATTTAGGTCTATACATACAAAACTGATTTATTATCCTTTACTTTTTACGTGCACTAGTTTACAGAGTTGTTAAGTGTTGGTACCTGTCCCTGTGTGTCTGTGTGTTACAATCTTTGTACGACTGATAAAAACTCATATGGCGTTATCGTCATTGAGCTTAAATTTCCCATCTCTGAATTGACCCATAATAAACATTTTTAATAACACTGATTTTAGCTGCCTGCCCTCCATCTGTAATAGGCCTATTATTGACCCAGAATGTTGTGATATCATCTTAAATTCAGCAGTAATATTTCTTTTACATTTTCAGAGCCAGTGTCACTTCCAGTAGTGTCCCGTGTGAACGTGAGCGCTGACAGCTGCACTCTTCAGTGTTCAGTGACTCTCACAGAGCAGACCACACTGAGCTGGTTCAGAGGAGAGCAGCCTGTGGACAGCAGCAGCTCTGCAGTGCTGCCCCTCACTGTCCAACTGCGGGATTACACCTCACAGTACAAATGTGTGGCTCAAAACCCCGATGATAAGAAGAATGTTATAGTCAATGTCTCCAAAGAATGTTCACTCGTGGAGCCACAGTCGAGCGGTAAGAAAGTAGCCTGTTATATTTTTGTTTTAAGCACCTTCATTCATTTACTCTGTGTAAATTAGAGCAGTTGGTGTAGGTCTATAGAAAATATAGCAAATTCCAATTACAAAAAAAACACTAAAAAGCTCACCAAAGCTTAAAATAAGTCAGTTTAAAACAACTATTCTGTTTTCTAATATATTTGTTTCACTGTTTCCTAACCTGCCACAGCTATCATGTTACAGTCAGATGAACTGGACCACATTTATGCATTAAAAAAAAACAGACATGAAAAATATGTTAAATCTTTGTCTTTATTGAGACACTATTTTCAGTAAAAAGTCTTTTGTAAGTCAAATTTCAAGTCTTTGGCCTAGGCCTATAAACATTTTCACTGCATATAATTACAGACATTTTAATTGTGCCTTTGTCATTTTATCCACAGATTCAGGGGGTTGGTGGTTCCTGATTCCTCTGGGTGTTTTTGGACTCGCGCTGGCTGTTTATGTGGCCGTGATACATGAAACAACCAAAAGAAAAAGAGAGGCAACAGTGCCCCCTGCCGGCATCTGAGCACATTAATAACAGTGTGTCTGTGTGTCACTTTCACCAGCAGAGGGAGTCATCAGACCAAAAACGCCTCTTCTCTAGCCCTAAGTTTCAGTCATGTGATGTGACTCCATTAAGCCTCTTTGTAGTTCTAAAGTCTAAAGAAGTCCATGTCTGTAGTTTATGCACTGGACATTAAATGACAAATATTCACAATTAAATAGGTTAGGAAGGGAAAAACATAAGTGTTACTTAATAGGCTCAGCGCTCACAAGATGTCACAACTGGGGTCGCAAGTAACTAATTACAAATACTCATGTTATAAATGTAATTAGTTACATTTTAAATCATAGAAGTAGAAGTTACAGTGTACTGAAAGTCCCAATTGTGTAATCCACAGTTGTCTTCTTCAAACACACACAACAGAACTGCGCTGTCTGCTCTGATTGGTCAGAGCTCAGAGACACACAGACTGTGACAAAATTCAATTTGACACTTTCTGATCAAGTTCTGTATAAAAGCGTGATCTAAAATGCTTCGAAAACTGTGTAACTAGTGCTCTGAGTAGTGGCAAAAGGAGAAATTCAATTTGTCAACTGGACAAAAGTTTATTTCGCAGCTCATCCAAGCTGCTTCTTCAGTTCTGTTCTGTTCTCTTCAGAGACAGAATATCAAAAGGAAAATCCAAAAAATAACTTTCAAGAAAATATATAAACTGATTTGCATTTCATTGTATTGAGTAAAATAAATATTTGAACCCTGTAGCCAAAAAGACTTTAGTACTTGGTGGCAAAACCTTTGTTTGCAGCACAGAGGTCAGACGTTTCTTGTAGTTGATGTCCAGGTTTGTCACATATCAGAAGGAATTTTGGTCCACTCTTCTTTGCAGATCGTCTCTAAATCATTAAGGTTTCGTGGCTGTTGCTTGGCAACTCGGAGCTTCAGTTTCCTCCATAGGTTTTCTAAAGGGTCAAGGTCCTGAGACTGGCCGGGCCACTCCATGACCTTAATGTGCCAAGGCAACGAAGGAGTGGCTCAAGACAATGTTTTGGGTCACTGTCGTGTTAGAAGGCCCATCCACGACCCATTTTCAGTTTCCTGGAGGAGGGTAGGAGGTTGTCACTCAGGATTTTAACGGTACATGGCTCTGTCCAGCCTCCCGTTGACACAGTGAAGTTGTCCTGTGCCCCCAAAACATAATGTTTCCACCTCCATGCTTGACGGTGGGGATGGTGTTCTTGGGGTTATAGGCAGCATCTTTCTTCCTCCAAACATGGCAAGTTGAGTTAATCATTAACTCATTCAGGTGTTCATTGGTAAACTTCAGGTGCACATGTGTCTTCTTAAGCAGGGGGACCTTGTGAGCACTGCAGGATTTTAATCATTGCCAGTGTTACCAATGGTTTTCTTAGTGACTGTGGTCCCAGCTGCCTTGAGATCATTGACTAGCTCCTCCTGTGCCGTTCTAGGCTGATTTCTCACTGTTCTCATCATCATTGAAACCACACGAGGTGAGATCGTCTGTGGAGCCCCAGACTCGAGGTCGATCAATGGTCATTTTGTATTTCTTAAATGTTCAAACAGTTGCACCAACAGTTGTCTCCTTAACACCAGCTTCTTGCTTATGGTTTTGTAGCCCAGTCCAGCCTTGTGCAGGTCTACAGTCTTGTCCCTGACGTCCTTTGAAGCTCTTTGGTCTTTCCCATGTTGGAGAGTTTGGAGTCTGATCGACTGATTCTGTGGACAGGGGTCTTTTATACAGGTGACTAGTTAAAACAAGAGTCTAATTCAGGTGATGTGTTGATTAGGAGCCATTATGGGAGCCAGAACTCTTAATGGTTGGTAGGGGATCAAATACTTATTTCACACAATGAAATGCAAATCAATTAATATATTTTCTATAATGTGATTTATATTTATTTTTTATTTTATTATTATTATTTTTTTTTGTCATCATAATTACAAGGCTGCTGCATCTCTGTAATGCTATCATTGACAATTTGAAACAAAAAAAAATCCTCCATACAGCCTTTAAGTATTTAGTTAGAGCCTGTTCCGGACTCCTTTTGGTTGTTTTCATGTTGTGTGCGTGAGAATATAATGGAAGTAATTGTTCACTATGTGTGACAAGTTTGTTAAAGTCTCACAGCGCCCCATAGTGTTTTAGACACTTAGCAACAATTTGAACAGTGTAATTCTGACCTTTCTTCCAGCTAAAAGGGGCTGTGAGCCAGTCATTTTAAGGTAAGAGACATTAAAATGCATAACCTTCTAAACCATATTGCAAGCAGCTCTTAAGGTCTAAATGCAATCGCGATGCTTTGCTTGTATCTAATTGCAGTCTTTTAAGTAGGTGCAAACAAGTAACAGTGGTGCAATGTTATTACATGTTGTTGTTGTTGTTAGTGGGTCGGTGGAAAATCTTCACAGTGAAAACTTTGGATGCTTGGAATGCATTAACAAAGTGAGGACTAAGTTTGTACTTCTACAAACAGTACAGTTTAAGATACAATACAGTGCATTTAGTTGTAAACTTGAGGATGACATGAAAAGTTATTGTAACATTATTTGTGCCATTTTTTTCCTTGAGCTGCATCAACTTCAATTCAAGTTTAAACACAGTACTCACATTTGTTCACAATCCAAACATCTACAGGATCTACACGTCGGATATTTTCCAGCCTGCAGATGTCAGTGTAACACAAGACCTACAGCAAATAACTGATCACATCTACACAGTAACACGACGTGAGGTAAATCCATGGTAGTTTCCATTGGTCAAATCATTTGAAGGTGAGTTTGGACAGATCCTGTTCCAGAGGCTCTTCTGTAAAACAGTACATGAATATCACTATGATGTTTCACAAAATACATGTATTCATGGTTTGACACTTATATGCACTTTAAATGCCCAATAGCTTATAACAGGTTAGACTAATTATTTTTATTACTGGTACTATCACACCAAATCAAGTAATAATTACACAAAAAAACATGAAACCTTGTCAGAGCACACTTTCTTGGTTGACTAAAGACATGCCCTGTGCAACAGTGAATAGACTTAAAGGGGGCTTACTTTGTTCTCTAATTTTATTTTTTGGTAATACACATAGGATTCAGCAGAGTCACTTAGTCATTTTGGTACAAATGGAAAAATATCTGCTACTCATTACAGCGTGATGTGCAGCTATTCATCAGAGATGCTGACAACTGAGCAGCTCTTTGCTGTGATGACGTTTGTGGCAATGTTAGCTCCCATTGGGCACTGCTGTTTTCTAACATGGAACTCAGCTGCCTTGTCATTTTAGATCAATATTGCGATTTAAAATGTCCAAATTATAACAACGATCTACGGGCGTCATAGATTATAACTATATAGCACACTAAAGCACAATATGTCTTCTTTAATTGATGCAATTGGCATATCTTTATGATCATGAATTTCTTTAGTAGACAACAGTCCTAGAAAAATGTACTGAAAATCAACTTTCCGAGCTACAACTGGCCTCACCTTTTGCGGTACATTACGAAGGCAACAGCAGCAACAGCAGCAGCAGCAGCAGCAGCAGCAGCAGCAGCAGCAGCAACAACAGCAACAACAGCAGCAGCAGCAGCAGCAACAACAGCAACAGCAGCAACAGCCACAATCAGACCAATTGTGAGACCAGCACGTGATTGATCGGAGGGTTGAGTCGGTTGGACAGTGGTATAATCTATGAAACAGAAAAAGTTTTTATTACCTTTTTATTATTTATCATTATTATTATTACATTTCTTTATTCTTTACTATTATTTTAGTATTCTGCTACAAAACGGACAACCTCCTATATTTCCATAAACAATCTCAAACTCCTGACTCGATAACAAATGTGCTACTGAAGAAAGAAAAAATAGTAAAATAGTAAAGGAGGTGGATAAAGTACTGATGAAGATATAACAAAATTACAACACTATGGGAAAGTTACACGTCACCTAAATGATTCAAGTTAAAACTGTACTTCAGAACATTCTCTGTGAAGATAGATTAGGTTTATGCTATTGTGAATTATTAGAGCCAAAAGAACTACATTTCCATGGAGACAAGCAGGAAGAGGCTCTCCTCAGGTTTGTGGAGGTGCGAGCCCGCCCAATGTAAGAATGCAAGTTTTTGTTAAAAAAAAATTAAATAGCCTACTTTGTCACTTTGTAGCACTGCATATTAACCACCAAAATGTATTCAAATATTATACAGTGGTGGAAAAAACACAATTTATTAAGTTATAAGTTATAGTTTAAGTGTTTTTAAGTTGACCTCTAACATGAATGCCTAATTGGTCATCTAATTATGTAAATTAGTTATTTACCATGAACTTGATGTTGGCGCTCAGTTACATTCAGTTTAAAGTGGCATGTTTTCACTTCAGGGGTGTAGAACTTGAGCTTGTAGGTGACTTTGCTGTCATTCTGCTGAACGTCGGTCATGATGATGTTCCCATTCTCCACACGGATGTTATTGTGTATGTGCCGTTTCAAACCATCTTCAAAGTTCAGCAGACCGACGTTGTCATAGGAGAGGATAACGTGAGTTTGGTTGTCCAGCCCTCTCCAAAAGGTCACATCTCCTCCTTCTGTAGCCGTCAGCGTTTGGTCAGTGCTTGCAGCGGCCAAAGCAGTCAAAGTCAAACCTGAAAGTGAAATACACAACATGGGTCGCAATTTGCCTGTTTTGGACTTGATTTACAACAGAATTTCTCACTTTGGTTCTGATGAAGTCTGAATCAGAACCAGAATTACTTTTATTCATCCACAAAGGGAAATTATTTTCTTTACAAACATACAGACAATCAGCAGAAGAACAGACTTATGAAAACTTAAAAATAAAATATTAAATATCAGCAGTCTCTTTATCAACTAAACCCCCAGGAAAAATAAACTTACATTTTAAATTTAATTAATAGTTAGTACATATTCATATACAGTTTAACAGCAATAAAGTATGAGGAAAATATTGCACAAGGATTGTACAGTGAGACGTTTTCAGCGGTGTGATGCTTAACCTAAAAAAAATGACCAAGATGGAGACAAAAGCAACAATATTCACATTACGCGCTTGCAATTTGGCACAAACATCAGCCTGCTACGGCGTAATAAACAATCAGAACGGCTACATAAAGTCTCAAATGTGCCACAAGCTATAGAGTCAATTAGAGACGTAAAAACAAACAGTACAAAACTATAGATCCAAAGAACCACTTTAAAATATCATCAACATGACTCCTGAGAGCCTGGCAGATTATCCGCTGTTCTTTAACACAGGGGAATTCCTTTGATTTTGCGATGGCTTGAGCCGAATTTGTCACATTAAAAAACGAGAAGGAGGAGACCACGACATAGCCCCGTTATACAGGCCAGTTTATTCCATCCAAATTAGACTGTTCTGGAGAAAACGTGCAACTAATTATAAAGTGCTGTGTGGAACTGAATATAATATGTTAAACGTCTTATTTAAATAATGTATAATGTAACGTTAATAATGTATAGGCCTATTATTTCGCATCTTCTACACGGGGCAGGCAGGGCGTAACCAGGCGGGAGTATTTTACGCGTACTAGTCACTGGAGAGTCTGAGAAGAAACATGTCCTCATTGTCCGACCTAAAATGGATTTGTATTTGAGGACATCAGTCCTGTTAGTTTTTGGTGAGTTATATCCACTTACGCACTTGGATTTCGAAATGTATGTAACCTATGCCTATAAAACGCGAATATAGCTTATTTATTAGTCACGTTTGTAACATCTATCTTGGCTTTAAGCCTAGTGCGTAAACGTGAGGCTTTGTTTAAATCAACATCCGTGGCTCTAAGCTTTTCTTTAGCTTATAGGAAATGGCTATTCCTACTTAGAAATTTCAGCTAGGATATCACTTAACCCTCAATCACACCTTAAAAAAACTCAAGTTGTGGGAGTTATATTTGTAGGTTACATCTGAAATTCATTTGGCTATAAAATAAATAAATAAGAGGATTAATATTTTTTCAAATTTTTCTTTATTTGCTCAACCAACATTTCACCTAATGATCTATTTTTGTAAATGTGTCCTTTCAAATATTTTAACCCCTAAATGTCTGACTTTCTGTCATAAAGTCAGTGCATTTCATTTTCCAAAAATCACAAAAAAGTGAAATACAGTTCCCTCCAAAAGTATTGGAACAGCAAGGCAAATTCTTTTATTTTTGTTGTTCAATGAAATTTGGGCTGAAGATCAAATAAAGAGTATGAGACAAGAGTACAGAATGTCAGCTGTAATTTCCTGGTATTTACATTTAGATGTGTTAAACAGCATTTTTAGGTGAGCAAAAGTAAAGGAACAAAAAATCTTTAAGTAAATAAAAGCTAAGTCCAAAAGTGTGCTCACTGGAACTCATTAAAATCACTTTTTTTAAGCCAGCTGTAACATTCAAATACATGCATCTCCACTTTCTTTACATAATTTGAACTTTAAGTTAATGCTCTGAGGTGCATTTTTACTATTTACATATTTTTTTGGATATTTAGAGCAATGTAAACAAATGCCTACTTTCCCAAAATTACTTCATAATTCAAAAATTATACCAAGTCAGAAGGATCAGAAAAAACATGGAAAAGAGATGGTGTACTCAGTTAAGAACTTGAAAAACAGGTTTAAAATCAACGAAGGGGGTTCTCAAACTGTGGGTGAGGGTCCAAAAAAGGGGCACAGAATGTTTAAGGGCAGTACAGTTTGCTTATTTTAAGCTTAAATGAACATTTATCAGATAAAATGGAGATAGATCTATAAAAACTTATTTGTGTGAGTCAGTCTTTTCCCACATGAAGATCATTAAGTCCAAGTTCTGTTTCACCATGACTGATGATCATTTAGAAGTGTGTTTGAGTCTGGATGTCAGCAGCTACTGTCTGGACTATACATCCCTAGCTGATTCCAACCAATGCAAGTCAAGAGAGTAAGGTAATGAGAAAAAATGAAATTGGGTTCATGCAGTTATGCAAGGTACATCAACATACACTGTACATGTAAAGAATTCTCAATATATTTATGAATAAATAAATGATTTGCATTTTTGTAGTAGGTAGATCATTTTTACTTGGTCATTTTATAAGTAGCTCACATGCTGAAAAAGTGTGAGCACAAGACCTGCAGCAAATAACTGATCACATCTACACAGTAACACGACGTGAGGTAAATCCATGGTAGTTTCCATTGGTCAAATCATTTGAAGGTGAGTTTGGACAGATCCTGTTCCAGAGGCTCTTCCTGTAAAACAGTACATGAATATCACTATGATGTTTCACAAAATACATGTATTCATGGTTTGACACTTATATGCACTTTAAATGCCCAATAGCTTATAACAGGTTAGACTAATTATTTTTATTACTGGTACTATCACACCAAATCAAGTAATAATTACACAAAAAAACATGAAACCTTGTCAGAGCACACTTTCTTGGTTGACTAAAGACATGCCCTGTGCAACAGTGAATAGACTTAAAGGGGGATTACTTCGTTCTCTAAATTTATTTTTTGGTAATACACATAGGATTCAGCAGAGTCACTTAGTCATTTTGGTACAAATGGAAAAATATCTGCTACTCGTTACAGCGTGATGTGCAGCTATTCATCAGAGATGCTGACAACTGAGCAGCTCTTTGCTGTGATGACGTTTGTGGCAATGTTAGCTCCCATTGGGCACTGCTGTTTTCTAACATGGAACTCAGCTGCCTTGTCATTTTAGATCAATATTGCGATTTAAAATGTCCAAATTATAACAATGATCTACGGGCGTCATAGATTATAACTATATAGCACACTAAAGCACAATATGTCTTCTTTAATTGATGCAATTGGCATATCTTTATGATCATGAATTTCTTTAGTAGACAACAGCCCTAGAAAAATGTACTGAAAATCAACTTTCCGAGCTACAACTGGCCTCACCTTTTGCGGTACATTACGAAGGCAACAACAGCAACAACAGCAACAGCAGCAGCAACAATCAGACCAATTGTGAGACCAGCACGTGATTGATCGGAGGGTTGAGTCGGTTGGACAGTGGTATAATCTATGAAACAGAAAAAGTTTTTATTACCTTTTTATTATTTATCATTATTATTATTACATTTCTTTATTCTTTACTATTATTTTAGTATTCTGCTACAAAACGGACAACCTCCTATATTTCCATAAACAATCTCAAACTCCTGACTTGATAACAAATGTGCTACTGAAGAAAGAAAAAATAGTAAAATAGTAAAGGAGGTGGATAAAGTACTGATGAAGATATAACAAAATTACAACACTATGGGAAAGTTACACGTCACCTAAATGATTCAAGTTAAAACTGTACTTCAGAACATTCTCTGTGAAGATAGATTAGGTTTATGCTATTGTGAATTATTAGAGCCAAAAGAACTACATTTCCATGGAGACACGCAGGAAGAGGCTCTCCTCAGGTTTGTGGAGGTGCGAGCCCGCCCAATGTAAGAATGCAAGTTTTTGTTTAAAAAAAATTAAATAGCCTACTTTGTCACTTTGTAGCACTGCATATTAACCACCAAAATGTATTCAAATATTATACAGTGGTGGAAAAAACACAATTTATTAAGTTATAAGTTATAGTTTAAGTGTTTTTAAGTTGACCTCTAACATGAATGCCTAATTGGTCATCTAATTATGTAAATTAGTTATTTACCATAAACTTGAGGTTGGCGCTCAGTTACATTCAGTTTAAAGTGGCATGTTTTCACTTCAGGGGTGTAGAACTTGAGCTTGTAGGTGACGTTGCTGTCATTCTGCTGAACGTTGGTCATGATGATGTTCCCATTCTCCACACGGATGTTATTTTGTATGTGCCGTTTCAAACCATCTTCAAAGTTCAGCAGAACGACGTTGTCATAGGAGAGGATAACGTGAGTTTGGTTGTCCAGCCCTCTCCAAAAGGTCACATCTCCTCCTTCTGTAGCCGTCAGCGTTTGTTCAGTGCTTGCAGCGGCCAAAGCAGTCAAAGTCAAACCTGAAAGTGAAATACACAACATGGGTCACAATTTGCCTGTTTTGGACTTGATTTACAACAGAATTTCTCACTTTGGTTCTGATGAAGTCTGAATCAGAACCAGAATTACTTTTATTCATCCACAAAGGGAAATTATTTTCTTTACAAACATACAGACAATCAGCAGAAGAACAGACTTATGAAAACTTAAAAATAAAATATTAAATATCAGTAGTCTCTTTATCAACTAAACCCCCAGGAAAAATAAACTTACATTTTAACTTTAATTAATAGTTAGTACATATTCATATACAGTTTAACAGCAATAAAGTATGAGGAAAATATTGCACAAGGATTGTACAGTGAGACGTTTTCAGCGGTGTGATGCTTAACCTAAAAAAAATGACCAAGATGGAGACAAAAGCAACAATATTCACATTACGCGCTTGCAATTTGGCACAAACATCAGCCTGCTACGGCGTAATAAACAATCAGAACGGCTACATAAAGTCTCAAATGTGCCACAAGCTATAGAGTCAATTAGAGGCGTAAAAACAAACAGTACAAAACTATAGATCCAAAGAACCACTTTAAAATATCATCAACATGACTCCTGAGAGCCTGGCAGATTATCCGCTGTTCTTTAACACAGGGGAATTCCTTTGATTTTGCGATGGCTTGAACTGAATTTGTCACATTAAAAAACGTCTACCTACATTATGCCCCGCTTTAAAGAATGAGGAAAGTGAAGCTGTGAAAGAGAAATTTACCAATGAACCAACGCACATAGTCTATTAGCCAACTCACCGACGCGGAGGACAGGCAGAGAACCATCCATCTTAGAGGCACTGAATGAATGAGGCTGTTCGTGTAGGGGCGGGCACGGCCTGTTCGTCCAAGAGTTGGAAGAAGAGGCATAATGTTGGATCTAACATAGAAGTTTATTTACCATCAGTATGGGACCCAGTACGTGACATATAATGTAATTATATAATGAGCAAGTGCATCAAGCAATCACTGTACAAATACAACAAATCAAATAAAACAGTTACACACACACACACACACACACACACACGCACACACACGCACACACACACACACACACACACACACACACACACACGCGCGCGCGCGCGCGCGCGCGCACACACACACACACACACACACACACACACACACACACACACACACACACACTTCCCCACAATTTTAGAAATGGTGTGACATATTTCCACCCAATATTGCACTGTCTTTGGACACAAACACATTCAGTGGACATAGGTACACGATGTTTACGTTGTTTACACAAAGATGAACAGTTCTTGTCACACTTGTTCCATAGGTATTGAGTAGTTTGTAGTTTATATATTATCTTTTAAATTGCATTTCTTTTGATTTATAACTGCAACACATTTTTTGGAGTGGAGCTTTATTGTATTCCATTGTTGGTTTGTTATATTGATCTGTAACAGTTACTAATTTTCTATTAGTAACTGTTGTTGTAAACTTGGTAGAAAGGGGATATTTGATAGAAGTTGTGGATTACATCCTAATGATTCAGATTCTAGACTGAAATAATCTGGTGCAGCCCACTCAGATGAATTATTGACAGTGTTACTGCAAAGAGGTAATACTGAAAATTTGGCACAGGAGGCCTCCAATTTTCACTGGCAACTGTAAGACATTCTGGAGACATTCTGAAATCTCCAGTCTATTGATACTTTGCAGGAACATCACACTGGGAGAGTTCTACGTTTAGTTACAAGGCACACATTAGCAAAAGTTTTAAGGGCGCTTTCACACCGCTAGTTCGATTATTTGGTTATTATGCTGCATATAGACTCCAGTGTGGTCCGCTTTTGCAAACGAACCAAAACTGGTCCGACTGACATTTATCCAAGGCTCCTGCGCACAGCGGGTTCGACTGCACATGGCTCGGGGACGCTGAGGCTCTCCGCACGCCAGACTTCTTGGAAGTGAGGCCGAGGCGCACCGTTTCGCGTAGTGGCTGGTGACCATTTTCAAAATAAAAAACTGGGACATCCCTGGTTTGTGGTGGTAATTATGGACGTCTGGTCACCCATAGGCCCTTCCCTGCCCGGTCCCTGTCCCCCTCACGCGGAAGCCGGCCTCCGGCAGACACGGTTTATCAAACCCGGCCTAAGAGCCTCCCTGGCCCGGGGAGCTCGGACTCGCAAACGAGAAAATCCAGATTTTTTTGTTTTTACTGTACAACTGTACAGAAATATTCACTGCACAATACTTTGTCATTGTATCTTATATTACACACTTTACCACAAGATATAGGCTACTAATTGTGAGGGTAAATACAATTTTGAGGAAAATATTTTGTAAAAGCAAACTGTAATTTCTACCCTGGATATTAAAAGTTTATTTTGTGTTATAGTCTTAAAAATATATTTAATAAGTTATTTAACCCAAGATTTGTATCAGATTTGTAACAAAAGTGATTTAACAGCAACCACAAGACAGTGCAGTGATAATCCCCTCCCCATTGGTTTTAAAGTTCTTTTATTGATCTTTATTAGTTCAGTCTAAAAGTAAACTCAAAACTTATCTTTTTAAAATAGCTTTTAATTAAAACTTTTACTTGTTTTAAATTAAATTATTATTATTTTACTTAGTTTTTATCATATCTTCATCTAATTCTAACCCTCCATTTTTTACTATGACCTTTAGGAGCTTTATGTTTTATATTTCTGTCTATATTGCTGAAACAATGGGGTTGCTGTTGTTTTAATCATTGTCATTTTTCTGTTGCAAGTAAAGCACTTTGCACTACCTTTTAAATGTATGAAAAGTGCTATACAAATAATAATAGTTTGATTGGTTGATGTAGATTGATACTCTACACTCTACACCAGAACTTGACTGAAACCAGAGTCTGCCATTTTTGGGACTGGTCCTTTTTTAAGCAAGTCAATACAACAGGCTACGTGGTCAATGATAAAAAATAAAAATCTTAAAATGCTATTTGAACTTTGCCCATGACATTACTGTGGGGAGAGGGGATGGTTTAAAATGCTTTGACTAATAACAGTTGTGGTGCTGATTTATTCTTAATTACATTGAACATGGTGTCTCATTCATTTGTCATTAAATTTCATTGCAGTTGGTTTAAACCCAAGATGAGTCATACAGTACAACAAACTGTTCATGAGTGTTTAACTTCCACTGACTCAGTGTTTACTACAGCATTACTACTTAATGCAGGCAGCAAGGGTGTCAAAAGCAAGACTTATTAGACTTAGACTTAGACAAACTTTATTGATCCACAAGGGAAATTATTGTGTTAATATGTTGTTTCCAGATAAATGTAGTATTTTCAAAACAATAAAGGGTAACATGGTGATCTAAATATGTAGCAGTGTTCACAGTGTGGCTGAGAACCTGAGGACTCTTCTAAATATGTAACTAATACCTCATCAACAGCAGCACAGACTCAGCAATGACCTTGAAATATTTTTAGTCGTCCTTAAATGGCCTGTACCTGATTTTTCTCATGTGTAATTGATCATTTCTACTAGTGACTAGTCCCATGAACTCCTTATAGTGCAACAAACATCAACATTTTAATAATATCCATTTTAGCTGCCCCCATCTGTATTCAGTATTATTGTCCCAGAATGTTGTGATGCCAAGTGACACCCAGCAATAGGCTATTGAGAAAGTATGGTATCAAAGCTACTTATGTCCATGGAGACAAGCAGGTGATGCCAGGTCAAGTTACAGCTCAGATATGTGGAGAGGAGAGCCTTATTTTCAGACCCCAAACCATAAAAGTTACATACATACATACATAAAGAGGCTCACAAATCGTTGTCATTGTGTTCAGATACAAACCAGGAAGTAATTTAGATTTGGGGCAATAATAAAAAATATTTATGTTCACCCAGCAGGAGTGAACAATGGTAGCAAAGGTTTCAACGGTGGTCGTTTGTACAATGATTTAGGCTAATAATACCACACTGTCCCATGGAGGTAGTGGCTTCTTCTTCTTCTCCTGTTTTTTTCTTCTCAACATGAGCTGAAAGGAAGCACAGTTTCATTAGTTGTGTTATGTTGGAAAAGTTATACAGTTAAAATCATATTTTATGCTTATATAAGTGTTACTTACATTTGTGATAAATATTTCTCATACTTTTAAATAAAGGTGTTGTCATCTATTTTTATGAGTCTAATCATAACTATTGTGTAGTCTGTTGACCCTGTTAACACTATTGTTTCTGCCACATGCTTTTAGTTCCAGCTCTCTGCCTATTGGGATCTGTCAGGAGTTCACATCCACACTTCAGCAATGCAATTTTTATGTTGCATTAATTACAGAAAAAAGTTATGACAGTCATTTGTTAAAATATGCAATTCAATATGCATAACGTTGTGGAAAAAATACTAACTAATCGCACTCAAACAAAAATATAGCAGCCTACATCATACTGAGTTCATTACGCTACTCACTCAAGTCATCTAACTGTAACACTCTGTATATGTACGACAGTATTAGACACTATTATTATTACACCATATTTACAACATTTTGCCTAGCCTTGTTTTTGTTCTACTCTCACCTCAATTAAATATTAAATTAAATCAATTTACTTTATTGCCTAACGTCCTTCCAACCAGTCCAAGGAGAAGTGAGGCTAGTCTCCTTTTTTAATGTACCACATCAGACTAGACTTATTAAAAAAACAAACAAAAAAAAGTTAAATATAATGACATTAACTGTGCTTTAGTGAATAGTTGTAGTCCTCACCTTTAAATGTTAGTCCAACACAAACACAGAGACATATGATGGCACAGACTCCTGCAGTCCAGTGGTGTCTCGCTGCAGAGGCAGGGGGAGAGGGCAGAGGCGGGGCTGGATTTGGGTTTGTCACTGGAGCTGCCTCTGTTAATCAAATATGTGAATTACCAGGATGTTCAGATTAATTAAACAACTAAATAAATGTCTGTACACTACACTCACAGAAATGATTCAAGGCAGAGTTAATTCTTATGCATTTACATCTATTTGATTTTATTTAAAAACTCATATTTTTAAAATGTATGCATTAAAATTAATTATAATCTGCATAATTTAATCAATTCTATGATTTATTTAATGTAATTAGTTAAACTATATTAACATGGTTTAAATAATCAAAGTTATAAAACAAACAAGATTCCGTTAAGTAAATTTTATGTGATTGGTTTTCGTAAAAGTTATGAGAAATCAGATGGGGAAACCGGAAACTGAGTCCTACACTTCCGCTGAACGGCAGCCCTCAGGCGCTCGTGGGTATAAGCAGTCGTGCATGTGATGGTAAGTAATCCGAGACATCCTATGTCCAATTACTCCTAAATGTGGACTATATAGTGCAGTTTATATCACATCAATATCAATTTATTTATTTATGATCATATTTATTTATGATCATATCTACGTAGTTGATGATTACTGTAAGCAGTACGCGTTGCGTGTGCGGGCAATATCGGAGCCTGCTAGCATCATAGCTAACAAGCTAGGTTTTAAACATGTATTTATTTTGTATTGTCACGTTTTCAGTGAAATGGGCGGTTAATAATGTCTAGGCCAGGGATGTCGGCCCGCCAGGCGTATTAATCGGCCCGCGTATCTTTTTAAATTAGTATTTGTTGATTTCTGATTGATATTTAGCAGTTTTATCGCTAGGACTAATGCTTTACGACGGCCGCGCCTCCCTGTCCCCTCGCGCTTGTCAGAGAGCCGTGCGTGAGGTGCTGCAGCAGCGCATGTCCTCTCTCTCCTCCTCCCGAGTCCCGCACCAACTTTTTACCGTCAGAAGTTAGAGAAATTAGCTGGTCAGAGAAGACTGTCTTTGTGGACACACGTATGCTAGCGCTGAGTGTTTGTGCTAATATTAATTATGCTAATCTGGAGCTAACAACAACAAAACAGACGTGTTTACACACACTGTTTCATTTTCTGTAAAGGTTGTTGTTTTGTATGAAAAAAATAGTGTAGGTCATTGATGTAATGATTCTCACATGGTAAACAGAGCTCCTCAGCTGCAATTAATTCAACTACAAAACTGAAAAAGAATCAAGTTGAGTCAAGAATCTGAACTCTAATATGGTGGTTAGCTAGTGTTAGGTGACTGCTGTACAGAGTACTATATTTAAATACTGGCTTGGACTGTTAGATGCCGTTTTTCTTCTCACTTGTATATATTTTTTCAGATACCTAATTTGGGGTATTTTTCTCTTTCCTCACCTCCTTGTGGCAACGTAGTTTGTAAGTATAAGTTATAAATGTAGTTCATATTAATTTACAGTTCATGTGATGTAAAAATTGTTTGCAATATCAAGCTGAAATGTTTAGAGTAAGATTGTTAAGAGTACAAATGATTTGATTTACAATACAAAAAGCTCATTAGGCATATAATGTCTGATCTGAGACATGGTTGGATGTGTGGGTTTTTAAGGTATTGTTCTCCAGGAGCCAGCGATTCCAGAGTTCCGAGACAGATGGCCAGCACTCTTTGATGTCAGTGAGGTAAGTGTGAATCTGAAGTGTAGTAACTTGGTCTATCAATGACCTTTCTGAGCTAATAATCTGTATCCTGTCTGTGGGCTTTTTTTTTTGTTTTTTTTTTTCAGATTAACTTGAGTTTATGCGACTGACAACTGTACCTCTGACCTCCAAATTCCTTGGAGAACTGGACCATCAAACCAAAAACCTGTTCAAGGTTTTTAATGCCAAAGGTGGAGCTGCAGGAAGAAAGATCACCGCCATAATGGCCCAGATGCATAGTGTACGTTTTGTTTTGTTTTTTGGTCTAATCTGATAAGCATATGTTAATTGTTTCAAATGTTTTCTGGCCCTTTCAAAATTGCTGTTTACTAATTGGGCTTAGACCTGTGTGAGCTTTACCTGAGTGGGGTAAAACAAGGTGATGGGGTGGTAAAGTCAGGAAATGTCAGTGACTTGGTTAGCCTCAGCACCTGTGTGTTAGTGCATCTCTGACACTGACAAGTATGGAGTCATATGTTTCTTTTTATTCAGAATGAAGACATCAACGTGAGGCGTGATTGTGTGCTGAGATGTCTGAGTATCTACCTCAATGAAGATCTGGACACACTGGTTAAAGAATATGTGGTAAGTAGGGCTGGGCAAAAAATCGATTGGTAAATATGTTGGCCTACTGTCCTTTGTGGCAGATGCAAACATGTGGTGTTCATGAGAATGGGATGGACCATGAGGATAAATTGACCTTGACCACCAATAGTTCATGATTGAGTCCAATGGGTTATTTGTTTAGAATGAGAAATTCCGTAAGGCAAATGTTGTAGGTGATGTCACTTTGTAGGAAGTAAATCCACTTGAGCCAGAGGAGCCAGAGGATAAAGTGGGCCGGATCCTGGTACTCTGCCAGGGGCGACAGTTCTTGTCCAGACAACAAGGTGAGAACATAGATACTTCATAGTGTATATGAACCAGCAGTTTTTACTTCATTGACTTATTTAGTAAGAAATGCCTTTTAGATAATGTTAGGTCATTTTGATTCTTGCTTCTGATCAGCTGGATTCTCTTGTTTGTGGGGGGGTATCACTAGGATGCATGTTCTGGACTGTCTGATTACGAACTCCAGCGCCTTGAGAACATCAAAGAGAAGGAAGCCTTCTTGTCTTCTTTGAAGATATGGCAAGTACGTGGACAAAAATTCAGCTCTTGACTCCTTGGCTGAACGCTGTTTCTCCTCAGTCACTGTCACATAGGGAAAGTCTCCGGTCAGTGGCTGCAGGCTGCTGTCTATCAAAATTAAGGCCTGCCCTGCTCCAGAGAAGCTGAGCATCCCTGAAAGTTATTTCAGCAATTGCCACTGTTAGGATTGCTGTCCATGGAGAGAAACATTGGGATAATTGTTTTTCTCTGTCAAAAGGCGGCTGAGGATCTGAGGCAGTCAGTAAAGCCAAAGCCAGATGTCCAGAGGTAAGTCATAAAGCAGTGTATTTGGAAGCATGAATTGTTTTTGCTGTTGGAGCTGAATCTATTGAGTAGAATGGGGCATTTTCAACAGGTGAGGTAGAAGGGGAGAGAAGGGAAGAGAAAGGAACAGCCTTTCGCTATCCTAACTTATCTTACCTCTTACTGCTACTGTCCTCTCTTATGCCGGCAGCTCACTTTTTTACAGGCGCTGAAAAGTTGAATCATTTCAGCTTTTCAATGATGCCCTGTACCTCCCTGTTGATTGCATCATAAGGTCAAGTTTTGTCACTACGTAGCAAAAAACTGGGCAAAACACATTGTGAGTCAGCTTTAGACTTAACAGGCTTGATGCACGCACTCCACTATTTCCTGACTGCATCTTTATTTCTTGTACCATACTATTGTTTAAAGTGATTTTATCAGGTGCACACTGGTTTTGCACAGGCTCAACTCAAACATGTGAGAACAAGACTACTACTTATTATTAAGGATTATTTGGCTCTCACAGCAACTACCTGTTTTTACATCGTTATAAGTACGTACATTGGTGTTTTGTTAACTGCATTTTTATGGCAGGTCAATTGAGAAAAGAGCAGTTTCTCCAGTCTCCCTGGAAATCGCTCCGTCTTAAAGAACCACAGAACCTCACCCTCAATGGAGGATCAACCCATAAACATGTGAGAACAAGAGTGCTATTTTGAAGGATAATTGTCAGATTTTTAATTGTTGTCATCTTGACAAGTGCACAATTTGAGAGTATGCTGTGTATAATCTCATGTTAACAAGAACACAAAATGCATCCTTATGACTTATGTTTTTTTTTTTTTTTCAGGCTTTTATAAGTTGATAAAAGGTATTAAGGTCATTGTTACCTTGAACTTGCATCCATCTCATTCTCATGAACGCTTATATGTATACAGTGTCTTCGAATTAAGGATGAGCTGCTTAGATTTTGGTGGTTAAGGTTAGGGTCACACAGCCCATCATTCTGTACTCTTTATTTTCTAGGAGATTGAATCCAGAGAGGCTGAGGCAGACATTATAGAGAAGACCATGGGCATCTACACAGTCCAAGCAGAGGGTCATGGTCCTGCTGGTCCAGGTGATAGACGCTTTGCTGATGTCGGTGTTGTGCTGGAAGGTGTGAAAGTTCTCCATAAGCTGCAGAGTATCAGCCATGCATGCGTGATGCTTTATGGACTGATCTACGCACTCAACTTGAACTATCCAAAAGGCCTGAAGAGTACATTCGAAGTGTACCAGAAAATCCTGATGGACCTGGACTCAGCCAAGCTTTCACCAAAAGTACAGGCACTGAAACTCAAATTGCTCCAGTGATTTGGCAATAATGCACTTACATTGCCCCTACCTGATTTTTCTTTTTTCAGTCAGACAGAATGTGCATCAGTAAATTTATTTCTGTTGGTGTCCAAGCATTTAACAGGGGAGGTATGTAATGTGATGTAGAGTGTGGCTGTGTAGGTGGGTTCATAGATGGGTAGTTTTTAGCTGGCAGTGTTGTACTGGCTCAGCCCAAACCAGATTTTTCTTGAATTGTTTCCTGATACAGTGGGAGCTAGTTAAGTGTTCAAAAGATATTTGTTCTAAAAAGGTGCTTCAGTTCCTGCCAAAGCCTGTCATCACTCAAGTTTTTTCTAATATTGAAGGGAAACTATGGCTAAAATGTATTCACAGCTAGGTATGTCACGATATCAGATTTTGTTGTTACGATTATTGTGAGAAAAAACACAATTTATCGATTATTCATGATTATTAATCTCATGATCAAACAAAAACAATATTCTTTCATATTGTTTTTTAGTTACATGCTAAAGTATGTAACCTGGTCCAGTCCTGGTTCAGTCCTGGTCTCTAACATGTTACAATATATGACTTGATTTATAAAATTAAACTTTCTGAATGAGGAAGTCAGGTTGAAGTCGCATAAATAGAAAGTTGACAATACATTTTATATTATAGTTTTTTGGGTCATAGAATGAATGAAAATTACTTAATTGCACTGTTTATGATTCTCATGATTATTATTTTTTAGCTCTTACGATTATATTGTGGCCTAAATAATCACGATTAATCTAATAATGTTGACATCCTTATTCACAGCAAGACCCTAGGTTGCATTTTGGCCATAGTTTTCTTTCAACAAAATCATCAGATTGAAGCTTTTAAGCTTAACAGTGTTATCACAGCACTGGATTTAATATTAATAATTAATAAATCTGTTGAAGGTGGTCTGATTGTTCTTATGCATCATTAAGATTGTATTGAATGGAAAGAATTACATAAATGTGATGCATTTTGGTTAATATGGTTTATTGTGTAAGCATAAATAACATGTAATTCAAATAAATATATCCTATTTATCTTTTATAGGTAACCTAATTGTTATGCAATTCAAACAATATACTTTATGCATTTAAAATAATTACAGTCATTATTGATTTTGAGTAATATACTTTATTAATACTAAATACATAAAGCTGAGGATTATGCATTTAAAATAAATAGGCTTTATTACACTAATGAATATGCATCACATAAGTCTTATTTGGTTGGTTTGAGTTACAATTATCTAAAAAAAGTAAATGGAAAATTGTCATGTAATAAAATTACATAAATCTTAAAAATTGGGGTTAAATATTTCTGTGAGTGTACACTGACTACATTTAGTAATTAGATCTGATTTTGTGACACGTGCCAGTAGATCAGTGAATTTTTACACTAAGTGGTGTATTTGGAAGGCAAAATATAATGAATTTTAACTGTTTCTATCTAAAACATAAGACATTCTGTGCCTTTCCTTCGAAACCTGCAGAGGAAAGAAATTAGATGACTCACATCAGATGTGACTGTTGACATGACACTTCAATAATCTGATAACTCCAGAAATCAGACAATATCAGAACAATATCAGATTTTTTGTATGTAAACATAGGCACTTCTCTCTGAATCAATGTTTTAACAATAGTTCATAACATACTACTACTAGTAACATATAGATTATACCGTATACAATACCACTGCTGAGTACTTAAATAAAATACCAAAGTGTCACAGTGTCACTGTTCACACTTACTAAAAACAGACACGTTGTAGAGGACGTTGTGAACGGTGTAGTCTCCGTTAATAATTTGTCCAGTGTAAATTCCAGTGTCTGAAGGGCTGAGGTTGGAAAGGAGCAGAGATCCAGTTGTGAGATCGACACTCAAACGGTTGATGTAACCAAGAGGAGGTTTTTGCTGCGATGTCCCATGACCCAGGTTAATGAGGGTCTGGTTGTTTAAAATCCATAAGACATTATAGTCCCCATACAGAGAGGAGATTGGACTGGGCAGTGTGATGCTGTCTCCATGTTTCACCACCAGAAGCTCTGGTCGCTCTGCTGTGCACAGAACTGAAAGAAAAGAGACAGTAGTTTAGATCAAGTCATTATAAAAAACATGAGGAAAAGAGGGATGTTTTCAGTCTGGTCATTAAGCAGGCCTATAGCCAACAGCTGCACACATTAATGAACCACTGTTATTTGTTTTATTTGTTCATTTTATTATTTTTTTCTACCATGATGACTAGTCTTTCTTCTATTACAATTCAAAGCACACATACATTCATTCATTCATCAACCTACAGACATTACAATGACAAATAGTAATAATAAATATTACACATAGATCCCAGTGTTTTTTAAAGTATTATATTTGGCAAGTCTCTCAAATATTTTGAGTTTAGTTGTTCTATACAAAACAGACTTATTTAAAATATTAGTATTATAATATAGCATCAAGGTTTCTGCAAAAACTTTAAAGGAATGGCTTGTTTTGTTATTATTTTGCTTTAGAAATGTTTGCAGCTCTGTAATATGGTCAATACAACATCCTAGGCCAATAATACTTAAAACAGATGGGAGAAGCTAAAATAAATACTGTTAGAATGCAGGTTTTTATTGTAATATAGCAAGTTCATAAATAATCTGGTTCAATATATTTAACTTTAAGGAATGTCAGTAGAATAAACTGGCTGTGGTTCCCCATCAAAGAGTATGACATGACTTTCAAGAATCTGCAAACCACCTATTTGTATGACATTAGCCCATAAGAAAACTATATCTGCCCTTGCTACAGGTGCATTGTTTATCATATTAAGACTTCAGTGTGTGAACTTGGGGTTAAATAAATCTGAAATGTGGTTGGGCTCGGTGTTAGTCCCAATTTAAATGTCATGTTTTATTCTGTGTGTAGTAGAATCAGCTATAAAGTTATAAAAACATAGAAACAGTTTAAAATGTACTTACAGACAGACGCTGACAGAAGTGCTAACATGAACTCTGATGACACCATTCTGCTTAGAGGTGATGAAGTGGACTGAGCTCCACACACAATGCAGGAAGTGACTTTCTGCGCCCCACCTCCCTCCTCTCTGCTTCTGTTAGTTCAACTGAGTTCAAGTGATGTGAGGCTATGATGGATGACACAGTTTGACTGAAGGCTGTTTTCCCCAGAGGGATGACGCAGTCCCCTCTGGAGGTGCCTCTGGTGTGTTTGTTACACTGGACCATGATTAAAGAATATTTTCCCAACTCAAGACTTTGTGTTTGTGGGGGATGTGACAGTTGTGATAACTTCAGGTTCCCTGTCTAATCCTTTCAGTGTTTGTTTGTATAATGATTCCAAAGGACCAAGTGGTGAGACAATATGTAATATGAGTAAGGATCATTGACTGAAGATACACTGTAGAGTGAAAGTCAGTTTCTAATAAATCTGAAATTTGATACAGGTTCTTATAAAGGCTCTATATGGCTCACAGCAGAAAGCAGAAGAAATGAGTTAGTTTGAGATCTGGAAGTGAATTGTGAGTTTAATCTGTCTTTTTACAGATGTATAGGCTGTTTACTTGTATTGGTGGCAAAAAGAGAAATTTAAGATGGACAGAGTTTATTTGGTCGAATATGTTTCTCAGCTCATCCAAGCTGCTTCTTCAGTTCTGGTCAGACGCTGGTGGACACTGCTTTATATCTGCCTGAAGGGAGGAGCTAAATACAATGAAATTACTCTGAGACAACCACACCTATTTGTTTACAGTTTCTGTTAGTTAGGTGTGTCTATTCAATATGGAGTGGGAGTGGGGGAGTAGTTAGCATAACCATTCAGGGCCATGATGGGTGTTTTCACACCTGTGGGCATGTGAAAACACCCATCATGGCCCTGAATGGTTATGCTAACTACTATATTGATTTGGAGATTTCAGGCAAGATACAAAAAATCCAAGTATGACGCGTCCACGTTACGCATAAATGCACAGCTACAGAGCGCGCGGGAGCTGCTTTGCTAAAAAGCATATAAATTAGTCTATTTATTGCAAAAAATACCTTGTTCCCAGTTTTGAAATACTGAACAACAATCATATTTTATTTTTCCTTTTTTTAATTGAAGTTTTTGTTCTTTTGAATTAAGAATATAGAAAAGCCCTGGTGTAAGTAAGTCTGCTGCACTGCTGCATATAATATATAGTTGTGTCTATCAAATGATGAATTATTATTACCTCCGCCAAGGAGGTTATGTTTTCGCCTGAGTCTGTCTGTTTGTTTGTTTGTTTGTTAGCAAGATAACTCAAAAAGTTATGGACGGATCTTGATGAAATTTTCAGGAAATGTTCCCTCTGTAAATCCAACAGATGATTAAATTTTGGTGATGATCCAGAAGAAATCCTGGATTCTGGATCACTTTGAAAATTTCGTTAGCATTGCGTTAAATGGGGCTTGGCGGAGGTCTGCGCTCTCTGAGTGCTTTTCTAGTTATTATTATTTTATTATTTTTTTATATTTATTTATTTATTTATTTATTTATTGGGGGGGGGGGGGGGGTATTTGCATTTGTAAATCTGACGCTAAAAGCGTTAGTGCCTCCTCAGCTGTCAACCTCACCGCACGTCACTGCCAGTGACCGACCAGTGACTTTATTCTAAACAGAACTCAGTGTAAATATTGAACAAAAGTCTCAACACGAAATTATAGATATGAGCTTACTCAAATAAACTGCAGCATATGGGCTGACAAACTTTTAAATAGGCTACAAATAAACGGAGACCTTTCTGTTCACATATTCACATTACGCGCTTGCAATTTGGCACAAACATCAGCCTGCTACGGCGTATTAAACAATCAGAACGGCTACATAAAGTCTCAAATGTGCCACAAGCTATAGAGTCAATTAGAGACGTAAAAACAAACAGTACAAAACTATAGATCCAAAGAACCACTTTAAAATATCATCAACATGACTCCTGAGAGCCTGGCAGATTATCCGCTGTTCTTTAACACAGGGGAATTCCTTTGATTTTGCGATGGCTTGAACTGAATTTGTCACATTAAAAAACGTCTACCTACATTATGCCCCGCTTTAAAGAATGAGGAAAGTGAAGCGGTGAAAGAGCCATTTACCAATGAACCAACACACGTATTAGCCAACTCACCAAGGCAGAGGACAGGCAGAGAACCATCCATCTTAGAGGAACTGAATGAATGCGCGCTGTGTTTTATAGCGTCTAATGATGGGCGGTGGATGTTGTAGCGGTGGGAGGAGGAAGTAGCAGCAGCAGCAGTAGTAGTGTTGTTGTTATTTGATGTCATTCACAAAAGTGGGCCAAAAAGTTACACAGTTGGGGCTTTAATATTTCTGGCATGGTGTTTGCTCACAAGATACAGTATAAATTAAGTCATACAGTATAAATTAAGTGTTCCTGAAAACCAGGAATGCTCATTTATCCAAACTTCAACCATACTAAGGGGAGAGGGCTAGGAAGCACACCTCTTACCAACTTAAAAGTATTTATAATTAAGGGGGACAACAATTAAGTCAGCTTTCCCAAATGCCTAAGCTGTTCACAGCTGCCTCATACTACTCATACACATACTTTATCCAGATAAGGGGCCTTGACCACAACTTCACTACCAGCACCTGAAATGACAAATCAAATCACACACATACATGGGCATGAAGAAGTACACCTTTAAAGGCAACAATAGCTCAACACAGACCCACACTAAGACATGTTCACTTCTAAATCGGTACAGCTTCTCAGCCACCACTTCATCGTGCATAGAGTTAAATGAAGTGTCCTTAATACCCCCAGCAGAAGTGTGTTACACACACAACCCTAAAAATGAACTTTGCTTGTGCTCAGGCTATTCCTCTCTAACAATCTGTAACAACCACAGCACTATGCACCTGCTGTTACTGTGACTCACTCTCTTCTGGTAACTCTCATTCCACTCCACAGCTACACCACGGCTGCCTTGTCCTTTAACATGACATAAATGGTGTTTTTTCAGGCCACACTTGTTGTAAATCAAGGCCATAATGTAAACATATGTGGACAGACAAGGAGGAGAAAGTTTGTGTAATGTTTATACTGGGGATTCTCTCTACTCTTAATAGCTACTTAAAGTTAGGACGTGTAGGCATAGACTTTAATAATCTACTTTATTGACTCACAAGGGAAATAACTTGAACACAATTCACACATTACGATTACATTAAGATTAAGAGCAAAAATGGACTGTAATAAATTTCAAAATAATTAAAAAAGCAGCAAGTAGCTATTGAGTTGCTATGTCAAATAAGGCACACATGTTTATGTTGTAGAGTAAACTGAAGTAGTACAAATACAACAAATCAAATAAAACAATTATATGCAATACACACACACACACACACACACACACACACACACACACTTCCCCACAATTTTAGAAATGGTGTGACATATTTCCACCCAATATTGCATTGTCTTTGGACACAAACACATTCAGTGGACATAGGTACACGATGTTTACGTTGTTTACACAAAGATGAACAGTTCTTGTCACACTTGTTCCATAGGTATTGAGTAGTTTGTAGTTTATATATTATCTTTTAAATTACATTTCTTTTGATTTATAACTACAACACATTTTTTGGAGTGGAGCTTTATTGTATTCCATTGTTGGTTTGTTATATTAATCTATAACAGTTACTAATTTTCTGTTAGTAACTGTTGTTGTAAACTTGGTAGAAAGAGGACATTTGATAGAAGTTGTGGATTACATCCTAATGATTCAAATTCTAGACTGAAATAATCTGGTGCAGCCCACTCAGATGAATTATTGACAGTGTTACTGCAAAGAGGTAATACTGAAAATTTGGCACAGGAGGCCTCCAATTTTCACTGGCAACTGTAAGACATTCTGGAGACATTCTGAAATCTCCAGTCTATTGATACTTTGCCCATGACATTACTGGGGGGAGAGGGGATGGTTTAAAATGCTTTGACTAATAACAGTTGTAGTGCTGATTTATTCTTAATTACATTGAACATGGTGTCTCATTTATTTGTCATTCCATTTCATTGCAGTTGGTTTAAACCCAAGGACTCTCTCTGATCTGAATCCTCACTACTACCTACACACAGCACCTGCAGCCAGTGAGTGCTAGTGCAGCCTCTGAGTGAACTCTGGAGGTTCTGTTCTATACTGAGAAAAACTTGTATGTGTCCTCTATATGGAGGTTTAGGCACAGCCATTTCCTTTAAAAAGAAATCATCACTGACCTCTGCAGACATGCCCAGACATGACGAGGGGCACTTAGAGGAAGTCACATGATTTAGCACAAACACTACAGTAAACCAGGACCTGCTGCATTATCACAAGCCCTGAGGAGTCAACACACCTTCACTGTCCCTAACATACCAAAATATTTTTACTTGATCAAAGACCATAACAATTTAGGCTCATTGCAAATATGGCAGCCAGCACAATCAACACAGAGAATGTCACAAAATGTTATATTAAACAATTGCATCTCTAAAGAAAAACATAAACATATTAGTATTTCTCAGTCACCAGATGTTCTACAAATTTCTTGTAACCTGAGCTGACATAACGTTTCCTCTGTTTCCAGAGTTGATGAGTCACAGTACAACAAACTGTTCGTGAGTGCTGTCTCTTTCTCTCAAATTGAAGTTTTAGCTACACACAGTTGTGTTGTTTAACTTCCACTGACTCAATGTTTACTACAGTATCTAGAATGTTAACTGCACAAAACAAATTTTATTTCAAAGTGATATAAGTAATTAGTCATAAACCTTGCTGAAAAAGTGTTTCAAGTAATGCAAGAAAGGGTAATGTGAATGTAGGAAAGACATCATTCCCATATAAGGACATTGTTTTTATTATTTAGTTTTAAAAAATAAATTAAAAAAGCAAAACAGAGAATTAAGACAAAGCAGATTTCTGCAGTCGTTACAGTGACTTTGTGCAGCAGAAGAGAAGGAGGCAGAATTGGTTACACCTGGATCCTGTGTGAAATCAAAATATGAATCATTAGAGCAGCCAATAATAATGAATAAACACCAACTCTCAACAGACACATTGTACTGGATCAGACTGTTTGTACAGGTGACTGGTCCAGTGTAGATCCGAGTGACTCCGGGATCAGTGCAATGACGGTTTAGATACAGGAGTTTAAAGATTAGTCAAACAGAAGGCAAATGGAGTCAAAATGAAGCTGATGTTTTCAATGATAAACTGACAACAGATCTAAATGCTAATGGTTTTAAGTATTTACAAACAACAGTTTTGAAGGTGGGAAGTGTAAGTCTAAAGTTTGGGTCATAACTGGAGACGCATTCGCTCAGCTCTTCCTCTCCCACACACACCAGACATGCACATTTCCAAAAAGGGCGTTCCTTATAAGGACTTCCCACACAACAGGCTCACATGTCCCTGCATAACCATTTTGACTATAGTATAGATAATTCCCTCTACAATGCAGTAACACGTTATATCAATGACAAGATGTTGCCAGAAAAGTAGAAACACAGTGCATAGTAACATTCATTTTTTTGCTGACTCACTCTGAATCATGAAGTCACATGTATCTTATATTTGTGTAAGAATCTGTTTGAGAGTTGACTTTCTGTTTGTGTCAGTGCTTGACCAACAAGCCTACACTGTAAATCTTAATAGTATCACAAGAAAAATGTTTACTAAAACCTCATTAAAATGGGCTGTGTACTGAACATTGTCGAGTTATATAGTAGTTTGTGAAGAAAGGAAACATTACAAGACTTAACTCAGTAATGTTACTCACAAAGTTTAAGTATTGCTACAACTTTTCCTTTAAGTTTACGCTGAGAGATAGATAGTAACATTACTAGTGTAAACTTAGTAAGGTTACTCATAATGCTAGATATCCACTAGGACTAAACCAAGACTAAACCAGGCCTAGACCAGGACTAAACCAGGACTAGACCAGCACTAAACCAGAAATGCTAGACCAGGACTAGACCAAGTCTAAACCAGGACTAAACAAGAACTAGACTAGGACTAAACCAAAATTAGGCCAGAACTAGATCAGGTCTAAACCAGGATTAAACGAGTTATTTTAATTAATAACTTTTTTCCCAATAATAAAGCTACTATCAGCAATTAAGAGTAATAAAAACACACTGAAGCATTGTCACTCCACTTGTAACCACTGTGTGCTGTAAAAGGAATTCATTTTGGAGACTGGGGTTTTTCAGTGCTTCTCTGCTAGACGGCGAACCAGAACTTTGCACACAACAGGCTCACACCTACCTGTGTAAGAATCTCTTTGACAGTTTAGTATTAGTACTATTGTGTTCAATGCTCAGCCAAGTCTATGTAACACATGCTCCTGCACTGCAATTAGAAGAATTTACGCTGATTGTAATGTGATAGTGCTCTGAAGGGGGAGTGACTTAATGCAGGCAGCAAGGGTGTCAAAAACAAGACTTATTAGACTTAGACTTAGACTTAGACTTAGACAAACTTTATTGATCCACAAGGGAAATTATTGTGTTAATATGTTGTTTCCAGATAAATGTAGTATTTTCAAAACAATAAAGGGTAACATAAGGTAACAAAGGTGATGCCAGGTCAAGTTACAGCTCAGATATGTGGAGAGGAGAGCCCTATTTTCAGACCCCAAACCATAAAAGTTACATACATACATACATAAAGAGGCTCACAAATCGTTGTCATTGTGTTCAGATACAAACCAGGAAGTAATTTAGATTTGGGGCAATAATAAAAAATATTTATGTTCACCCAGCAGGAGTGAACAATGGTAGCAAAGGTTTCAACGGTGGTCGTTTGTACAATGATTTAGGCTAATAATACCACACTGTCCCATGGAGGTAGTGGCTTCTTCTTCTTCTCCTGTTTTTTTCTTCTCAACATGAGCTGAAAGGAAGCACAGTTTCATTAGTTGTGTTATGTTGGAAAAGTTATACAGTTAAAATCATATTTTATGCTTATATAAGTGTTACTTACATTTGTGATAAATATTTCTCATACTTTTAAATAAAGGTGTTGTCATCTATTTTTATGAGTCTAATCATAACTATTGTGTAGTCTGTTGACCCTGTTAACACTATTGTTTCTGCCACATGCTTTTAGTTCCAGCTCTCTGCCTATTGGGATCTGTCAGGAGTTCACATCCACACTTCAGCAATGCAATTTTTATGTTGCATTAATTACAGAAAAAAGTTGTTACAGTCATTTGTTAAAATATGCCATTAAATATGCATAACGTTGTGGAAAAAATACTAACTAATCACACTCAAACAAAAATATAGCAGCCTACATCATACTGAGTTCATTACGCTACTCACTCAAGTCATCTAACTGTAACACTCTGTATATGTAAGACAGTATTAGACACTATTATTATTACACCATATTTACAACATTTTGCCTAGCCTTGTTTTTGTTCTACTCTCACCTCAATTAAATATTAAATTAAATCAATTTACTTTATTGCCTAACGTCCTTCCAACCAGTCCAAGGAGAAGTGAGGCTAGTCTCCTTTTTTAATGTACCACATCAGACTAGACTTATTAAAATAAAATAAAAAAAAGTTAAATATAATGACATTAACTGTGCTTTAGTGAATAGTTGTAGTCCTCACCTTTAAATGTTAGTCCAACACAAACACAGAGACATATGATGGCACAGACTCCTGCAGTCCAGTGGTGTCTCGCTGCAGAGGCAGGGGGAGAGGGCAGAGGCGGGGCTGGATTTGGGTTTGTCACTGGAGCTGCCTCTGTTAATCAAATATGTGAATTACCAGGATGTTCAGATTAATTAAACAACTAAATAAATGTCTGTACACTACACTGACTACATTTAGTAATTAGATCTGATTTTGTGACACGTGCCAGTAGATCAGTGAATTTTTACACTAAGTGGTGTATTTGGAAGGCAAAATATAATGAATTTTAACTGTTTCTATCTAAAACATAAGACATTCTGTGCCTTTCCTTCGAAACCTGCAGAGGAAAGAAATTAGATGACTCACATCAGATGTGACTGTTGACATGACACTTCAATAATCTGATAACTCCAGAAATCAGACAATATCAGAACAATATCAGATTTTTTGTATGTAAACATAGGCACTTCTCTCTGAATCAATGTTTTAACAATAGTTCATAACATACTACTACTAGTAACATATAGATTATACCGTATACAATACCACTGCTGAGTACTTAAATAAAATACCAAAGTGTCACAGTGTCACTGTTCACACTTACTAAAAACAGACACGTTGTAGAGGACGTTGTGAACGGTGTAGTCTCCGTTAATAATTTGTCCAGTGTAAATTCCAGTGTCTGAAGGGCTGAGGTTGGAAAGGAGCAGAGATCCAGTTGTGAGATCGACACTCAAACGGTTGATGTAACCAAGAGGAGGTTTTTGCTGCGATGTCCCATGACCCAGGTTAATGAGGGTCTGGTTGTTGTTTAAAATCCATAAGACATTATAGTCCCCATACAGAGAGGAGATTGGACTGGGCAGTGTGATGCTGTCTCCATGTTTCACCACCAGAAGCTCTGGTCGCTCTGCTGTGCACAGAACTGAAAGAAAAGAGACAGTAGTTTAGATCAAGTCATTATAAAAAACATGAGGAAAAGAGGGATGTTTTCAGTCTGGTCATTAAGCAGGCCTATAGCCAACAGCTGCACACATTAATGAACCACTGTTATTTGTTTTATTTGTTCATTTTATTATTTTTTTCTACCATGATGACTAGTCTTTCTTCTATTACAATTCAAAGCACACATACATTCATTCATTCATCAACCTACAGACATTACAATGACAAATAGTAATAATAAATATTACACATAGATCCCAGTGTTTTTTAAAGTATTATATTTGGCAAGTCTCTCAAATATTTTGAGTTTAGTTGTTCTATACAAAACAGACTTATTTAAAATATTAGTATTATAATATAGAGGGTAACATCAAGGTTTCTGCAAAAACTTTAAAGGAATGGCTTGTTTTGTTATTATTTTGCTTTAGAAATGTTTGCAGCTCTGTAATATGGTCAATACAACATCCTAGGCCAATAATACTTAAAACAGATGGGAGAAGCTAAAATAAATACTGTTAGAATGCAGGTTTTTATTGTAATATAGCAAGTTCATAAATAATCTGGTTCAATATATTTAACTTTAAGGAATGTCAGTAGAATAAACTGGCTGTGGTTCCCCATCAAAGAGTATGACATGACTTTCAAGAATCTGCAAACCACCTATTTGTATGACATTAGCCCATAAGAAAACTATATCTGCCCTTGCTACAGGTGCATTGTTTATCATATTAAGACTTCAGTGTGTGAACTTGGGGTTAAATAAATCTGAAATGTGGTTGGGCTCGGTGTTAGTCCCAATTTAAATGTCATGTTTTATTCTGTGTGTAGTAGAATCAGCTATAAAGTTATAAAAACATAGAAACAGTTTAAAATGTACTTACAGACAGAAGCTGACAGAAGTGCTAACATGAACTCTGATGACACCATTCTGCTTAGAGGTGATGAAGTGGACTGAGCTCCACACACAATGCAGGAAGTGACTTTCTGCGCCCCACCTCCCTCCTCTCTGCTTCTGTTAGTTCAACTGAGTTCAAGTGATGTGAGGCTATGATGGATGACACAGTTTGACTGAAGGCTGTTTTCCCCAGAGGGATGACGCAGTCCCCTCTGGAGGTGCCTCTGGTGTGTTTGTTACACTGGACCATGATTAAAGAATATTTTCCCAACTCAAGACTTTGTGTTTGTGGGGGATGTGACAGTTGTGATAACTTCAGGTTCCCTGTCTAATCCTTTCAGTGTTTGTTTGTATAATGATTCCAAAGGACCAAGTGGTGAGACAATATGTAATATGAGTAAGGATCATTGACTGAAGATACACTGTAGAGTGAAAGTCAGTTTCTAATAAATCTGAAATTTGATACAGGTTCTTATAAAGGCTCTATATGGCTCACAGCAGAAAGCAGAAGAAATGAGTTAGTTTGAGATCTGGAAGTGAATTGTGAGTTTAATCTGTCTTTTTACAGATGTATAGGCTGTTTACTTGTATTGGTGGCAAAAAGAGAAATTTAAGATGGACAGAGTTTATTTGGTCGAATATGTTTCTCAGCTCATCCAAGCTGCTTCTTCAGTTCTGGTCAGACGCTGGTGGACACTGCTTTATATCTGCCTGAAGGGAGGAGCTAAATACAATGAAATTACTCTGAGACAACCACACCTATTTGTTTACAGTTTCTGTTAGTTAGGTGTGTCTATTCAATATGGAGTGGGAGTGGGGGAGTAGTTAGCATAACCATTCAGGGCCATGATGGGTGTTTTCACACCTGTGGGCATGTGAAAACACCCATCATGGCCCTGAATGGTTATGCTAACTACTATATTGATTTGGAGATTTCAGGCAAGATACAAAAAATCCAAGTATGACGCGTCCACGTTACGCATAAATGCACAGCTACAGAGCGCGCGGGAGCTGCTTTGCTAAAAAGCATATAAATTAGTCTATTTATTGCAAAAAATACCTTGTTCCCAGTTTTGAAATACTGAACAACAATCATATTTTATTTTTCCTTTTTTTAATTGAAGTTTTTGTTCTTTTGAATTAAGAATATAGAAAAGCCCTGGTGTAAGTAAGTCTGCTGCACTGCTGCATATAATATATAGTTGTGTCTATCAAATGATGAATTATTATTACCTCCGCCAAGGAGGTTATGTTTTCGCCTGAGTCTGTCTGTTTGTTTGTTTGTTAGTTAGCAAGATAACTCAAAAAGTTATGGACGGATCTTGATGAAATTTTCAGGAAATGTTCCCTCTGTAAATCCAACAGATGATTAAATTTTGGTGATGATCCAGAAGAAATCCTGGATTCTGGATCACTTTGAAAATTTCGTTAGCATTGCGTTAAATGGGGCTTGGCGGAGGTCTGCGCTCTCTGAGTGCTTTTCTAGTTATTATTATTTTATTATTTTTTTATATTTATTTATTTATTTATTTATTTATTGGGGGGGGGGGGGGGGGTATTTGCATTTGTAAATCTGACGCTAAAAGCGTTAGTGCCTCCTCAGCTGTCAACCTCACCGCACGTCACTGCCAGTGACCGACCAGTGACTTTATTCTAAACAGAACTCAGTGTAAATATTGAACAAAAGTCTCAACACGAAATTATAGATATGAGCTTACTCAAATAAACTGCAGCATATGGGCTGACAAACTTTTAAATAGGCTACAAATAAACGGAGACCTTTCTGTTCACATATTCACATTACGCGCTTGCAATTTGGCACAAACATCAGCCTGCTACGGCGTATTAAACAATCAGAACGGATACATAAAGTCTCAAATGTGCCACAAGCTATAGAGTCAATTAGAGACGTAAAAACAAACAGTACAAAACTATAGATCCAAAGAACCACTTTAAAATATCATCAACATGACTCCTGAGAGCCTGGCAGATTATCCGCTGTTCTTTAACACAGGGGAATTCCTTTGATTTTGCGATGGCTTGAACTGAATTTGTCACATTAAAAAACGTCTACCTACATTATGCCCCGCTTTAAAGAATGAGGAAAGTGAAGCGGTGAAAGAGCCATTTACCAATGAACCAACACACGTATTAGCCAACTCACCAAGGCAGAGGACAGGCAGAGAACCATCCATCTTAGAGACACTGAATGAATGAGGCTGCGCGCTGTGTTTTATAGCGTCTAATGATGGGCGGTGGATGTTGTAGCGGTGGGAGGAGGAAGTAGCAGCAGCAGCAGTAGTAGTGTTGTTGTTATTTGATGTCATTCACAAAAGTGGGCCAAAAAGTTACACAGTTGGGGCTTTAATATTTCTGGCATGGTGTTTGCTCACAAGATACAGTATAAATTAAGTCATACAGTATAAATTAAGTGTTCCTGAAAACCAGGAATGCTCATTTATCCAAACTTCAACCATACTAAGGGGAGAGGGCTAGGAAGCACACCTCTTACCAACTTAAAAGTATTTATAATTAAGGGGGACAACAATTAAGTCAGCTTTCCCAAATGCCTAAGCTGTTCACAGCTGCCTCATACTACTCATACACATACTTTATCCAGATAAGGGGCCTTGACCACAACTTCACTACCAGCACCTGAAATGACAAATCAAATCACACACATACATGGGCATGAAGAAGTACACCTTTAAAGGCAACAATAGCTCAACACAGACCCACACTAAGACATGTTCACTTCTAAATCGGTACAGCTTCTCAGCCACCACTTCATCGTGCATAGAGTTAAATGAAGTGTCCTTAATACCCCCAGCAGAAGTGTGTTACACACACAACCCTAAAAATGAACTTTGCTTGTGCTCAGGCTATTCCTCTCTAACAATCTGTAACAACCACAGCACTATGCACCTGCTGTTACTGTGACTCACTCTCTTCTGGTAACTCTCATTCCACTCCACAGCTACACCACGGCTGCCTTGTCCTTTAACATGACATAAATGGTGTTTTTTCAGGCCACACTTGTTGTAAATCAAGGCCATAATGTAAACATATGTGGACAGACAAGGAGGAGAAAGTTTGTGTAATGTTTATACTGGGGATTCTCTCTACTCTTAATAGCTACTTAAAGTTAGGACGTGTAGGCATAGACTTTAATAATCTACTTTATTGACTCACAAGGGAAATAACTTGAACACAATTCACACATTACAAGATTAAGAGCAAAAATAGACTAATACATTTCAAAATAATTCAAAAAGCAAGTAGCTATTGAGTGGCTATGTCAAATAAGGCACACATGTTTATGTTGTAGAGTAAACTGAAGTAGTACAAATACAACAAATCAAATAAAACAATTATATGCAATACACACACACACACACACACACACACACCTACACACACACACACACACACACACACACGCACACACACACACACACACACACACACACACACACACACACACACACACTTCCCCACAATTTTAGAAATGGTGTGACATATTTCCACCCAATATTGCATTGTCTTTGGACACAAACACATTCAATGGACATAGGTACACGATGTTTACGTTGTTTACACAAAGATGAACAGTTCTTGTCACACTTGTTCCATAGGTATTGAGTAGTTTGTAGTTTATATATTATCTTTTAAATTACATTTCTTTTGATTTATAACTGCAACACATTTTTGGAGTGGAGCTTTATTGTATTCCATTGTTGGTTTGTTATATTGATCTATAACAGTTACTAATTTTCTATTAGTAACTGTTGTTGTAAACTTGTGTAACCGAGGGGAAAAGGCCAATGCTCCCCTTTAAAACTACACAAGGCACGATCTGGCATAAAATACAAATAACCAAAACACAAGTAGTGGCAACTTTACAACTTTTATTGACAATGATATTTAAAACAACTATTCTTTTATTCACAGTGGTATTTAAAATGATTATTCTTTTATTCAGTTTCTTTAAAATAGCAACCCAATCCACACCTCCCCCCCAAAAAACACCTTTAGCTTTCAATAAGTGGGAAAAAAGACAAAAATAAAGAAAACTAAACTAAAGGTTAATCACTACAAACCAAAATTAGTAACTCAACCCAAACAATGAAAACGCAAAAGAACCCAAAACCAAACCCCACTCTACTGAGCTAAAGTGCTATGTGCTGAGGGGCGAGGATCAGTGCTGAAGGTGCTAATTTTTAAGTGCTAAGTTGGTATAAAGTGCTGTTTAGTATTACACAATGTTCCGGATTGCTACAGGCACAATAAAACACACTAAATCACTATACCATAAATGACACTTAAAGAAGCAATATTAAAACCTTTAATAAAAGTTTTAAGGGCGCTTTCACACCACTAGTTCGATTATTTGGTCCGCACCAGGCAATAAAATTGTTATTATGTTGCATATAGACTCCAGCGTGGTCCGCTTTTACACCTTTTACACCCATCCGTACCCCACTCTTCCGCGGGGTACGGACGGCGCGGGCCGGTCCCTGTCCCCCTCACGCGGAAGCCGGCCTCCGGCAGACACGGTTTATCAAACCCGGCCTAAGAGCCTCCCTGGCCCGGGGAGCTCGGACTCGCAAACGAGAAAATTCAGATTTTTTTGTTTTTACTGTACAACTGTACAGAAATATTCACTGCACAATACTTTGTCATTGTATCTTATATTACACACTTTACCACACGATATAGGCTACTAATTGTGAGGGTAAATACAATTTTGAGGAAAACAGTAAATTTTTCCATATTTTGTAAAAGCAAACTGTAATTTCTACCCTGGATATTAAAAGTTTATTTTGTGTATTTTGTTTTTTTTAAGCTATTTAACCCAAGATATCAGCTTCAGATTTGTAACAAAAGTGATTTAACAGCAACCACAAGACAGTGCAGTGATAATCCCCTCCCCACTGGTTTTAAAGTTCTTTTATTGATCTTTATTAGTTCAGTCTAAAAGTAAACTCAAAACTTATCTTTTTAAAATAGCTTTTAATTAAAACTTTTACTTGTTTTAAATTAAATTATTATTATTTTACAGCTTTATGTTTTATGTTTCTGTCTATATTGCTAAAACAATAGGGTTGCTGTTGTTTTAATCATTGTCATTTTTCTGTTGCAAGTGAAGCACTTTGCACTACCTTTTAAATGTATGAAAAGTGCTATACAAATAGTAATAGTTTGATTGATTGATGTAAATGGACATATAATGTGGTCCTATGCAGGGAGCTCTGCCTCTGTCAGGACTTTTTTTTCTCTGAATTAAAGAAAAATACTTGTCCATACACTATATGGATTCAACCATTGATAATTATTCTATTTACTTCAAGCCTATTACTAGAATAATAATTTATTACCTAAAATTAAATGTTTAAAATTCAAAATTCATTAGTATGATAGAACAAATACAAAAATGTGCAGTTAGAATATTAAAGGGAAAATTAAAATGAAAATTCCGATTAGTTTGAGTTGTTGAGTATAAGTCTACACGTGTCTGCTAGAACTGGACATTCTTTGACAATCTCTCTAGTCCCTTATTATAAATCTTTGACTTGTCCCCATTCAAAACACTGTAGAATATTTTATTTAAAATTAGCTATGGCAGGTTTTCATGTCTTTGTTATTGAGGTTGGATGTCTAAGTTATATTCTTAGTGTATGTGTTTGACTTGTGATATGTAATGAGCATTTACATTACTGAGAATTTCAAACACTAACCTGGTATTACAGTTTTTATCTGTACCAAAACCACAAAACCACAATTAAAACTGAAAGTCCTTTGCACCAAATCCGTTTTATCAAAAGATGTGCCTCAAGAGTTTCTCCTTATGGATGAATAAAAGTAATTCTGCTTTTTAAAAATTCTTCTCATAAAATTCCCATACAGCACACACTACTGCAACTGCACTGACAACAATCATGGGGACCTGTTTTCCTCATCACAAAAATAATGGGCAGTAACATTCTACATGCACAGCTATGAGTAATCAAGAAAAACACAACAAATGCTGCAATCCTCTGATGACTCAAATGATGTTTCTGTATTTTTAATTTTGTGTACATAGAAGTTACAATTGTAAATTAAGGGGTAACCTTTTGTTTTTTTAAATATTACAATTACTATCAGATATATATTGGAATGCATTTACCAAACAAGCTACATTTGGCATATTTACAGAAATGTTAATTAATATGCACTGTCTCTAATCATGAATAAATAATTCATGATTCAAATCCAGGCCACCTGTGACTAGTCCAAGTCAAGTCACAAGTCCAGCCCAATCAAGAGAGATTTTAATATAATTTACTCACCCAGGCTGAGGCTCTACTGTTGATTATCCATGTCTATGTTACAACTACTTTAGAGACAATCGCTGCTTTTACTGATCACTTCTCTTAAACCAGGGGGCGGCAACCCGCGGCTCTAGAGCCGCATGCGGCTCTTTAGCGCCCTCCTAGTGGCTCCCTGGAGCTTTTTCAAAAATGTATGAAAATGGAAAAAGATGAGGGGTGGCTATATTTTACTGTTACAATGGTAAACAAACTGGCGGGTGTGTTATGGGCCATGGATTTTTCTCACAGCCAAAGAGAAAAAAACTTTGAAGGAAGAATGGACCGAATCATTTGCTTTCATTGCCAATGCGGAAGGATTGCTGCATGTTTGCTTTGTAATGAGAAGTTGTCAAATAACAAAAAGTGTCATTTGGAAAGACATTTCAAGGGAAGGCATGCTAAATTTGCAGCCGACCACCCAGTTGGGAGTGAGAGAAAAAGTGCAGCACTTCTGGAGAAATTAGAGGAGCGCAAAGATCCAAACTCCACTAATGCTGCTAGTTTTGTTCAACCCGGGAGATAATAAAGCGGAAAGCCGTTCACAGATGATGAGAACATGAAGGATTCATTCATCAAAATATCAGAGCACCTATTTTCAGACTTCAAAAACAAAGCCGAGATAATAGAGAAAATTAAAGACATGCCTCTCTCCGCAAAGACAGTGAAGGAAAGGGCCATTAAAATGACAGGCAGCTGGAGAGATGGTGCTTCAATCTCTCCAGGGCGCGCTGCAGGGAAAATAAACATTTAATCAGGAATGTTCATTATGTATTTGTAGCCTAGTCTTTTTGATAGTAGGATAATATAGCTAATATACACTCACAGCCTGTGTTCCCTTCATATAAGGCTTATATAAGGCTTTTAATTTTCTGCGGCTCCAGACCAGGGGTGGAAAGTAACGAATTACATTTACTCACGTTACTGTAATTGAGTAGTTTTTATGAGTACTTTGTAATTTTCTAAGTAGTTTTTGAAACAGGTAATTTTACTTTTACTCGAGTACATTTTAAGCCAAGTATTTTACTTCGTTACATTGAAAGCCGCCCACGTTACTGAGTAAAATAATATCGATAGGGGCAAAAAATAAAATGCGGGGGAAAAAATCTGCCGGAACTGAAAGGAAACTGCATTGCGCAGGTTTGTGTGCGGCAGTTCCATTGTTTCTTGGCCAAACCTCGATAACCTATTCACGTTTAAACGCAAAAAGGCAGCAACATAATCATGAAATGTAAAATGTGTCTGCCCCGCCGAACCTCAACATGAATCTATGAAAGCATGTGGTGGTAAGTAGGCTACAAATATAGGCCTATATGTTTTGCCTGTTATACCCAAACGGTATATTTATTATGGTTTGGTTAACACAATCTGGCTTCATGATTTCAATTATTTTCCATCCTGATCACGAACGTTTCAAGTGAAGTAGACGAGAGTTGGAAAAGCACCTCACGTTTAAAATTGGCTTTAGAGGACAGTCAGAAATAATAAGAATGCAGGACTTTAGTTTGCGATTGGTCTCTTAATAAATCATCTTAATTTATGTTGTCTATAGGATAGTTAAGGGGTTATTGTCTGGACTAGTTTCGAGTGGACAGTGCTGGTCCATCAAAAGTAGCGCTTCTAGTTTATGCAAATTAGCCATGTGGTTTTAAGTTTCACTTCTGTAAAACGTAAACAAATGTGCGCAAAGCTGCATTAAACACATTATTATTTGAGTCCTCCTTGTAGGAAATAAAAATCCAAACTTAAATTATCCACTGTCGCGTGTACCGCGTGTACCAGGCCCACGTAGCATTAAGCCTTCTGTTTTCTTCAGAAACTTTTCTTTTCTTGGATTTATTCATCATTGGGCCGAAAATCATACTGCTGATGTAGGTGCGGTAAGTCCGGGCTGCCAGTGTGTGCGGGTGGCGCACATCGGCGGCTTTGACGCAGATGTGCGTTTTGAGCGACAAAAATATTAAAAACGTTTTATTTAAATGTTACAAGATTACCATTATCTACAATTTTAGATTTACATTTAAAAACGAACAAACTAAAATAAAAATACAATGTCATTAAATACTCATTGTTATTTTCCAAAGTCACAGGGAGCCACGACAGAACGATGAAAGAGTATGTAAAATCCCTCAGTCGTCCAGGTAGAATCCATGGCAAAAAAAAAAGGAGAAAATTTAATTTGTCTGGACATAGTTTATTTGGTTGAATACGTTTCGCAGCTCATCCAAGCTGCTTCCTCAGTTCTGGTCAGATACTGGCGGACTCTGCAAGCGCAGAGGGAAAGGAGAAAGAAGAACAACACGTGGAGAAAGCCCTCTCCGTTTGTGGATATCCTAAATGGGCTTTCAATAAAACGAAGAGAACAAAGGAACAGGACAACAGAGAACCAGAGCCCAGGAGAAGGGGTGTAACTATTCCTTACCTGGCTGGCGTTTCTGAAAAACTACAGAGGATCTTCAGACAACATGAAATCCCAGTCTATTTCAAACCCACAAACACTTTAAGACAAAAACTGGTCCATCCTAAGGACAAAACACCGAGCCACAAACAAAGCAATGTGGTCTACTCCATTCAGTGTAGTGAAGACTGCAGTGAGCGCTACATTAGAGAAACAAAACAGCCACTTCACAAAAGGATGTATCAACACAGACGGGAAAACCAGGGTGGGCCGCAATCTGCCGTACATCTCCACCTAAAAGCCACAGGCCACTCCTTTGAGGACAGTGAGGTCCAGATCTTGGCCAGAGAAAAGAACTGGTTTGAGAGGGGAGTTAAAGAAGCTATTTTTGTCAAGAAAGAGAATCCTTCCTTGAACAGAAATGGGGGTCTCAGACATCATTTGTCTCCCATCTATAACTCTATCCTCAAACCTAAATCAAAACAAACTGGGAAAACAATGGGACTAGCCAGGTCAGGTCCAGAGGTGTGAAAACACCCATCATGGCCCTGAATGGATATGCTAACTACTCCCCCACTCCCACTCCATATTGAATAGACCCACCTAACTAACAGAAACTGTAAACACTCCATATTGTATCACCTGACCAACTGAAACTGTATTTAAATATGTGTGTCTCAGAGTAATTTTCATTGTAATTAAGCTCCTCCCTTCAGGCAGATATAAAGCAGTGTCCGCCAGCATCTGACCAGAACTGAGGAAGCAGCTTGGATGAGCTGCGAAACGTATTCAACCAAATAAACTATGTCCAGTTGACAAATTAAATTTTCTCCTTTTTTTGCCAACGATGAAAGAGCTCTGGAGCCGCGGGTTGCGGACCCCTGTCCTAGATTCATTATCCCATATATCTTCAGCTCCTAGAGGAATTAAATGGTAGTGCGTCACATTTAGTTTACCGCAGTTTATGTCTATTTAAGACTGCATTTATGTGCAGCAACATTATGAAAAAACTGTATTTTTACTGTAGTTTTTTTTTATTTCATTGAAAGTAACTAAGTAACTTTTACTCAAAGTACATTTGAAATGAAGTAATTTTTTACTTTTACTCGAGTACATTTTCAGACGGGTACTTTTACTTTTACTTGAGTAGAATTTAAGCAAAGTAATGATACTTTTACTTAATTACAATTTTTCAGTACTTTTTCCACCTCTGCTCCAGACACATTTATTTTTTGTTTTTTTGGTCCGATATGGCTCTTTGAACATTTTGGGTCTTAAACTGATGTGGCAGCAGCAAAGCACAGCAGAATCATCTTACTCTTACTTATATTTTTCTGAATATATTTTAAAATATTTCTGTCACTGCTAAATGTTATCTAAAATGGCTCCATCAAACTTGATGGAGCCATTTTAGATGAGATGTTTTGAAATATATACAATATAGCTGTACTGGGCCAGAACAAATCTGTTACAGACCCTTTAACTAATAATCTTGCAACCAGATCCTAATCCTTACCCCAGTCACCACAACAAAGCCCTGTATAACCGTTAAACAGAGCTGTAACACTAACCCAAATGTTGAATATAAAATGAAAATATCCATACATGTAGGAACACAGGCTTCTGTTAAATTATAATTCCTATAACTTTGTCTGGGAACAAAGTTATAGGAATTATAATTTAAAATACATTTAAAATAAATAATGTGCTGCTACAATATAGCAGCACATTATTTATTTTAAGTTTGTCGAGATTTGGAATCTTGATTCCAATGGCACCAACAGAAATCTGTAGTGTTTTATTGGGATATTCACATGTGAAAATGCCATTGTAGCGAGACGTGCAAACATCTGTAGGTTTGGCATTATCATAAAGCTATAGGACAACAACTCATACACATACTAACATGTTCAAAGTCCTTTAATGACCCTAACTCACACCTCAGTTTTGCTAATAACAACAATATAATTCTCAGTTCTCAACTACAGAGAGACTGGTCTTTTTACTTCAAAGTGTTTGTTTTTTTCAGTTCCTGTCTATGCTTGCATCATCTTCTATGATTGTGGTTTTCAACCTCTTTTTGAGTCACAGCACACTTCTGCTGATGCGTCACACTAAAACTTTACTAAACGACAAAGGCCACAGGAATCTTCCTTCTGTCTTGTAGATGGAAAAAGGTAAGTAGCCAGTACAAGAAACTACAGTTCAGAAGCGTTCATGAGGTGTATGGTCTGAGGGGGTAACATACGTTTAAGTTTAAAACACTTAAACTAATGAATAGAGTTTTTCCCCCACCATATCAGACAAATACGTTCATTCGGACATACTGTACTGCCATAAAGTATTTGGAATTGATATTTTAATCAATACCGCCATCAAGTGGGATTTTTTTGTATTACAGTTGTAGACACAGACCCAAAGACCGACCAGTGACTTTATTCTCAACAGAACTCAGTGTAAATATTGAACAAAAGTCTCAACACGAAATTATAGATATGAGCTTACTCAAATAAACTGCAGCATATGGGCTGACAAACTTTTAAATAGGCTACACAAACCAAAATACATTCAAATGGCTCGAAAATGTAATGGCCAAAATATATATAAAAAAGTTGCACTATTTGCACATTTTATATTAAGTATCAAGAATCAGGAGCCATACAAACTTAACCCTAAAGTAGGCCCATGTCGAAGTTTATAAAATGTTAAAGTTTATGCAAATTCAAAGTCTTTTCAAATGTCATAGTGAAAGTAAAAGTAAGAGACAAGGTTGTTTTCCTCATGATCAGACTACAGTAAAGTGATCAGTCAAACAAATGCACAATGCCCACCCATTTCACACAGGAGCCAACACAGGGTTCTTCTCTCCGTCGCCAAAACACAAAGACAAATGTGATACAAATACATATGTGACACCTTGACCTTTGCCCAACAACAAGCAAGCGCTCTGCAGCCTATTATAAAACTGTAAATGGCCTGAAATGCATGTACATAGGTAGCCATACATTAAAATGCGTGTTTACATAGGTCTTTGATTAAATATTTGTCTTACCATGTTGTAGAGTTGAAGTTCTCGTAAATAAAAAGGATGGGAGTGTCTTAAATTTGAATGGCCAACCCCTTAAGCCTGATTTAGTTACTGATTTAGTTACTGATTTAGTTACTGACTTTGAGTGATTTCTGCAGCTGCTGTTTCGTGTTCAAGATCTACAGTAGCAACGGTGCCCATGACAATTCCTCCAGTGTTTTGACTAAATACAAAGGGCACTGTACAAAGTAATGAAGTACAGTGCCTTGTGAAAGTATTATCCCCCCTTGAACTTTCTGACCTTTTGCCACATTTCAGGCTTCAAACATAAAGATAGAAAATTGCATTTTTTTGTGAAGAATCAACACCAAGTGGGACACAATCGCAAGGCACTGTATATCTGAAGGATATTCACTTCCCTACCTTCTTGGCACTTTCAATTATTTTAAGACTAATCTCTGGTTATAAAATCAATTGGCGTAAATCCACCACACTCCCACTTAATCTGGCAGTATGTGGTCATTTAAATAAAACTTAAAATATCTTGGTGTAAAAGGGTAAAATAATCTTTACTACATAAATTCAAATGGGGCTTTGGTGTATCAAACTTTAAGTCATACTTAACTGATGGTTACACCCAACTTCTACTGCCTCCTGGAGATCTATTGAGGAGAAACTTGTGCTCACCTATTCACTTAAAAATGTTTGTTTAAGCCAGTATTCCTCCAAATCAACAATATGTGTTCTGTTATTAAAAATGAAATAATATTAGTCTGGAATAATGTTAATAAACTCTGCAATATTAAGTCTATATGGTTTATGTACTTCCCAATCTTTCATAATTCCTTACTTAAAGTTGGTGACATCCTTTTCTTTTTCTCAACGGTCAGATAATGTAGTGCATATTTTTATTTTTTATTTATTTTACCTTTATTTAACCAGGAGGTCCCATTGAGATTCAGTATCAGTATCATCTGTGTGCCATACTGTGCAGCATATCGGCCAAAGCAATAACATCTCCATAGACAAACATATGACGTTCCCTCCAACCTTTAAATAGGTGTTGCCTACAATGAAGCAAGTTTATTTGTATGGAGAGGAGAGGAAGAGGAGGAGAGGGGCGTTTGGGGTGGACTGATTGCTGGCTGAGTTCAAAGGATGGAGGAAGAGCAAGCAAACGCTCCCTCCGGTGGCCATTTTGGAAATCTGGGTTAATGACAAAAGGAAAAACACACACCAATAGTAACACAAGAACAACTCCAAAGCAGAGACTCATAATCAACCAGACTTAAAAAGGACTCATTAGAAAGAGTTTGTGTCTATGGAACTGTCCCCACTGTGTACACTGGGAAATCAGAATGCCCAATGACTGCTGCTTTAAATAACCCTCTTGACAGCCAGAGTAAAATAGTTTGGAAATAATTAGAAGTTAGAACTTAAATTAAAATAAAAAAGGCCTGATATTGTCATTGGAATCAGTTGAGTCAAGAAAAAAACGTTTGCAAACAAAAACATAATTTATTTCAATTCAATAGCCTATATACACTGTTTTGTAAGTACTTGTGTTCATAGAGCATTTTCACGAAGATCAGGTCCAAGATGCTTCATAGCTTAAATATAATAAAAATTAATAACTAAACTTGATCAAATACAATAAAGGGTGCACTAGCACCCCCATAGTTCACTCCTAAAATGAAGAGGTCTTTGTTATCTTACTGAGCTGACTGTTTTAGTCAGTTTTAGTCTGAGAGGATGTCAAACTTCAGTATCTGCGCTGAAATGTCCCGTGTTTTGCAGCGGTATCAGCATCTTAAACGTGAGTTGATTTGAGATCGCTCTGTGGCTCTCTCTTTCTCTGTTTCTCTCTCTGCCACACATCTCTTTTCAAAAGAAAAGAAAATGACATAACCTCCAAACCTAGTGATTAAGATAAGATAAGATAAGATAAGATAAGATAAGATATACCTTTATTAGTCCCACAGTGGGGAAATTCCAGTGTTGCAACGCACAGTTCAAGAACAGCAGGAAAATGGAACATGCAATAAAACAAGATAATAGATAATAGCTAAAAAAAGAATAATTTAGAAATAGACTTAAAGATAGACTCTAATTTTGTTTTGGTGGAGCAAAAATATAAATTAAGGGTAAAGATTAAGGGAAAAGTGAATCTAGGTAAGAAACGCATCACATGATGGAAAAACCCTGGCAGATGACGGGGGAGCACTTGGTATGGTATTTTTGGCGCGCGCGCTACGTGCGCATGCATTGCTCTTGCTCCTTGGTGCTAAGCACCCCTAAACTTGTAAGCCTAGAATCGCCCCTGGCGTTGTCTAATTTAGGCTCCACGTAAAACGGACCGGACCCTTGTCTAACGATTATCCTCTTCAAATGAATTGCACATGAGATTACTGCAGTTAAATGATCAGAGCTAAGTGTAACTCCTGACCCAAGAATAGTATAGTAGAGTAATCTAGTAGTTTGGACCAGGCTCTAGGTTCTCAAGGGCTACAATAGGAATAATGGTGCGAGTATAAATGAGATGGCTGGAGACAGAGATGAGCAAGCTTGTTTTTGTATTGAATAGAAAAAATTGAAATAAAATAAAACTTAGTTTACAACTTAGCTGCCGGCAATGTTTACATTCAAGTTGTGCACAATAATAGAAAAAACCCCAAGTCCTACTGAGCTCAGTATATTTAGTCGTTTTAGTCAGAGTCAATGTTCATAAAGGATCCTCGTTGTGGTAGTTTGAGTGGTTGCCACATGATGAATTCAACAGGAAGAACAGAGGAGAAGGTTGTTCTCAGTTCACAGTTCTGGGTTCTGGGACAGGCTCGCCATTTCCTCCAAAGGTGAATCCAGATCCAAATCCGAGTCTTCTTAATCGACACTCACGATGACATCAATACAACAAAAAAACCTAGCCTGTATAACAAGAATAATGTTATAGTATACAGCTAGTTGAAATCCATTTCCATTATCTAATCCTTAGTAGTAGTAGTTGTTGTAGTAGCTATAGCTTTGTTTCTTCTTTTTGTTTCTCAGGTTATCAAATGTTGTAACTCCATAGTTACATCAGAAATATACATGCATGTTTTTAACTCAAATTGTCATTGCTGCACATGAGTTTGTTTCTAATCCATGTAATAACAACAAAATGAATTGCTCCTTTAATCTTTTTTTTTTTTAACTTATTAACCATGTAACCTTTGATTAATGTTGTTATCCAATCCAATCAACTTTTAACCCTTTCTTTAAGCTTTTGTAAATCATGAAATAAAATACAATTAATTATTTCAGTCACCAAACAGATAATAGCACCTTTAACTTATCCACTGAATCAGTAACCCTAGCTGGTTTAGCATTAAATTACATTCTTATGCATAAAGCATCAACTTCAAATCACATTTCACCATAAAACAGTGCAAGATGAAATAAAAGTACAGTCACCTGTGTTGTCAACTTAAATTTTGCTTTGTAATACCATAAAACAAGTACAACTGTTTCTACATTGACTGTAAGCAGTAGTCTATCACTCGCGATTAGCATTAGCATCGCGCTAGCATGTTTTTTCACCATGTTACACAAGTTAAACACGTGTAGACTCACCAAGATGATGTTTTAGCATAAACACAGGACAGATCACCGTCACAGCCCATCAGGTTCACGCATGGAATCAACTTAAAATAGCATATAAACATTTCTCAGTTAGCATTACGATCTTGTATCATATTTACACTGAATTACATTAACGTGCACTCACCGAATCACTTAACGTCGCAAAAATAAAATGGGATCGTCAACACAGCCTCTCGCATGTTTGTCCAGCGCGCAAAAGAATGAAAAACTAAAGTGAATCTGAGCTCGCGTCTCGAGAAGGCGGGTCTTAACTACTTTTGACAAATAAGAAGGTCATTATCACCCAACGTGACTGACAAAACAGGAAGTCAAAATAGAGAGAGGATCACACTTCTTCCTCTTACCAAAATAAACGTTTTCCAAAATAAAATGAGTGCATTTAAAAGAATTAAGGTACATTTTCTCTACTGGGTTACATAAGCGCCTGTCCTCACATTTGTAAACGCTTCGAGTCAAGTCAAAGGCGCACAGACGCACACAGACGCACACAGACGCACGGTCCGTCAGTGCGTCGGCGCCATAGCAACAGATTCTTCCCGGGCACTATATAAAGCGGCTGCGCTCTCAGTCGTCCCCTTCTCACTTGAGAACGCTTCTTGAACGCTCACTGGACACTTGTGTACTGACTTCGGCATTCACATCTTATTAACCTCTCAGCAGTTGTAAAACAGTTGAAAAACAGTTTTCACAGTTTTAACAGTTCTAACATCTGTCTCTGTTAACACTTGTTGAGGGTTTGGACACGCACCACCATGGACCGCTTCTCCCGCCTGCTCCTCGGCCACTTGGACCTCATCCCCGGAGGTAAAATTTATCAAATAACATTCAATTATGGTAATTGTGATAAATATTAATAACAGAGACCAAATATTTCATCGACAAGAAAAGTTTTATCCATTTTATCGGGCTCCTAACATAACTAGGTTTGTGAAACTTGAAACATTTGATAGTTTGTGACTTTCACTTGACGATTTCATTTTGGATTCCGATGAATTGTTGGTGAAACTGGTCTAAATATATCAACATAGTGTGTAGTCAACAGTTATCGTCACATTTATAGAAAATCACTTGTATTTTATTTTCTGGGTCTTGATATTCATCAGGGTTTGAGTGGCATTTTGTAAAAAAAAACATGGCGCCCAGCCGGCCGTTCCAAATGGAATGTTTAAAAAATGTACATTTAAAAAATGCACATTTGGTCTCCATAGAATTCCCAGTGTTTGGATCGAATTTGAGCCTTTCCTTTGAGCTTTGGTTTAGATGGCGTTAGTGAACTGTCAGGTGCAAAGGAGGAGAGGACAGACTGAAATCACTATCACTATAAACTATGAAAACGTGCTTAATTAAAGGGTCCAACTAACAGGCCTAATCCATATTCATAATTATTAATTCATCAAATCGGTCAGCATCAGAATGAATTAGGCCCACATGAACCAAAGAAAATCTAGCCTATTGCATCCTAATATTGGGTTATATTCTCAAAAGCTACAATTATGTAGTTAGAAAAGTATAGTAGTAGTCCAAGTAGAAATTTACAATAAAAATGTTGTGTTCTTAGCCCTGTAGGCCTTTATGTGTCATCCACCTGTAGTAATTATGGGCAATACTAATGTGAACCTTTACTGGTACTATTGACTCAAGTCACTTAACTGCTATTTATTGATTTAATTTGTCCATATGCTGCACTGTTGATAATCCATAGTTATAGCCACTAATTGTACAAATAATATAATGTATTCAAGTTTCTTTACCTGCTATTTATTCCTGTCCATATGCTACACTGTTCATAACCACAGTCAGAGCCACTTACTGTGCAGAGTTTTGTAGTCTTATAGCTTTATTTTGCTGACAAAGTGTTGTGTTAATGAATGAATGAATTGTTTATTATAAATCTTTACAGTATAATTTATCTTGATTGCATGTTCCTGTTCTCCTGCTGTTCTTGAACCTTGCGTTGCAATACTGTCATTTATATTTTGGGACAAAATGGTTTATCTTATCTTAATATTGAACAAATAACGTGGTACTGTGTGCTGGGGTGTGCTGTTAGATGTCCATTTTTTAATTACGCTACCTAAGCCTACGAGCCTCAGGATAACGTCATACGCAACCAAATGTATTCAGCCCCGGCCTCTTCGATATGTTACTAAAATAAGTAGAGCAGCAGCAGTAGTATAGTATAGTATAGTATAGTATAGTATAATAGTAGGTCATTAAAGCCTATGGAGCCTTGCTCCAGCTACAATTTAAAGGGTGTTTAACGTTGTTAAACCTGTTGCAGAGGCCGTGGACCCTTGGGACAGTCTGCACCTTCTGGCGGAGGACCTTCCAGACTACTCTTGGGACGAGCACGACCAGGGTGAGTTAGAGGTAGATGGTCCTAGGTCTGTGTTTTGGTCGTCTGATGAAGAGGACGGGAGCGACGACTTTGGGTCGTCTGATGAAGAGGACTGGAGCGACGCAGACTTTTGCTACAAGAGTCGCTCTGAGGAGGAAGAGGACGAAGACCAGAGGGCAGAGGACCGCTACTTCGCTCGTCTCCCCCTGGAGGTGTTTCCTTTGGGCAGGCGGGGGGTTCCTGCTCCACCTGTGGCTCGTGCGGCCTGCTCGCCTCCTGCTCCTCACCCACTCCCTGTGGGTCCTGCGCTGGACTTCCTTCCCCCCAGCGGACACAAGCGCTTCAGGGATGAAGAGGATGAAGAAGTGGAAGACCCCTCCTCCAAGCGGCCGTGCCTCTCCTCCTCCAACCTCCTCCAAGACTCCGAGTCAGACGAGGTCTGAACTCAGCCTCACAGACTCAGAGCTTGGCTCAATGCGGCGACATTTACCACCTTCAACCACACCCATCATCCATTTCTTGATTGATTTCTTGATTGATTTCTTGATTTAAAAACATAGTTGATTGAAGTTAAGGAATACTATGTAGGATTTCATAAAACAAAAAACTGATGATAAAATTATAACCTTTTCTTGTTGAGTTTAGTGTAATTTCCATTCTGAATTGAATCTGAGTATTACAGTTTTACCGAAATTCCTGCATAGTACACCTTGTACTTTTATTTGAAACAAAAAAAAAACAAAAAAAAAAAAAAAAAGAGTAGGGAATACTATGTAGGATTTCAACAAACATAAAAATAATTAATGAAACACATGACATTTTTACTTTTTTCACTGACTAAACTCCTAATTATTTAAATACTACAGTTTGACAGAAATTCCTGCATAGTACACCTTACACTGACGTTTTACTATTTTTGGGCATAGGAGGGTTAGAGGTGAAACTGTGTGTTAAAGTATTTAAGTAGGAAAAAGCAAGGATTATTATGTAGGATTTCATAAAAACTTAAGAAACCTGGATGATAAAAAGTAAAAGTTAAGTTTTGTCAATATATTCTAACTGAGTGATTCTTAACCATAGGGCCGGGGCCCATGGGCACACAATAATATGATATATGTATTATGTGATTGGGCCCCAGCTTACTTTGTACTGAAAAAGTGGGTTCTAACTGATACACTAAATTTAATCAGAGTACTACAGTCTGACAGAAATTCCTGCATAGTACACCTTGCATTTACCTTAAACTTGTGTTTTTCTGGGCATAGGAGGGTTAGAGGTGAGAGTGTGTTTTATAGTACTTAGTAGAAGTACAACTTCGAAGGACTGACTAGTATTTATGTGACACAAAAAAGACAAAAAATATAGCTAAATATAGCTATAGTAGCAGTGCACTAGTCCACATAAGTCCACAGCTATAAGCTGAGACTGAACCAGCCCAGTGCACTACTAAATGTTAACCAGCGGCTGCCACATCTAATGTAGCACCCCTTTCTGATGGACTGAAGCTTCTGCTCAAACAAAACATAGCAGATAGTCATCCAGACACAATATCAGCCTGTATATGGAGCTTTACCATAGTGAAGCCATATTCTCAACACGTGCAGATCTTCTGCAAATAACTAACACCTAATACATTGTGATGAGTTCAAGTACAGAGAAAATGTCAACTTCTCATCATAATAACTGTGAGTGCACAATACTAAACTGTGGGGATGTGGCTTTGTTCACTCATATCTCCTGTTTATGTTGTGCCCGATTCAAATTGTCCTCTCTGATGGTAATGTGCCATTTCAAATGAAATACGTTATATAATCTATGTCTTTAGAAGCAGACTCTTTGAAGGCTGTACATAGTGACTTGTTCTGTTCTGAATTATTGTATCTGGAGATGTGGGTCTGTTCACTAACTCGCTGGTCAGTGGGACATTCCCTGCTTCTCTTTTTGTTGTTTTGTTTTAAGAAATTGTTTTACGTGATTGTAACATAATGAAATGTGTACTTAATTCTAAGCCTTTATAAACAGTCTGATTGGAGGCTGCACAAAAATGGAAGAATCATTCTAGAGAAATAGTGAGTTTGATTATTATGAATTTATTTGAATGTAATGTATAAATGCGGAGACGTGGGTGTGTTCACTAACTCACCGGTCAGTGGGACAATCCCAACATCTACCTTTTTTTTTTTTTTTTGTAAATTAAATACTGTTAAGAATTTTACTGTGAAGAACTGTAACAGCAGAGATACAGAGATGGGAGTGTGCTAACTGATTAGTCAGTGGAACAGTGTGTTATTTTAAGTCAGCTTAATAAAAGCATTTGACTGTAATAATAATAAACAAACACAAGGTAAGAAAATAATAACAGTTTCATAGTAGCTCCTTTTGAATGTGCACTTAACGCCTTAAATCTGTTTCTGTTTCCATGGTGACTGGTTTGGAGGGGCCAGCTGGGCCCTGTGGTCCTGTGGTCCTGTGATCTGACGAAACTGACGAGAAGAACCCTGTCTCCAATGAAGAGCAAGAGCTGATGAGAAGGGATGTGACAATACTTGACTAATAATAACAAACAAACATGAGGTAAGAAATAATAATAATTTCATATTAGCTCCTTTTGAATGTGCACTTAACGCCTTTACACTGTCTCTCTTTAAGTTTCCATGGTGACTGGTTTGGAGGGGCCAGCTTAGCCCCGTGGTCCTGTGATCTGACGGAGCTGACGAGAAGAACCCTGTCTTGAGAGGATGAAGAAGAAGAGCTGATCAGAAGTGATGTGATGAAGCTTGACACAAACAAACATGAGGTAAGAAAATAATGACAATTCCATATTCTTTTGAATGTGCACTTAACGCCTTAACTCTGTTTCTGTTTCTAGAGTGACTGGTTTGGAGGGGCCAGCTGGACCCTGTGGTCCTGTGGTCCTGTGATCTGACGAAGCTGACGAGAAGAACCCTGTCTCCAATGAAGAACAAGACCTGATCAGGAGGGATGTGACAATACTTGACTAATAATAATAAACAAACATGAGGTAACAAATAATAATAATTTCATATTAGCTCCTTTTGAATGTGCACTTAACGCCTTTACACTGTCTCTCTTTAAGTTTCCATGGTGACTGGTTTGGTGGGGCCAGCTGGGCCCCGTGGTCCTGTGATCTGACGAAGATGACGAGAAGAACTGAATCTCCAAAGGATGAAGAAGAAGAGCTGATCAGAAGTGATGTGATGAAGCTTGACTAATAATAATAAACAAACACAAGGTAAGAAAATAATGACAGTTCCATAGTAGCTCCTTTTGAATGTGCACTTAACGCCTTTACACTGTCTCTCTTTAAGTTTCCATGGTGACTGGTTTGGAGGGGCCAGCTTAGCCCTGTGGTCCTGTGATCTGACGAAGCTGACGAGAAGAACCCTTTTTCCAGAGGATGAAGAGCAAGAGCTGTAGCTGATCAGGAACTACCCAAAGAATGTCCAGAAATTTGTCAATAAACGGAAGGTTGATTTTGAATTCTCATGTCAGTTTTTTAAAGAATTAATACAATGTAAATATTTTTAGTACAATTTACTTAAAGGGGCATTATGGAGATTCCTTTAACTGGAAAGTTACACAGCATTTCACTAAAGTCTGTGTAACATATTATAAGTTGGATGGATGTTTAAAGTACTCAAAAAAACAGAAAAACAAACACTTCTCTGTCCACAGAAATGACTTGCAACTTTTCTCTATAGAGATAGTTTGGTTTACTGCAATACTGTGGAACGTTCTAATCAAAGCAATAACATCTCTATGGAGACATCGGTGGAGTATCCAACTCCAGACGTCGTTACATAGTGCACCTTTCAAAATAACTGCTGTTAAAGGTTATTTTAAAATGCTTTATTAGAGTAAATAAATAAATGTTGTTTTACCCAGATCTTAACATTCACAGCCTGTTTAGATTTGTGAACAACACTAGTCAAACTCAGGAAGAATTTTATTGCCAATGTCAGTGAACAAAATTTACAAACTAGAAACTTATTCAGCGTTATGGTGTCTTGGCTAAAAATGTTCAAATGCCAATGCTAAACTCTACAAAATGAGTTTACAATAAAACAATAATTCCATATCATTTTATAACTCACTACTTTAAACTTGTCTAAAACAGCGAAGCGAAGTGCGCGCCCCCATTGAAGAACTTAGCACCCCCATAACTCCTGTTATGAAGCGCTCTCCCCTGTTCAAACACTCAATGCCACTCAAAAAGAGAAGAACAGTTTGTAGGCCAACTCGCCTAGAAAAAAGGGGAGGAATATGGCGCGTTAGCCGTGGATCGTCCGATCTCGTTCCTCTGTCGAGTCTCCAGTCGAACGGAGAACGGAACGGGCCTCTGCTCCACCACTTCAGCCCCCCCCATGTTCATGTTTGAGCAAAATTTGTCTTGCCCCAGAACAGATATACTGTATAAACAACTCTTGACATATTAAGTCTGTTTAGTGAATGAGATGTGTTTTTCACATTGTAAGACAGTAATTGACCATCATTTCTTAATTTTATGTAGGTTATGGTATGTAATAGTTGGTTAGTTAGTTACACAAATCATTTCCTTTTTCATTTGCGTGCCAGTTCATCATTTCTATGTTTCAACAGGTACAAAGGAGTTCTTGTACTTATTCTGCTTGCACAGAAAAGTTCTGTACCTCATTCCTGAGTGCAAAGGCATGTATTGAAAGTGCAGGATGTATCCACTGTCTGATAGAGTCCTGTGGGCCTGGCTGATGGTAGAATTATTGAATTGTCCAGGAAAACCACTGTAGTCTGCTACATGTCCACAAGATGGTGCTGTAGTATTCTCTTTGATTGCTTCAAATTTGGCCTGGGGACAAGAGAAGCATAACTCACATAAAGTAGCAAGTCTTTGAATAATTTATAATATACAGATAAAATGTAAATCTCTCTCTCCCCTTTTCTTCCTCTCTCTCTTTCTTTCCTTCTATATTCTCTTTTCATTACACGTTTTGCCCACCCTTTTTAAATACCACAGGAGGATATAGTGCCATAAATGTTGTAAAGTAAATACATGTGGCGACAGAGTGAATTAGTTTCCATGGTAATATCTGATAAGTGTCTATTCAAACCCGTGTACACAACACTGTGCCGTCTGCTGTAACATTACCCACAGTTTTGCATTGTTAATCCAGGTTAGACGTGTGTGCCATCTCACAAAAAAGAAACCTATAAAAGTTCATGACAAACCATGAAGGACGTGTATTGAATATTTGTTGACTGGATAAAAGTAGGGCAGCAACAAAACTATTTTAGTGGTCAACTAGTTAAATAACTTAGTATAGTAAATTAGTCAAATGATTGCTGTATTTCTATTATATATTTTCAACCAAATAAATGTTGAAATGTGCTGAGTGAAGGTTTTTAAATAGAGAATATTTATGATTATAGTGTATTATTGATTTTCTTGACAATTTTATTTAATAATGCAGCTGTCTTTGTTATAAAGAGGTTTAGAGTCCGTATCACAATATGACCGCAATTATTTTTTATAGTTTATTAATCTTTGCAGCCCTACACTGAAAAAATGGTCTGAAAGTGGTTGCTCAAATTGCAAACACAAATTTGACAATAATAGCGTGACTTTTTTTACCAGTTTCTGTCCAGCATGTTCAAGTCTTACAAGGGTCGCTTGATTGTGGCTGATGTTAGGCCTGCGTATGTTAATCACCCTGAGGAAACATGAGTTTATTATGATCTAGTAAAGCTCCTCCCTCGGGAATTCACCTCCCCAAAACTTTGGGAGGGAAAATTCAAATGTAGCAGGACACAGGACAGTTACAGGAGCAGAGGACACACCCAGGACAAAGAAAGACGTTTGAGAACCAACAAAACACAGACCACAGATGAACAAAGTAAGTAAACCAACTAAAAGTATTTTAACAGTGAAACAGTTAACGTGTTTCTACAGGGTGATGTGGCACTAGGAGAACTTTGTACCAGATGCCCTACCTGTTACTGTGTTTTGAGGAAGAAAAGCAGCACATGGAGAGTTTCATGTTGTTTCTGCAAGTACAATTCTAATGTTCACTGTGATTCTGTTCGGGTCCATTATTGTGTTAGAGAATAATAAGTGCTTTAAGTATATTTAAACATGTACAACACAGAGTAGATCATCATAATGTGTTCATCATGTGTTATTCATGTGTCCACAGACCAGAGCTTCTTCACTGGAATAAGTTCTCTGGTGGTTCTGCTGCTGCTGGAGATTATCTGAGGAAGGTTGTGGCTGAATGGGGATTGGATTGGTTTTTTCATGTTTTTATGAGCAATAAAAACACCCGTGATTGAATAAATGCAAGATAGATGTTTAAGACTATATACTGTGGAACATTCCATGCAAAGCAATTACATCTCCATGGAGACAAACACGTCTTTTTTTTTTAAACAACTTCAAATTTCTTGCTGTGCCTTCAAAATATACTGTGTAGATTGAGACATGAACATCCAATAAGTTAAAAATTTTAGAAAAAATAAGATCTGCACTGCGGTTCATTGGAGCTTTTTAAAGTATTTAAATATCATCACAGTGTGATGTTTCGGGGATCTTCATTCATGTCGACTAGTTAGCGATTTATTTTTCAAACACGTCTGAAGAAAGGTCTGAGGGCTTGACCTCGAAACGTCACATTGTGGTGCTATTAAAATAATTTTAAAAATTGTTCCAAAGAATTCAGGTGCAGATCTTATTTTTCTTGCATTTTGTGCCTTAAAAACACAAAATAAAAATTAAAAACAACATACACAGAACAAAAAGAAGAGCATAGCCAGACAATAAAAAGATGAGCTGCAGTTGTGCATTTGTGTAATTAATGATGAACTTTCCTGTCCAGACTTGCCCATCAACAGGCCAGACTTGTTCTACATCAACGATCTGTAACCACCACAGAGCAACCACCACACAGCATCACCTTCAGCATTTGAATCAAACTTATACATCATGCTCACAAACTTATGGTCAATAATGAACAATATTGCCGTCAATTCTTGCATCCGTGAGCTCTGAAAATAATTGATTCATTTTATTAGCATGTACTTGGTCATGTGTTTTGCTTTCCTGCCCCACATTTGAGAACTTCTTCAACAGTGCTTTCCCTCTTATCAGTATATTATCTAAACCGACATAACAGTCCTCTCAATTTAAGGAGGAAGTAAGTTACTGGCTGCTTCAGATTGATGCTAGAGAAACACTCTCTGGTCAGTAAAGTAGGTAATTTGTAACTGATGTTAGAGTTCAACCATCTGTTTTGTTTTTTTCTTTGCCGGGCCAGTTTAGTTCTGGTGATATCTAGTATCTTGATCACATCTAAATAAGAAAATACCCTGGTTTATTACAAACATGAACATGGTTTTGTTAATAAGTGCAGTCAGGAGGAGGAGAGGTCTTTTTGTGAAGTCCTCCCCATGTACAGAGCATGGGACTAAACCTGTTGTCTTTACGTATGGGATTTATTCAGTCTTGCATTTATTCTTGCATTACAGTTGGGGGTTTCTCTGCTGCAGTATGTCTTGGTTCATTACAACTCCTATTTAAAGGTTCACTAGATTATTTTACTGGTGGAGGGAATGCCATCTGCTTGTCTTTATGGAGATGTTATTGCTTTGGCTGGTATGTTGCAAAGTGGTTCATGGTCACAAGCAGATGATGCAACTAGGCCAAGTTACAAGTCAGATCTGTGAAGAGGTGACCCTGCCTAGTGCTAACAGTAAGAAGGCATGTTTTTCAAAGTATTTTAAGCAGTAAAAACACAATAAATGCTATACTAAATTGCATATTGAGAAACGTCTTGATGAAATAAGCAGGTAGTATGAGCACCTTTAAATCCTGTTTAGTCCAAATTTACTTTGGTATTCAGAAGTACTATAATCAACGTTGTTTTTCAGTAACACTAACACTGCATGTAGCCTACAAAGTTCATTTCAAGCGATGTGCATGTGAAAGCTGTGAGTGAAACCTGCCTCTGGTTCTGTCTGTGGGCAGTGAGTGTTTTGCATCCCTCATGAAGCGAACATAAAACCACTTCCACTGAACAAACTGCAGCCTGACGCCACACACAGACCTTTGATGGAGGATCAAACTGGGTGATGAGAAGCAGACAAATGTTCATCAAAAACACAGAACATCTAAACTCCAACCAAAACCACATTTCAAATATATGTCTGCAATACATATCGAGCTTAGCGGTTAAATATTAAAACGGCTTGCCATATTGCTCTCATCAGACACTTTTCCACGAGTTTCTCTTTCCATAGGATGACTTGAACGCAGCATAAAACAGGGAGAAGGGTATTTCTGTATTTGTTATACAGATCCATATCAGCCGCTGGTACAGGATGAGTGGGTTTTTCCAGGCAGCAGGGAGGAGCTTACGGAAAGGGAGTAAACAAAATGAGGATGAATCTCATCCCATTTCCCTAAAAAGTGCAAAACTTTAGACTGTGGTGATACCTTGATATCTTTTGATAATAGTGGCATAACAAAAGTGTCTCCACGCCGGACAGTCAAGCGAATAAGTGATGCACATGTTGGCTTGTCTTGGTTTGGCTTGGTTACGTGGCTGAGGAAATAGGATCGCCTCGACGAGAAGGAGGAGACCACGACATAACCACGTTATATAGGCCAGTTTATTCCATCCAAATTAGACTGTTCTGGAGGAAACGTGCAACTAATTATAAAGTGCTGTGTGGAACTGAATATAATATGTTAAACCTCTTATTTAAATAATGTATAATGTAACATTAATAATGTATAATGTATAAATCTACACTGGGCAGGGCGTAACCAGGCGGGAGTATTTTACGCGTACTATAGTCACTGGAGAGTCTGAGAAGAAACATGTCCTCATTGTCCGACCTAAAATGGATTTGTATTTGAGGATATCAGTCCTGTTAGTTTTTGGTGAGTTATATCCACTTACGCACTTGGATTTCGAAATGTATGTAACCTATGCCTATAAAACGCGAATATAGCTTATTTATTAGTCACGTTTGTAACATCTATCTTGGCTTTAAGCCTAGTGCGTAAACGTGAGGCTTTGTTTAAATCAACATCCGTGGCTCTAAGCTTTTCTTTAGCTTATAGGAAATGGCTATTCCTACTTAGAAATTTCACACCTTAAAAAAACTCACGTTGTGGGAGTTACATTTGTAGGTTACATCTGAAATTCATTTGGCTATAATAAAAAAAATAAATAAGAGGATTAATATTTTTTCAAATTTTTCTTTATTTGCTCAACCAACATTTCACCTATTGATCTATTTTTGTAAATGTGTACTTTCAAATATTTTAATCCCTAAATGTCTGACTTTCTGTCATAAAGTCAGTGCATTTCATTTTCCAAAAATCACAAAAAAGTGAAATACAGTTCCCTCCAAAAGTATTGGAACAGCAAGGCAAATTCTTTTATTTTTGTTGTTCAATGAAATTTGGGCTGAAGATCAAAAGAAGAGTATGAGACAAGAGTACAGAATGTCAGCTTTAATTTCCTGGTATTTACATTTAGATGTGTTAAACAGCATTTTTAGGTGAGCAAAAGTAAAGGAACAAAATATCTTAAAGTAAATAAAAGCTAAGTCCAAAAGTGTGCTCACTGGAACTCATTAAAATCACTTTTTTTAAACCAGCTGTAACATTCTAATACATGCATCTCCACTTTCTTTACATAATTTGAACTTTAAATTAATGTTCTGAGGTACATTTTTACTATTTACATAATTTCTTGGATATTTAGAGCAATGTAAACAAATGCCTACTTTCCCAAAATTACTTCATAATTCAAAAATTATACCAAGTCAGAAGGTTCAGAAAAAATATGGAAAAGAGATGGTGTACTCAATACTTTTGCACTTATTCCCTGTACATAAGAGCTACCTGATGTTGTAAATATGTTAATATTTATTGTGATTTTATTTTTTATTTACTTATTGTTCTGAGTGTTTTGCACAATTTTTCACAACTTTTTGCACTATACTGTACCCTGACTGTGAGCTTCTGTCACGAGTGAATTTCTCCTCTGTGAGATCAATAAAGTCTTATCTTATCTCTTATCTTATCTCTTAAAGTAACAGAACAGTAATAGCAATAGGTGTTTGTTTGTGTCTTTGATTGATAACCTGACCTAACAAGTGTTATGTATGTTTTCTTACAGTGTTGGTCCAATGTGAAGCAGAAGTGAGGGTTAACCTAACAGCTGCTGTGGGATCATCCATAACATTTCCAGACCCAGTGAAGGAAAAAGGATATTTTATATTCGGCCCAAAGCCCATTGCTTCTGTTTACAATGGAGTCTTTGAGATTGACAAATCCATTTACACAAACAGACTTCACTGGAACAACAGCACTGGACACTTCACTCTCTCAGATCTACAGAAAAATGACTCTGGAGTTTATATCATCGATTCTAAAAAAGGAAATGTGTTTTCTAAATATTATGAACTCAAACTTTATAGTGAGTAAACTTTTAAACATATGTTAATTAATATTACAGCAGGCCACTCAATAACAAATGACTCCTCTTTGAATCAACTTGGAGTGCGGAAGGAAATTCGTACTCATTGTATTATGGCAGTCACTGAGTTCATCCGCTTATTTGTTGGCAGACAAACAAAAATAGCTGGAAACAAAAGTCAGTCTAAAGTCTCATGAAGTCACTTGCACGTGAATTCTGCAGAGGTTGATAGTTTCAGACCTTACCATAATCATAGATTGTACCAGTTAAGACTTGAATGAACCCTGCGTCTGCAATGCTTTGAATTGGAAATGAAAATGTTTCTGCCTAGGCTTTGAATTGGAAATGAAAATGTTTTTGCCTAGGCTTTGAATTGGAAATGAAAATGTTTCTGCCTAGGCTGTTTTACTTTCATTCTTTCTGTATCATGGGAAGAGCCAAATCCAAGCAAACAGGGATGTACGTGTTGACTTAAAAACTGTAGACTGGTTGAACAGCAAATATTTATGTCTGTGTGATCCCTCAGGCGTCCAGGTAGGATCCACAGCAGAAGAGTCAGATTCAATCTGATCAGAGCTGAAGAAGCTGCTTGATTGAGCTGCAAAACATCTTCACTCTAAAATCTTTTGTCCAGTTGACAGAATTGAATCTTTCTTTTGCTAAGCAAATATTTATGTAGAGGTTTTACTAAGTGATACTGATACAGTATATCTTATGTTGTTTTATATTCAAATATCACCACGACCTGGTCTTGTAAGTCATGTTTTGTGTATGATTTTGAATGTTTTGTTTGAAGCCTGTAAATTTGAAGCCTGTAGAGCCAGTTTGCTGTTTGACTCCACTAGGGTCCAAGATGGTTCAGTCACAGCCATGAAATGTAGAAATAATTTCCTCTCAAACATTCTTGTGTCTTTCGAACAAACTAGACAACTTTTACTTCAGATTAATAGTGTTTAGTGCATCGCTAGTTGATTCAGCACAGTCAGTGCTGTTTCTTTGTCCTCTGTGTTATTTCAGTCTTTTTTACACACCATGATAATTATGACACCAAAGGTCAATGCATTTCTCCGATTGGTTAATTCACCTGTCAGCTGGGGAAATTAGAGCCAGTTCCACAATATATAATAATGATAGATTGTCTTTGCATTGGAAAAGTGTGTAATTTGTTGGTCAGTGATTACCAGTCCTACAATAAATCGTTCCTGACGCCAAGCCAATTTTGGACATGGACAAAAATTGGGTATCACCACTTTAAGCGTTTGTTTTGATATGGACAGACCATGTGCTTTACTGATTGGCTGATCAGTCCAGTCGTTTAAAGTATTGGAGAAGGATGTATTTTTAGCTGGTCAAGCAAACCAAAAAGGTCAATTTTCAATGGAAACGTCCACCTCTAAAGGGACATTGTCTATTGCACTGATTAATTCTGATTCATTCTTTTACATTTTCAGAGCCAGTGTCACTTCCAGTAGTGTCCCGTGTGAACGTGAGCGCTGACAGCTGCACTCTTCAGTGTTCAGTGAATCTCACAGAGCAGACCACACTGAGCTGGTTCAGAGGAGAGCAGCCTGTGGACAGCAGCAGCTCTGCAGTGCTGCCCCTCACTGTCCAACTGCGGGATTACACCTCACAGTACAAATGTGTGGCTCAAAACCCCGATGATAAGAAGAATGTCATAGTAGATATCACCAAAGAATGTTCACTCGTGGAGCCACCGTCAGATGCACCGAGAGGTTTAACAAATCATAAGAATTCAAATATGATGGAAAAAAAATGCTTATAAATAATATTTCCTCTTTCTTTTGTCTTGTTTTTCTAGCTGCCATTATCATTCCCATTGTCTTTACTGCACTCATCATCGTGTGTTGTGTGATCGTTGTTATCAAGAAGAAGTGCGCTCAAAAGGGATCAACAAGACAAGGTGGGTATTTATAATTTACTGTTACAACTGACTAAAGACTAAAATGAAGAGCCCGCGTGAGAAAGCTCATTTCAGATTGGGTCAAACCACATGTAGGACAGATGCACGCTGTACATGAGACTGTGGTCACTGAGGTTTCTGTTCCTGGACAAAAGCGTGACAGGAAACTTAAAAAATAACCTCAAATACAGGGGCCATTGTCTTTTGTCTGGTTATGTGATATGTCAAGGGTGGGAAACAAATATTACGATTTTCTTTGAAGCAGATCACAAGGTTAGTTGAGTCATCTGCTGCTTCTGAGAATTCAAACTTCAGTGTGATTGGTTTAATCCACCTGTCAATCACTCAGAACCATAGAAGCTGACCAATAGGACGAGTTAATGAGGAAAAAGCTGCATTAAATAGAGAAGCGGTGGATCATGATATTACAACATCACAAAAAACGGCAAACTACCAAAGGGCTAAAATCACAATTACAGTTTTGTCTCTATATTGCCTAGCACTTCTTCTTTTATATGTAGTTTTACTTGTATGTTTTATTAGCTATACCCCACTTTTATTATCCAACCACGCCACCTGGAAATTAAACTGCATACAACAGGTTTGACTACTTATTTAATTAAAACATAATTAACATAATCCTATTTCAAATTTTATTAAACTGCATACAACAGGTTTGACTACTTATTTAATTAAAACATAATTAACATAATCCTATTTCAGATTTTATTTTTAAAAGATCAAAAGATAATTTTTCTAATTTCTAATTTTGGTGAAGTTTATCATTTTTACTCCTGGTTCGACACGGGACAAATTTGTTGTATTTTTATACTTTTACTCTCCAATATTATTTTCCACAAACTGTCACTTAACTGGTATAAAATTATGATAAATATTTATAACAGGCACTATCCCACCAAACCAAGTAATAAGTGGAAAAGTCATATGCACTTTAAGAATAGTAATTTCGCCATCTCCACTTACTTAAATATTGCTGGGACTGGGATGTTGTGATATTTGCAGAAAAAATATTAATTACTAATTACCAAATTAGCTTGGGCTCCTGTTTCCCCACATAACCACAGACTGACACACTCATCACCAAAGCAAAGAATCCAGAGCTCACTATAAAGTTTACACACGCCTGGTTTGTGGTGAACATGACTTTTAATTCATAAATACCATGGGCCATTTTCGTCTGATTTCATTCATCTGTGTTGATATAAAACTAGATAGATGAGGAATGATGAAAGAGGAGGGAGGAACGCTCCTGAACTGCAGGGTGTCTCTTTTCATCAAAACCCAATCTGCTGTCAGCCTGTTGCCAGTGCATGTGTTTGACAGCGCTGCATTTCCCATCATGCTTTTAGGCTTTGTCCATGGAGGTGGGTGAAGGCAGCTGCAGTTGCTTTCTTCGCCTTCATCGCCTTGCTGTCTATGTCTTAAACACACCTACTTTGAATTTTAGTCTGAACCATGATTGGCTGAAAGTCAAAACAAGTTGAAGGTGACCGGCTGAAGGGAGTCAGATAACAGGAAGAGTCTGTGTAGGTGGAGTTATCCTGCATTTAGAGGTACAAAGGACTCCTATTGAACTAAGTAGCTAAAACAGCATTACCTTTTTCCATTATGCTACCCAGATACCTGGCACCTGCGCATGGTGACATGGGCAGCTGTTTCAGTGGCCTTGGGCTTTCCGTGTTGTATGTAAATGGAGAATAATGGCACTGCTATGAATGATAACACTCCTTTGTTGCTGGGTCTTAGAGGGATTTTCCATGAGAATGTTTTAGTGGCTCCAGTGGGTGAACAGTTAAATTGTTGTGAGAGAATTTATGGTTTGAATCCCCTTCTATACTGTAATGTTAATACAGTAGGAAGGTGAATTCATATTAAAGGGAAATTATTATGTAAAATCAACTTTTATGAGTTTTTACCCATGATGTAACATTTCCTCATCCTTTTTTTTTTTAAACATACCCCTATATCTCCATGTACTGCTACTGTACTTACTAGCATTAATGTAAAACAGTCAGACTCACTGTACATGTTGGGTTAAAAATGCAGCTTTTGTTGCATGTAAAATAGAATTTACCTGTAAATAAGAATCAGCCTACAGCTTTTTCTGTGATGCATTCAATTAAAGGGCTACAGTATGGCAATAATTATGATATGAGTTATATTAAAGAGGGAGTATTATGCAAAATCCACTTTTTGGAACTTTCTACAATATTCCCTCACGGTAACATGATGATCTAAATATGGTATGTGTTAACAAGTAATACCCCATAGAAGTGTAATACTATTAATAATATAAGCCCCGGTTGGAGGAGGTGGGCCAAAGCACGGCACGGCCGCCCATGCACGCGCACACGCACGACTTCACCACACAAGCCCTGCACGCGCGCCGGTGCCACCCACACGAGGAAAACACGAAACAAAGTCCGCTCCGAAACATACGGAGACCGTGGACAGTGACAGAAGCCCCGGAGCCTCTGTCCCCCGACCGCCTCCACTCCCCCGCGCCGCCACCACATCCACAAACCCACATCGGTCCCACTACTCAATAGACACCCCATGTCGCTGGACCGTCTCCGCCAAAAGAGCCAAATCCGGCCCGGCCGCGCAGGTGCGAACGTGGGTCACAGAACCCCAGGCAACCCCGCCTGAGCACGGTATGGCCCAAAAGTCCCAGCGCGAGTGCGCCCCCTAGTACAGCAGGCGATGGAGCAGACAAACACAGTGGCGCTAACTTTAGATAACTGGACGTCCCTCAGTCCGTCAGGGTCACAGCACATTATTTCCCCCATAGTGGGAACTTCAGTCGCTTTGACTCTTATGAAGACAGAAGAGAAGCACTTCACTCACACTGATGCAGAGCACTTCATGAAAGTGGAACATGAGAGTGGAACATGAGAGTGAGGAATATGAGATATGAGAGATCACTATTTAATTCTTTGGAATATCGCCCAACCTTATTCGAATAATATTGACCCACCACATGTTTTTAGTTGACACAAAAAAATAGAGAATGTTGACAAAATAACACAAGAGCGGGATTCAAACTGCCATCCTTAAAGAACAAGAACAGCTTTCTCAAATGTTGTTAAGTATATCAAAAATTGTGATATATTGATACAGAAGCCTGAGGAAATGAGACTTTGTCACCAAATAAAGTTACACAATACGTCTGTATTTCTATAGTTATTCAGAGAAAGACAGAAAGAGAAAGAGATACTTTACTGATCCCAAGGGAAATTCAAGTTTTGCTGCAGCAACATTTACAATGTGCTTTTTCACACTTCAGTAGTATCGGTGACTTAGTTGGTCCCACCCCATTGGAGATCTTTGGGCTTCAGAGTACAGGTGACAGTAGCGGTGGGGTAAAAGGTCCTGGGTTTGATTATGATTTTATTTATTATTCGGCTACAATTACAGTTACAATTACTCTTATGAATTGTTGCAGTTCTATACCTCAGTAAACATAATATTGTTAAAGCAGCTATTACAGTCAAAATGATTTAATTATAGAATGTTTAATAGTCTGAAAAACAGGTAGCGCGCTGTTAGCATGCCTGTTAGCTTTACAGTGATGTCAAAACTCCCCTCTGGTCTCTGAAAGTTGTGAACTGTACTTCTAAACTAGTAATGGTAAATAATGCTTGGGATGCATTAGGAAACTGAAGAATAAGTTTGAACTGCTGCAAACACCTTTAACAGCTCTGTTGGGTGGATATTTTATCAGTGGGGACCTTTCCACTCATCAGGAAATAGTTGAGTCATTTCCTTGCTCCCTCAGCGTTAGTGTGCTTCCTTTCTATAGAAATGAATACAAGTTACTTTATTACTCAGACTAACATATTTGTGACCAAGTTAGTATCTCTGTCATTCTGTCCATGTTATTTGACTCATGCCTGTGTGAATGTTTCGATAACATCAATAACATTTACTTACAGCATATATAACATACTGTATTTCATCTAGCTACTAACCTACTAATGCATTAACCCACTTTCTATTTTCACAGATTCAGTCATATACGCTCAGATTAACCACAGCAAAAGAGACAATGCCAATGACATTCAGGTTGGTTCAATGGCACACTTTAAGGTTAATGATTCTATGCATCTTTTATTATTATCAGTCGTTATTATTAGTATATTTTTAATTGATTTATTTTGTTAGTCAGTTAGATTTATTTATTTGTTTACAATGCACATGAACACCTGTGTTAAACAAAACAGGTAGGCCTACTACACACAAACAGGAGAGGAGTACAACACAAGGAAATGTTAAAAATAGGCCCATGTTTTTGGCTAATGATCACTGCTTTTTTAGTTCAGATTTAATGCAGGAGTATTGATCAGAACTGAATCAGCTCTAGAATAGGGCTAAAACTGTCTACAGCAGGGCTAAACCAAGCTGAAATTAGTTTGAACGCACAAAGTTGGATGTACTGTACTTTATTTACAAATCTACACCAAATCTGTATTCAAATCAACTTAAGGTAGTGTGGCAAGATTTGCCAGACAGTCGGATGTAGAAATTGTATGTGTGAAATCTGCTGCTTTATCTTACCCAATGTGGTGTCAGTGGTTTTCATACTTCAGGATCTTGTTTGTACCTGTTTTTATATTGAGCGAGCGCCCAGAGCACCATCATCAGGGTTAATGCTACAGGCTACATTACCTTATGGCAGACAGATGTTAACCTCAAATTAAAAACACAACCCCACACACCAGTCCTAATGTCTTGGTTTAAGCTCTGTGTGTGTTTGTGTTTGTGTTTGTGTTTGTGTTTGTGTTTGTGTTTGTGTTTGTGCTTGTGGTGTGTTCATACTTATTATTTGGTCCTGAATTTAGTCCATTTTAATTCTGATTTTTACTTGGTTGGGTCCTGTTTTAGTCATTGTTTAGTTCTGGGCTTAGTCCTGGTTTAGTCCTAATTTTGATTAGTTTAGTTTTGTCATGTTATAGTCCTGATTCAGTCCTGGTCTAGTCCAGGTTTATCTCTCGATTTAGTCACACCCTGACTCTACATGATAGAAAATCTAATTTGGTTAGACATTACGTGTGTAGTTAGACATGAGGAACATGGTAAAATCTGCCTAATTATGGAACTTCAGTTACATTTAACATATTATAAGGACATAGCACCGCTCAGGTGATTATCTTGTTTTTGAAGTATCAGTATACAACACTAGATGTTGTAGCTGTGAGAAATCTGTTTTTCAGAAATAAAACATCTGTAATTAAATAAATGCTACATAGATACATTTAATGCCATACTGTGGAACATTCCAGGCAAAGTCATAACATCTCTAAGGAGATAAGCAGGTAGTAGACTCTCCATCATAAAAGTTACTTAACACAGTACAATGAAATTTCAAGTTAAAATGTAGTGTAAAATTAAAATTATAATTTATTACAGATTTTAGAGTGATAGAAAATTGGGAATATTGTCATAGCAATTGAATAGAATTATCTGAAAGTCTTCAAAATAGGGCCTATAACAGGAAACTACACCCATAAATAGCTAAATAATGGGATGGCAGACAGAAGTTGCTCTCCCCACTGGACTCTCATGCAAGGTTTTGTGTGAGTAAGATAAGATAAGCTAAGATAAGATAAGATAATCCTTTATTTGTCCCACAACGGGGAAATTGCAGTGTCACAACACAAGTTTCAGAAACAGTAGGAAAATAAGAGCATGCATCAAAATCAAGATAAATAATAATAAGTATTTACAATCAACTAAAAAACACAACACTGTAAAGCTAAAGGCACAGGAACGAGTAAAGGAAACAACTATGCTGTGTAAGTGCAGGAAGTGAAAGCACTATGAACCACAATGTTAAAATAGACTTCAAACTGAATAACAACTAACTACAAACATTTTGTACTTGTCAGCAACTGTCAAGAGCAGATTTTTGCTGTTTTGGGATTTTTTAAAGGTGCACTATGTAACCTTTCTGGTGGAAAAGTTACACCAACCGCTCCTATAGATGTCCTAAAAATATTTCTATTTAAGATGTAATAAGGAAAATGATAAGGGGAGCTATGTCATGCTTGTAATATCGTATTATCAGTGTAAACCTGCATTGGACCAGTACATGGATATATTAAATTGTATAGTATAGTATTGTTCCTAAAAGCTAATTGTGTTTTGTTTTTGGGTTTTTTACAGAGTAGCAAATCATCTCCTCCATCAGGACACACAGTAAATCTGACCACAGTGTATGACCAAATAAATCTTACCCGACTCCCACTTACTCCAACTGCGAACAGGAAATCACATGAGAGGACCGATTCCAGGTAAATCGGAGTGTATGTGGGCATTTCTCAATTAGATCCAGTCATTTCTGTGTCTTCTTAGAAAAATGTTTGGACTGCCGTAGATGTTTTGACTGCCAGCCAGAAATCATTATCAATCTGAATGTACTCCTCTGAGGAGCTAGAATTGATATGATCTTAAGGAGAGGGGTCCAAATATTACTTCAATTACCCTGGACATTTTTATATCATAGTTTTGTCCGTTCAGTTGCCTTCACTGGTGCAGTTGATTGGCATAAATGTATATTTTTTTATTTTGGCATTTAATTTTTGGTATATTTTTCTATATCTGTAATTTTAATCATTCCACATTTCAAAATGTAATTCATAGTGTGCTTTTATTTATTTGATGTAATGTTTATTCAGAGAGATTTTTCCTAACCACATGCAACGGAAAGCCCTCCCCTGAAAAAAGGTTTCCAAATCTCAGCAGGATGCAGCTATCAAACCAATATATTATCAGAAATCAGAATCAGAATCAGAAAAGCTTTTATTGCCATTGTCAGTGAACACAATTCGCAGACTAGGAACTTGCTTTGGTGATGAGGTGCAACATAGAACACTGAATAGTAATAATAATAATATAAAGTAGAGATATCACTATTAAAAAAACAAGATAATAATAATAATAATAAAGTATCACTATTTTATAATATTACAATTCATGATGTCTTAAACTAAGCAAACGTTTTTATTCATATTTCATTTCATTTATAGCATTGCCTATTAAACATTATTTTGACAGTTTATTACAGGCAATGTACATGATTTTTACTGTCTTGAAAATGGCTTGAAAAAAAAAAAATATGTATTTCACTGTTTCCAGTGGTCCAAAGTTATTCCTCACTGACGGTATGCATTCTGAGCATTGTAATTATTCACCGCAATGAGTTTATAAGCACTTTTCACAACTTTTTGAGACTAATAACAACTAGCATGCTAACTGTGCATTTCCTGATTATTGGACAATAAAATGCTTTCTACTTAAAGCCAAATTGCACCCAGCAAACTTATTTTGACGTCAAGAGCTGCTCATGCAATATATCTGTACTGGGGCAAAACAAATTGTGGTCAAATACATGGAAAAAGGCCGTTGTAAGAGCTGTGAGTTTTGCCGTGGAACTTTAAGAGAGGACGTAGACAGAAGCAGGCTGTTTTTGTGGTATGTGTGTGGGCTGAGTCAGAGGCTGCTGAGTTGGTAAAACTCTTGATCTCATGATAGCGGGTTTCCACTTTTGTACTGTCAGGAGTTCTGCATTTTAAAATTTTCTATCAGGCCATCAGTGGCTTAGTTAGTACAGCATTTATCTTATAATCAAAAAGTTTTTAGTTCAAATCCTGCTCTAGCGAATTCATCCAAAACTATAGTGACATCAGGTCTTAATTACTTATTATTATCAGGATTAATGCAGAAAATGTATCCATCTGTATCCAGCCTTGTCCATCTTCAGTACTGAGTTGAACACTCAAATGCATAATAACACAAGTCTAAGTAAGATGTTGTTTTTGTTTTTTGTTGTTGTTTTTGTTTTTATTTGCGTTTGTGTATTTACTGTGAGCAGGCTTGCACCCCCATAAACCTGAATCCTGGAGGACAGCCTCTTCCTGCTTGTTTCCATGGAAAGGTTGTTCCTTTGTCTATAATGTTCCACAGTGTGGCATTAAAATGTATCTATTTACATGGACAATCTTCTGGAGTAGACTTTAATTTTAACTTCCTATTTCCATGGACTCTTGCAACATGAATCATGAATCTAGTTATGTTGTTGTTGGCTATATTGTGCACTCACTCTTGTCTTATGAAATAAATGAACAAAACTAATGACTAAGTGTTATTAGGATTATAAGCTTGGACTTTCATGTGTCATGTCTCTTAACTGTTTAAACTATCAAAGCTGTTTTATACAGGCTTTGTCCTTACAATGACTGAGAAAATGCGACCCCTGCAGTCCATTCTCATCTTCGATCGATTCGTCTCTATGTGAAAAACAAACAAGACAGGACACGTTCAAGGAAGCGCGTTACAGAGAAATTAGTATTCTTGAAGAGAGCTGATTTATAGGAAATACACTTGGATATTACACTTCATCTAAAAGATTCAACTGTATGTGGTATATTGAATAAGATAAGAGGATAAAACTCAATGATATTCCATATTATAGACAGTGACTAAGCAATATATCTTTATATGCTTTGATGATCAAAATGAAAGAATACAGCTTTGATGAAATAGTGATTGTTTAATAAATGCATTCACATTTAGGGAGGCGGTGCTCAAAACAGCAACAATAAACAAATGTTCCTTTTCAGGCATCAGTGGTTGACCAACACTGCCATCTATTGGACATAGCTAAAGGAATAAGTACAAAAAATATACTTACTGGTATATTTTTGTGTATTTTTGTTATTATGAACAATAAGACTTTTTTAAATTAGTACTTTATGCCATGTTAGAATGTTGCTACCACCTCAAAAATATGAAGTTGTGTTTGGTTTCATTCACACACGTTTAAGTAATACTTTATGATTAGTCTGTCTACATCTCCAAAGCACAAAATGCTCTGTTCCACCTTGATGTCATGAAGCTGAAGTTGTCAAGTTTACAGCTGCAGTTTATTTTAGTTCAGTAGAGATTGGAAATTCCAGGGCTGAAATTATCTAAATGATTCTAGTGAAGGTTTATGGAGTTTAAAAACACAGTAGAGCACTTCCAGTATTACATCACATTGACATCACAAGGTGGAGCAGAGTGTTTTCTGTTTAGAGAAGAACTCCCCTAAATATGCAGAGTTTGTATGCTAAATGTGTCAATGAAACACAACACAACTCCAGGTATGTTTTTGAGGAGGAAATAACATTAAAACATAGATCAGAAAATAGCGTAATATGGGCTCTTTAAGTAGAATGTCTGACCAGATCTCATCTTGGCAGACATTTTTATCACTGTTCCTCACCAAAATCATGTGCATTATATAACACATTCAAATAGTTCTACTGACATCTTTTGTACATACTTTATAAGGAGAAGTAATTAAAAAACAATAACAAAGCAAAAACAAAGAGACATAGGCTCCAAAAAGGTGTCCTCATCCAGCAGTTTGAAAACCACTGTTCTAGTTATTTTTATATTACAGAGTTAAGATTTGCCTTTTTCTCACAAACCCCCTTATAGTTTGATTCACAATATTCACTACTCCAGGACTGTATTCTGGTATACATTTGTGCTTTGAATCTGTTGAAAGCTGCACAAATGTTATGATGTCTATACATGTTGATAGATGTGGGATGATAATTTTGCCAGTATCTGAAAAAATATAAATACACTGTTAAGAGTTAAATTGCTTATTAGAAATATCAGGTTATTGTAGGCTAAGTGTTAAAACATACGAATTGATAACAGAGCTTCCATCAATCCACTGCCAGATATTTGATGTTCTGCTGCTCAAACCAATCCAAAATTTATCTGCAAGGTTATTCAGAAACATCTATGAACAGATAATGGAAAGATGTTATATGATAGTCTATTGTATCTTAATGTTTTTCTTGATTATATTACACACGCACCATTTCTTCTTGACTTTTAATAACAACCAGGTCTGCACCCATATTTTGACATTGCCTTCTGCTGTTGCTCCAAGTGTACATGGTTTGAGACAAAAAATAACATCTAAAGCCAAACCTCTTCCACCCATCGGGACAGGACACTGCGTAACACAAAACAATAACAGTGAAATGTTGATACACAAACGTCAAAAAGGAGATTTGTCTGGACAGTAGCAGTTGGCCATAGTCATTAGTGTAGTTATAGGTGAAGCAATAGCCTGTCATATTTCAGAAGTAATGGTGGCATCTGGGCCATGCAATAGTCAGGGTACACAAGACTACTGTGCTATATAGCTGAAAAAAGTATCAAATATAAAGTATAAGTATAAAGTATTTCAACATGTATGCTTAACACTTTACCGTGTTATTACATTGAATGACCTGGCCTATTCTAAATCATGTGATCTTTTAGACAGAGAGCACTATTTGGCAGCCAAGCTGAGTAGGTTTTTAGATCTACTACTGTAAAATCATATACTATTAAGTGAAATAATAGAATAAAGTGACAGTTTACACTTTCTCCACAAGGTGTCCCCCTTACAGCCCTTTTCACTTCCCCTCCAAAGTTCCTGTGTTATTGGTGTGGTATAAAGTACAGAAATTAAACCTGTACTTAAAAGTATGTTTTTCTTCATATAGTTCAAACCTCAGAGGTCTCACCCATATTGGCCTTGGCCTTGTGCAGCTCTTTCACCACAGAGAAATAACTGTTGTTCATCTGGTCCCGCTCCATGGTCAGGTTCAGGATCTGGGTCTGCAGAGCCTCTGTGCAGAGAGGAGTTCATCCATTGTCCCATCAGCTGAGCATACACTGTGTGGACTGAAAAAGCAGGTACAATGTTAATGTGATTGTGTTGAATTATAACAACACAATCACATTAGCATCAGCTCCTCTGAACTGGTTCGTCTGTATTCAGCCTCACATTTTACTATGTGTAGTTTTATGTATTTTAGCATGATAGTATGTGTGTGAGTGTGTGTGTATATGTGTGTGTGTGTGTGTGTGTGTGTGTGTGTGTGTGTGTGTGTGTGTGTGTGTGTGTGTGTGTGTGTGTGTGTGTGTGTGTGTGTGTGTGTGTGTGTGTGTGTGTGTGTGCTTGTGTGTGTGTGTGTGTGTGTGCTTGTGTGGGGTCAGGCAGCTGTGGGGCTGGTTGGGTGTGTGGAAGGAAATGTGGGATTGTTTTTAATCACTGTCAAGCACTTCATGGTACATTTTTGTATGAAAAGCGCTTTATAAATAAAGTTTGATTGATTGATTGAAGTAAAAGGGCATAGTTATTGGATTTGTGGATTTAAGGTTTTGTCTGTTGAACCCTTGCATTTTTTGTTTTTGTATTTTATATTGTTATGCTGTTTTTGTTTTGTTAAATTAATAAAAACAATTTTTTTTTAGATATATCATATTAAAATACATCAATCTGAGATTGACAGACATGTGGTCGCTGTATCGGACCGTTGTGGTGAAGAGGGAGCTGAGCTGAAAGACAAAACTCTCGATTTGTTGGTCAATACGTTCCCACCCTCACCTATGAGCTTTGGGCAATGACCGAAAGGACAAGATCGCGGATACAAGCAGCCGAAATGAGTTTCCTCTGCAGAGTGGCTGGGCGCACCCTTAGAGATAGGGTGAGGAGCTCAGTCACACGGGAAGAGCTCGGAGTACAGCCGCTGCTCCTCCACGTTGAGAGGAGCCAGCTGAGGTGGCTCGGGCATCTGTTTCGGATGCCTCCTGCACTGGGAATGCCTTGGGGTCCCCCCGGAGGAGCTGGAGGAAGTGTTCGGGGTGAAGGAAGTCTGGGAGTCCTTGCTTAGACTGCTGCAACCCGGCCCCGGATAAGCGGAAGAAAATGGATGGATGGATGGATTATTAAAATACGTAGTAATCTGGGTAAAACGGTCTCTTGCCATGCACCCATTTGGTGTGGGAACCTGCGGCCTGTGTCTTGAAAGTACCAGACTTCATCATTTTAAGTTTTGTCTTTCCAGCTACATTTATTTCGATCAGATTTTAGATTCAGATATTTTTACTATCACTTTTAGTTTTCCCAAATATTGTTTAATGCTACAATTTAAGGTAAGTCTTGGAGCACTCCTAACTTCCTATACTTACTTGAGTAATAAAATGTAAAAGTATACTTAGGATAAACATACTGTATATTGAACTGAAACTCACATCTGGCTCCAACTCCCACAGCTGTGATGAGTAAAGCAAAACTGAGGATACCCAGACAAACTGTGGCAACTTTGAATCTTGCAGTGTCTAAACTGACCACAGCTTCTGCTCTCCCAGTGTGGCTGTCTGTGAACACAACAACACAATGCAATAGATATGCAAATTAACAAGTAATCAGAGGTGGGAAGTACTCAGTTGCATTTACTTGAGTTTTTTTGGGGGGGTTTTCATAAAATGGTTATTCTCTGAGTGGTTTTCAGGCACCATACTTTTACTCCTACTTGAATAATATATATTTAACAGTGTAACAGGACTCTTACTTGAACAAGTAACAAGTAACTCTTTCCACTGTAAGTGACAAAAGCTTAATGTTGATAAAATAAAATGCCTTGAACATTTGTTTTTGGCAGTGCTCCTTCTGATATGATTTCATTTTTCCCATTTTTCCCAAATTATAAAATGTATGTATTATGTTTTTTCTATGTAACATACTAATGCATCATGTCATATTTTTCACTTTGTTATTTTATTATTATGCAAAGCAAATTAAGGGATTTTAATTTCCTACATATTAAACATAAATTTTTTTGATGGAAAACATGACATAATTTATTTTACATAATTTTTACCTTAAGCCATAACCATTTCTTGGAGTTTAAGAGTTTAAGCCATAACCATTTCTTGGAGTTTAAGAGTTTAAGCCATAACCATTTCTTGGCCTCCTGTTTCTAGCATCATTCGAATAAATAATAACAATGCATTGGATTTACATAACACCTTTCAAGACACTCAAACATTACTAATACAAGTAAGCAATTATAGCCGCAGCTGCCCTGGGGTAGACCGATGGAAGTGACCACCCTCCGACCATCACCAACAGTCACGTACACAACACATTCGTACTCGGTCAGGTGGGTGAAGTGTATTGCCTAAGAACACAATGTCAGTTCCCGCTATAGCCCCATATATATTCTACCAACATCATATTAAACAACAAAATTTTTTTTTAGTTACAATTGTTTTTGATGTGGTTAAAAAATAAATAGTCCACAATCTGCCTACCTGTGTCCACTGGTCCATCTGGTTGTTTTTTCCTGATGTCCAGCTCCTCTAAATTCATATATATGTTCTCATCCATATTCATTCTGCCCGTTGTTTAATGGTGAATACACTGACCTACTGGCTTGCACGCAACTGAAACTCATATCGAAATAGTTCTGTTCCTTAAAACCTGACCAAAGATGTTACAGCTGATGTAAACCTCAGTCATTTTTTTTTATACTTCCACATGTCAATGAAGGTTATGCTGGTTACACCTGTTCGCCTTTTCTCTCAAAAAATTGTAAAATAAAAAGGTTATTGAAATGTATTGTCATATTTTGTTTTTGTTGATACAAAACACTGGATTTTAAATGAATCTATCCAAATGAAGCCTATGTTCACCTGTGTCCTTGTCCTTACCTCTATGTGAATATGACGATGTTATTGCGCCTGGAATGTTCCACAGTATGGCATTTAAATGATTGTGTTTGCATTCGTTTATTGTCTTTAAACATGCCATGTTATTTCTGTGAGTGAACAAGGTGAAAAACTTTCTTCCGTCATTGATGCCTGCGCGTGCCCGATATGTAGTATGTGCGTGCTCGTTCCCGTCAAGCACGTAGAAGGAAACGTAACAACTGCGTCATTTGCGCGGCGCCTTGCTCCCGATGCACTTCTCCCGAAATCCTAAAGATAGATGTTTCGATTTCAGGTGAGCACCAAACCCGTGTGGCATCAGATCTGAGCTGGGGTTATTTCTCTGTACATGAGGTTAAATGTCGCCCGGGAGCGCGGAGGTTTAACCCGCTGTTCTTTGTTTATGCGCGGCTCAAGTCCAATGCGGTGTTGGCCTGTGCAGCAGCAGTTTTTCCTGATGACATGAGCCACAGGGAGGACAGGTCTGCAGGGCGCCAACAGGCTAGTCAAACCGGGATCAATACTGCACTGTACATTATAAAAAAAGACTGTGCTTCTTTGTATGAATGTTTTTAAAATCCGCGATCCATCCACGTCTTGCAATCGATGTACCGCAGCGTCTCTTGCGTGATGTAACAGTGTTAGCATTGCGGCTAACGAGTGCCACTGATGCTACAAGACATCTTCAAATACAATAAAAATAAACCACGCAGCATGGTGTATTTTAGTACACATATGCTCATTGGATCTAACTCATGAATTACTGACAGCTCAGCCATTATAAACCTGATTTATTTTTAGGGGAGACAATAGATTTTCAGTCCTTCACATCTAAACATTGATTTCTGTACTCTACACATGCACATTTTGCACTACTGCTTTTCTGTAACTGTTTTGAAAGAGAATTAACATACATTTTGTTAACTGTTTGTTCTTTGTTAATTTGTCTTGCCATGTTATCTGTTTATTGAGTATTTTTTTTAATCTTGACAACAATAATATCACAGTCAAATCAAAGTCACAACTGAATGGTCACAAAGGTTGTTTATTAAGATAATATAATGTCCTTTAGTAAGAAGTAAATGCCTTGTCTCCATTGCTCTTGTGTTTTAAACTTGTTTATCTTGTAGTTTAGACCTTCACAAGATTATTTTTGGCACATAGCATTTCTCTAATTTGCATGTTCTTGTCGGACATGTTTACAATGTGTCCTGTTAACTGCCTCATCCTTGGCTGAACAAAACTAATGGCAAAATCGCACAATCTGAAGTGCTGGTCCAAATTCTAAATGTAAACAAACATAAACTTTGAGTATGTTTTTAGCTTTCAGTTCTTAGTTTGATAACATAACTCTATCCATTATAAGTCTGTGAAAAGCAATGAAACAAACTTGGATAGAACCAAGGACCAACAGCCCCAATATCATCCATGCAATATATGCGCTGACTGCCTTGTTGTTAGTTGGCAAAAAACAATTAGATGCTTTTTTTTTTTTAAACTAAACTTAGCCAGTTATCTGTTGACTTATGATGACCCATGATCTTCTTCATTCACTTCACTTTGTATGGTTGTTTGGTGTTATGTAGATATCCAGATTTACATTGACAAGAAGGTTTTACAATATGTATACTTTTTTAAATTTTAGGATCTATTTGTGTTTTGCATTACAACGGTGTCCTTTGTACATTTCTCTCCCTGGTGCTTGCAATAGAGCTTGAGATTGTGATCACACCTCATTGAATTTTCAGTGAGCCTAATATTAAACCAGTGGAGATTTTAAGATGCTAAATACTAGTCTTAGCGTGCATTCAAATGTTTTCTGACACTATAGAGTGATACATTTATCAGTAGTGACACAGCAGTTTTTTGCTTACTTTTTTAACGTTGTTTTGGCTAATATATCTCTGAGAGTTTTCCCACTGCTGCCAAAAACATGACACATTTCCATGGTAACGACCATTTTTTGACGTTCCATCTTAACAAAGTGAATCTTGTTGCTTTTATTTCAGTCCCTGGATGATGACTGTACGTTGGAGGAGGAGGATGATGGGCTGATAGAGGAGGAAGATGAGATCGATCAGTTCAATGATGACACATTTGGGGCAGGCGCAATTGGTCAGTAAATACTGAAAAAAGTATTATCTCTATGGTACTTGTTGATTATACATTTTTTTAGTTCTTGGTTAAATGTCTCTTCTAAAGTATTTTCTTCAAAATATTAATGTAGCATTTCCCCGGTCTTCTGGGAATGTTCTGTTAATTTTCAGTGTAACCTAGCAGCTGACTATTTGGTAACTTCACATTGCTGGTTCATTGTGTTTTTTTTCTAACATTAGTTCAATACAATGTGAGCAAGAATATGAAATAATGTAAATTTTAAAAAAAGCAAGGTCAATATTGTGAACAAATTAAGTCAAAATCCCGTCTTGTCTCGTTCTCGCGAACCCATTCTCGTGTGTCATCTTGTCTCATTTAAAATTTGATATTGTGACATCCATAAAAATAAAAATCTATTAAAAAAATAATAATTTCTCCTACTATTACTTCCATCGTCTTCAGAAGATGACGACTGGCAGGAGGAGCACAAGCGTCTGGCAGAGCTGGATGAACGAGATGGACTGGGGGGGGTTGTACCAGGATCTGGACCAGGATCTGGACCAGGATCTGGACCAGGATCTGGACCAGGATCTGGACCAGGATCTGGACCAGGATCTGGACCGGGACTTGGGGCTCTGGGGGGAGCTGCAGATGCCCCACCACTCGGCCCCCCTGCATCCTCTCTGCCCTCACTAAACTTCACGTCTTCCGCTGGTTTTCCTCGTCCAGGTCAGTGAAGAATATAACTTGTATCTCTCTATCTCCAAATTAAACTTAAACCTTGCAACAAGATGTCCTGTAATATATTTCTGTGACTGAAGTAGTTGATATGTGAAGTCTTTCCGAGGTACAGTTTCAAATAAGATGGATAAATGCTTTACCCACTATGTTGCCTCCTATCACATGAGTTTTGTTTTATGGTATGGGATCTGTCTGCTGTCTCAAATAATGCACAGAAATTTGGACACAATATTTTATTTTTAAAATGTGACTACTACAACACCATTTTTGAATTTGGATTTTGAAAGAATAATTTTTGTGTGTGTTGTGGTTTATCTGTTCTGATTGGGTATAACAATGTATCCTAAATCTTCAGATGCAGAGGAGAGAGGAGGAGGGGGAGGTGACCTAGCAGAGTCTTTAGCCCGGTTCATACTTGATGCAGACCCTGCCATTGCTGGTGTGGGGGCAGCAGAAAGACCAAACCCCGCTCTTTCTGGTCTCCAGGGTTTAGACCGATCCAGAGTCCTGCCCCAGCCAGCCCCCATTCCAAACCAACTGCCCCCTCACCCCCAGATGCCCTCCACTTCTGGTGAGACAATACATTTACACCGTGCACCATACTCTGCCCTCCACTTCTGATGAAAATAATGGACTTGTTGATAAAATAATTTGCCTCAGATAAACACAAATATTTCCTACTTTTATGTTATGTTTTTAAGTGGAGTTTAAACAGCTGCAGCACAACATAATAATAAACACAGGGACATATACATAACAAGACAGTGACAGGCCCACTCTGTACTACTGCTGTTTTAGTTTGTTCAGCAGCGTTATGGATCCCATGTTGATAGCTGGGTCTTTGATAGTCTCCAAAACCAAAAGGTTGTCTACATCATTATAGGTTTTGTCAGGCATGTTATTATGTATGGACAGTACTATATGTAGTGTATTTTCTATTAGACTAATCTGTGTCTGTTGTAGGCCTGCCCCTTGGCCCTGCATCAATGCTCAGCTACCAACAGCAACAACCTCAGCACTTAATGCGCAGAGGAACTTCTCCTATGGGACAGGTTTGGTTTGATTTTTTTTTTTATCCTCTATTGTACATCTCATCAGACTGACTGTAGTGTATGCAAGTATGCACAAGATAATTGGAAGTATCTTGTTTTAGATGAATTCTCACAATATTTGGGAGAACAGTATGGGGTTTGGGCCCGTCAGCGTCACCCCAGGACTGCCCACGCACATGGAGGTAAGAAGCACTTGTCAATGTGGCCACTGTTTTGATATAAAATATCAACAGAGAATGTAGTGTTTTATTCCTTGATTACAAAAGTTAAATTACAAATAATTACTTGGTGTACATGAATGTTAATGTTTTGTCTGACCTGGTTCAGTCGTTTAATCCATGTTTGAGTTTGTGCAATTACTGAATTCGCTAAGGCTGCAATTATTTAGATACATCCTCTAAAACATCCTCTGCAAAGAACAAAATATCATGTCTTTTTATTCCGATATCTTGTGCTATACCAACATGTTCTGAAATGCATAGTGTTTTTGTATTACTTTATCAGCACAGTCTTCTCTCAAATGTTATTAATACTGGAGTTATTTACATTGTGCATTGAATAGAAACCTCGTTTTTAAACTTGTATTGTGAATCTAATTGCAATCACAATAAAACACATTTTTTAATTCAAAAAGGAGGTAGCTTTAACAGAAATTTAAATCATTTTGATTAAATTTTTTTTTTCTCAGGACAGTCCACTTATGTCCATTATCAAAGAGGTAGGTTTGCCCAAAAGACCACCTCAGAACCGGAGTGATGAAAGCAGAGATCTGTCAGAGAGGGTGCCGCCCCCTCGGTCATCCTCGCCTGTGATTGGCTCTCCTCCTGTGAGGGCGGTGCCTATCGGGACTCCACCTAAGCAACCAATGAGCCACGCCCTCAACCATCAGGTGAAATAATATTACTAATGTACTAGAAATGGAATTGTTGTAAGTGCATGTAACATTACCTAATAATGTCCATTCTTTAATGTTTTATGATAAGAATTGTGGCTTGTACTCAGGGGGCAAGACTAAAACTGAACAGACACCAACATAAAGATTTAGGAGTAGTTGTATACCCCACAAATTGATTTACCTTTCAACAATAAGGTGCAACAGTATACAGAGACATTCTCTCAGTAACCATACCTTTTGTGTTTCAATCCCTCCTTGAGGGATGCTGTCGGGCTCTTGAGCAAAATATGACAAAAAATACAGTCCCTGACAAAAGTCTTGTCGCTTATCCATTTTGTAGAAACAAAAGCTTATAACCTGACTTTAAATTAATCGATTGGTTTTAGAAATGTCTCATATGAAAGCTAAAACCCTGCCAAATTATGCTCAATATACTAAAATAAATTTGCTTCACTGAAGAAAGATTGATAATTTAATGAACACAGAAAGGTCAGATTTTGGCAAGACAAAAGTCTTGTCGCCTTGTCATATGATGCACCCAATCCTAGATTACAGCCTCACCTGTGATCAGTTACTGATCAATCAATTAGTGGGTGTGTATAAAAAGAACCCCAGCACACCAGACCTTCACATCAACTGCAACTTGACCTCTGACAACATGCCTAAGATCCACCCTGAGACCAAAGCGTTAATTATCAAGAGGCTGAAGACCAGATCCACTGCTGAGGTGGCTGACACCTTCAATGTGTCTCAGTGTCAAGTACAAAGAATAAGAAAAAGATCTGAAAAGACTGGAGATGTTTTTGACAAGCCCAGGTCCGGCAGACCCCGCAAGACAACTGCTTGGGAGGACCGTTTGTTGATTCGAAAATCCAAGGCCAGCCCCTTTTCCACTGCAGTAGAGCTCCACCAGGCCTGGTCACCTCAAGTCCATGTGTCAACCAGAACAGTTTGTAGAATTCTGTCTCGAAATGGCCTCCATGGTCGAATCAGTCCACAGAAACCAGCACTAAACAAAAGGCAATTAAAAAACCGTGTGGCATTTGCCAAGGCCCACAGCCTGCTAAAAGGATGGACACTGGAAAAGTGGCAGAAGGTGGATTTCTCAGATGAATCCTCGGTTGAATTACATCACAGCCGCCGCAAATATTGCAGGAGACCTACTGGAGCCCGCATGGATCCAAGATTCACCCAGAAAACAGTTAAGTTTGGTGGCGGAAAAATCATGGTCTGGGGTTACATCCAGTATGGGGGTGTGCGAGACATTTGCAGGGTGGAAGGCAATATCAATAGCCTAAAATATCAAGAAGTATTAGCTACCTCTTACATTCCCAACCATAAAAGGGGTCAAATTTTGCAGCAGGATGGTGCTCCATCGCATACTTCTATCTCTACATCAAAGTTCCTCAAGGCGAAGAAGATCAAGGTGCTCCAGGACTGGCCAGCCCAGTCACCAGACATGAACATCATTGAGCATGTCTGGGGTAGAATGAAAGAGGAAGCATGGAAGGCAAAACCATAGAATCTTGATGAACTCTGGGAGGCATGTAAGACTGCTTTCTTTGCTATTCCTGATGACTTCATCAACAAATTGTATGAATCATTGTCGAACCGCGTGGATGCAGTCCTTAAAGCTCATGGAAGTCATACAAGATATTAAATATGGATCTCACAGCACCACTACTTAATTCACTGACGTTATGCAACATATTTTTGTATTTGAAGTAAATTATTTATTCAATTTTCTGTAGGCGACAAGACTTTTGTCTTGCCAAAATCTGACCTTTCTGTGTTCATTAAATGATCAATCTTTCTTCAGTGAAGCAAATTTATTTTAGTATATTGAGCATAATTTGGGAGGGTTTTAGCTTTCATATGAGACATTTCTAAAACCAATCGATTAATTTAAAGTCAGGTTATAAGCTTTTGTTTCTACAAAATGGATAAGCGACAAGACTTTTGTCAGGGACTGTACATATGATTATAATCGATAATCAGCTTTTTAAATGATGACGACAAAGGCCATTTAAAATGTTTCAATAAATGTTTCAATTTCATAAACATGACTTATCTGTGTCCCAAGATATTTAATATTGCAAAAACAATTGTAATGTTTTGGGTTCAAATCCTTGGCTAGATTAATTTAGAAAAACACTTGTCTTTTCTTTCCTCTTTATTTATGATTCTAACTGTAGTCGCTTTAGTCCCTCCTGACTCTCTCTCTGCTGTGTTTGTGTGTATTTGTATGTATATTGTATTTAGATCCACCACCCCACTGCAGTACACGTCCGCGCCCCGGTGCCACACAGATATCCCCCTCCTCATTTCCCTGAGCGCCTCTCTCCAAACACCCTCCTCAACATAGCAGTGAGTCCACATCCTCTTCCCTTAAACACTTTTGACTATAAGAAAGTACTCAGGGGTTTCAACTTCTTGTTATTTTCATGTGGGCCTTGGGAACTTTTTGAGATGAGATGTTGAGGTTCCAACTGGTTTGGGTTTTAACTCAGAAGTTGGGAATTTTATGTCTTCAGTAGTAAAATTGTGGAGTCTGCTCATTAACAGCGTTTTAATAGAGCGTAACGGTAAGATTTTTTGTCATTGGCCATCTTAAAAGTTAAATATTAATGTTATTCGTTAACTAGTTAACGTTACATCTGTAATTATTTCAGCGGTAGTATCGGGTCTGTCTTGTTCAGATTTGTTGCTCTTATGATATGGACAAATTATAGTAAACCTCTAAATGTAATAACATTTAGTCAGAGAGCACAAATATTTAAGATAAATTGACAAATCAACTCAATTTTATCCGTCTCAACACAGCAGGTGACGTCAGATGTGGAAGTCAGACAGCTGGTTTAGACCAGTTGTTTTTCTGACTTATGCAAGCGTTTGTGTGCATTTTGTAACTCTAAAAAACATATTTCCAAGTTTCCAAACATAAACAGAGCATGCAACATTTTGAGAACTTTTGAGTACCGTTTTATTTTTTGTGGTGCATGAATTATGGCTTAAAGGTGCACTTAGTAATTTTTCTGGAGGAGGATACACCACCTGCTTTTCTCCAAGTGGCAAACACTCTATCAGTGAAGTTACCAGGTTCTCCTTACACTTGTCAAAAATATGGATTAAAGAAGAACAGATTTTAAACATCATTGATTTTTTTTTATTCCTAAAACACTAGAACACTGCACATTTTTAATTTGATTTGATGTTGAATAGATTAATGTGTTTTGTTTTGTGCAGAACTCCCCTCTGTGCCGTGGTCCATTTCCTCCTGGAGTTTTGTCTCAGATCCAGAGGGCTCAAATGCTCAACTCTCAGGTTAGTCCAGTTAGTTAGTTCAGTAACCAATTATATTTTAAATTATGGCCTATTGCTTCTCCACTGTTCTATACATCTTCATTTTCACTGGGGTTTTCTTGAAAAGTATTATGAGTTGAATAGTATATAGAAGTAGGACTGGTTGATATAGCAAAAACCATTCATATTTCATAAACAAAAACCACTTTTTATCTGTGCCATTTAACACAGAAAGTAATACAATTTCTTTGTCAAGTCTTTTTAATAAAGAGGATGTTTATTAAAAAGACCCAAGTATACAGTTTTCTTCTGTCTTAGTTTCTTTGCATTTATTGTCAGATTTTGTATATTTATAATGCATTTATATGATTTGTTTTTCTGATGTGGTAATTCGCACAATTTAGAATTGCCATGTAGTGTTGATTTTTGACCCTCTGTCCTGTGTGCAGGTGGCAGGCTTCCCTCGCGGGGGCCCTCCTCCCATGATGCCCGGCGGTGGGTTCAGGCCGTTCTTCGGTGGTCCCCCTCCTCATGGGCATAGGATGGGACCGCCCCCTCATGGACCCCCCAACCACCCGCCACCCATTCGCCACAACACCACCCACCTGCACCCACAGCATCGCAGAATGCTCACCCAGCGCATGCAGAGCCGAGGAGGGTAAGGACTGGACCTAATACACTCAAGTAATTTGAGATTATGCCAGAAAAGTTGAGTTTAAAGGCTCCATCCATCCATTTCCTTCCGCTTAATCCGGCTGGGTCGCGGGGGCAGCACGCTGCCCCTTACTCTGTGCACCAGACCCCTATGAACCCCTCTGCAGGTGGTGAGCCCACAGGAGGAAGGAATTCCTTGACAGTCCTTGATTGTATACTGTTCATAGGGGTGTTGCATGTTTTTGGTTGATGGGGGGGAAACCAGAAACTCCACACAGAAAGGCCCGGGCGACCCGGGGATCGAACCCGTAACCTTCTTGCTGTGAGGCACGAGTGTTGCCACTCAGCCACCGTGCCGCCCAGTTTAAAGGCTCATTCTCACCAAACTGACCTCCCTATTTCTAGGCCTGTCAAGATTTAAGTGTGACATATCGCTAAAGAAAATATTGATAAATTATAATACTGAAACCAGCTCATGCCACCGACACAATAACTCTGAAGTGGGATTATCCCCAAAAACATTCTAAATGTCTAATGTTGTTAAAAAATAGCTATGAAATCTTGTCAGTTTTTATATATAATCATAGTCATAGAAGTTATTTATTCAACCCTTTATAGCTCATGTCCTATCCTAGTACAAAAAAATTACAAAAGGTTCACCACTACACACTTGTGCACGATAAATATTGACCCCTAAAAATTATTGTTCTATCCATTATCTATCTGAGTGACCTGTTGTCTCACTCCGGTCTCCTTTCCGCGTCTAAAAACTCTATTCTCACTGCAACAACACAATACCTTTTTACAACATTAGGTGACACTAGTTGCGAGACTGTGTGGAGAGGACGTTTGTTAACAAACCAGTGGTCTGTTAACAGACCAGTGTAATTTAGAAAAATCAACTCCCAACTGCAAACGAATTCTACGAAGTTGCCTGAGCCATGTAGATAACCTCAAGTGTTTGTTAAATGTCCTTGTTGTAGGGGCCGGCCTGGACTGGACCGGCGCAGCAGAGACCCCTACAGTAACCTGATGACCCAAAAGGAGAAAGAGTGGGTCACCAAGATCCAGATGATGCAGCTCCAGAGCACCGACCCCTATCTGGACGACTACTACTACCAGGTAAGGGAGTATTGGCTATGTTCAAGTCAATTCAGAGCGCTGCACCTGATTTTAACTACCTTAAAAATAGAACTAGTTTATTCCAAAGCTAACAACAAGCATGCATCTCATGGTTTGCAAAGGATAAAACTCCTTTGACCCTAAGAGCAGCTTGTATAATATATCTGTACTGATATACAGAATTATTGAAGGGTAGAGTGTGAACAAGATCGAAGCTACAATCTATCTCTCCATCTGTCTATTCATCATTAATGAAGTTGAGCAATATAATATTTAAATAATTTGTTGACTAAAACTGGGACTCCAATTATTTTTAAATTAAATAAAAAAAAATTCAAACTTATTTAGTTTGTTGTATGTATGTATACAGAACTACTATGAAAAGATGGAGAAGCGCCAGGAAAAGGAGCGAGACAGTAGCAAAAAGGAGCATACCACCAAACTCATCACTCCACAGGTGGCCAAAGTGGAGCACACCTACAGGCCAGGTGAGAAACTGTTTACTCACAACACAGTTTTCACAGATAAAAGTATTGGATGATTCTGAAAATGTGGCCAATATTTGCCACAGATATTTTTCAGTGTTTGTGTGTGATTCTCACATGAATATATAAATATTTTTTGCCTTGTGTCAGTAAGAATATTCAGGCAATATTGCGGTTTGGGCAGAAGCCAAAAGTGAAATGTCCAAACAAACATAGAAATGCCGACAGAAACGCGGTGCGCTGCATTTTGGTGTGCGTTGGCCTTTACTGTCAATACTGTTTTAGCTTTGTCTGCAAGAACGCTTAAAGAAACACTTTGATTAAAAGTTTCAGCACGTGCACACACCTATGTGAACACCCCCATAGGCGTGTTTTAATGTGTACTGTGAAGTGCTTACAGATGTTAAAACATAAATGTCAAATCTAATCTCTATTAAATTCTTCCTTTGATACTACTTTTGCATACAATCCACACCTTATTTACTCTCTACCTAAACGTACCCTGGTCTATAGTATATTTACATGTCCTCTTATGTCCACAGTCCAGTTTGCAGGATCTCTGGGTAAACTGACAGTCTCCAGTGTCAACAACCCTCGAAAGATGATAGACGCTGTAGTGACGAGTCGCTCCGATGACGAGGTTTGTGTTGGTGAAGGATGTTAGTAAAAATGTAGGTGAAACGAGGAGGGCCATAACAAATGCTGATTTCATAAGCCTGCATTCAAAAGCTTGAATTGTTTGGCTTAGTCTGGTTTACTTTGTGGTTTTGTTCAGTGAAAGAGGCTCCTCGTCAGTCTTTATGCACACTGTACAATTCAGGTAGTGGCACTAAAGAGCAGGGAGTGTTGCATTACTGGTACATTAAAAAAAAAAAAAATTGGACCCAGCCGTAATCAGTAGTGACAACCCTATTAATTCCTTTATTACTTCAATTCAGATTATATTGTCTACCATTAAATGGAAATCTGAAACTAAAACAAAATACAAACCTTTCCCATTTCAGCTGTTGATGTTTATGATTTTTTTTTTCTTATTTGCAGGAAAAGCGTGAGAAGCAGGTTTGGAATAAGAGACGCCAGATCCTCTATACAGTGGAGAAGGTAAATGAGGATCAAACCAAAACATTAAAACTGAACTTATTATTTCATTATTACACTGATAAAATGTTTGTGTTGCAGATGTACAGTTTGTTGCTGGAGGTGCAGGACTTTGAGAAGCGTTTTGTCCTGACCCCAGAGGAGGAGAGAGAGGCGTTGCTCGAACAACACAAAACTAACACGGTTCAACTCTGCAACTCTCTGCACGAGAAAGAGTGGGAGGACAAGTAAGGGACAAAGCCTTTAAGTTCACAAATCTAAACCTAAGCATGCACAGTTTGACATGGCACTATATTATCCACTCTATTTATACAACACATTTCTAAAACTGTTTCCAAAGTGCTGCATGTACATGTTTTCAATAAAAATAGTAGAGTTGCAATTCATTCTTGATATTTTTTGTCCTTCTTTGATTTATTGATTAGTCTTTTTATAGCAAAATGCTATGTTGATCTCACCTTATTTTTAAAGGTGAGATTTTTATCAAATTAGACCCAGATAAAGCTTATTAAAGTGATTGTGTAACTTTTCAGGCCAAGTCAGATCTGTGAAAAGGCAAGTCCACTCAGTGAGATACACTACGGTACATTAATTAATCTTTTAATTATACCTGTAATTGGAACTTCTGCGATATTCCAGGCAAAGCAAAAACATGGAAACAAACAGGTGGTGGACCCATTAAGAGAAAAGTTATAATGGACCGTTAAAAACTAGTAAACTTGCAGAAGTGACCACCAAAAAAAACTACATTTGCACTGAGTTTTGACTTGACATGTTTCCTCTCCGTCTGCAGGGTGAGTGACGAGCAACTGGTGATGATCATGTCCGTAAGGAAGGGGAAGCGGTTGATCTCCAGGCTCCTCCCCTTCCTGCCCGCTGCCCAGGCAACTGCCGTTCTCATGGCGATTGCCCGAAACCTGCCCGCACTCGCCAAGAAGGACAAACAGGACCAGGTGAGGAAACACAGCTGGAATGATTCCTTCTCAAATTGGCTAACAGGCACACATAGGAAAAACTATTAAATGAGCCGTAGTATTTGGGATGGGACATGAATTAAGACAACACATTTTGTACAAGAAAAGACTACATTTATACAAAAGAATACTTGTCATTTGTTCAGATGTTCATATTTAGTTGAAAATGGCTGTGTGGCATATTTAAGCCCTAAATTCACTACCTGATTTTTTTGGAATACTTGAAAATAAGTATAGAGCAGTGGGAGGAGATAGGGGGTAGGTGAAAACATACATTTTCGGTACACAATGCAGAATTGCTCAACCATGCATGAATCAATCAAAATACAATCCTGATTAAGCTAATGAGGGAACATTGTCTTAACATGTTTAAAAGCTCATGAAAGTCTATTTGCCATAATCGGTCACCTTTAAATACATTGTTATTTTCTCCCTTAGGTGCTGTGTTGGTTGGTGGAGCCCGTCTCTACTGTGGTCCAGTCCATGTCCAGCTCTGCTCTCACTGACCTCCTCCAGGAGCTGCAAAGCACCGAGGGGCAGCTAGCATCAGTGCTACACAACAAGGTACTCTCCAGTCACTATGCAACGAGTGGATTACTTAAGGCTAAGCTATATGGCAATAAGATTAATGAGGTTTTATTACCAAAAACGATATAGAAATGGCCTTCAGGATTGATTTCATTACCATAAACAACTCAAGCCTTTGCCATTAATGTGAAAAAATGCTCAATTTCTGCCCTAAACGACAGTCTTTTACTGATAGAGGATTGGCTATAGATAGATTAAAAAAAATAACTGACAATTAGACATGACTTAACCTCGATTTTTATTAATATTAGATTAGTTGCCCAACCCTAGGAATGTACAGACAACTGACAAGCAATTTTAAAACAGTAGTAATAATCGTAATCCAGAATATAACAGAAATTGATTAAAAAGAAAGAAACAAAAGCATTTATACATAAGGCATTGTCATGTTAAAAATCATATTACTTTATTATTGAAATTTGTTCTTGTGGATGTCACACATCTTAAAATTATTTGAAATTGGTAGCATTATAAATGTATATATTTTTTTAAACATTTTCCCCCTCTGTCCGTCTGTCTGTAGTTTGGAGTGACGCTGCTGTACCTGATCCTGAGTGAAGGGGAGCGGATGCAGAGCTCTGAGCCAAACTGTCAGCTCATGGACGACAATCGATGGTAAACACTGATTTCACCTGGTCTGGTTTAAAAGGGTTCAGTAAAGGTTGCTAGCACCATCACAATTGAATCAAAGTTACAATTTCAATACTTCAAAGCCAAGAACTAGTCAGTTGGGCTATGTTTTTGATGTTGAAGATTGTTACTCATTTTCTAACTATAAAGGTGCACAATGTAACTTTTCTGGTGCAGGGTCCACCACCTGCTTGTTTCAATATAGATGTGAACCCCTCACTGCATGGAACGACATGGTAACTAGATGTCACTACATCGCCATGGCGCCGCGTCAAGCGCACTGATCTTACAGAGCAGAGGTGCTGGGTATGAGTCCCACCCAACGTCAGGGCCCATGCTGCATGTATCATTTCCTTGTGCCAATGCAGCGTTTTCTTTTTTTTAAAAGTAGGAGAATATAATCACAATATATATATAAAAATAGACTGCACCTCTCTACAGGGGTTAAAAGAAAATTTACAGTAAAATATTCCCTTGTTTTAACATTCTATTCATATTATTTTAGAAACATTAAATGCATATAATACATGCACACAAATGTGAAACAAACTGGTTTTATCGGTAATCACTTCACAAAGAATGTCGTTTGAACCTCAGTGCAATACTAAAACATTACCTCTAGATGTCACTGTGGAGAAGTGTTTCGAAGCGTCGACACATTCAAGTGCTTTGCTGTTTCATGAAGCCTTAGTTTCCCCATCACTACAGATTGAATATTATGTGAAATTTTAAGCACTGCAAAAACATAATCTTGGAGAAAGCAGAAAAGTTGTATAGTGCATCTTTAGTAATTTCAGACTTTCTTCCAAATGTATTTATTTCTGATGATGTACTTGGAGTAAAACAAGACAGTAGTGGTTTTGTGCATATGTGATCATTTATTTTGCTAAACATTTCAACATTGTGTCTTTTCTGTCCCAGGACTGAGCTGGTGTTCTCTGTGACGCGGGAGCTGCTGTCCGTCCCGTCCGCGTCTCTATCTCCTCCGTTATTCACACCTCCAAACCTCCTCTCACTTTTCTCCCGCTACGTTGACCGGCAAAGATTGGAATTGTTACAAGACAAACTACAGTGAGTGTGTTTGGGTATTTATTTTAATGGCAGATTAATGGTTGAATGCATACAGTAATATCTACTACGAGTCAAAAGTTGGGACACACTTAATGGTATTGGACTTTTTACGTAGGACAGTCTCACTGAATGCATCAAAACTGTGGATGAACACCTATGAAATGTAGTGAAATAAATTATAACCAAATCCTCAAATAACTCACCCATTGCTTTGTCGAAAAATATTAGTCATGTAACTTTTTTCTTTACTAAATAATTCCCTATATATTGCTTTCTGTATTTGAGGTCTTCCGTATGTATCTCTATATAAAATATAGAGAGTGGTAAGAAAAATTTGAATGAGATGTGTGAGGTGTGTCCAAACTTTTGACTGGTCGTGTATGTGGACGTTAGAAGCTGATGTTTCACTACCAGCCTGGTAGCTTCATCGGGGCTTCTGTTGCAAAAGTTTTGTTCTTTGATATATTTTACTCCTAGATTCCTCAGTTTATCAAAACATTTAGATTTTTAGATTTTACATTCTTTAAAATAACCACCCTTTGCTTTGAATACTGCACTGCACTTTGCACTTAGCTTCAGCTTTATGTTCATTTGAATTATTACAAAAAAAAATCTTTATTATAAAATACTAAATCATACCATCTTTTTGAAATAAAAAAAAATCTATATAAATTGTATTGTTTAAAGAGGATGGATAATAATAACTTAAAATAATAATAGTTCTCAAAAGTTTCAATTTTGTATCTACACCAACCATCTCATGTCACATTTTTTGTATTCACAGGATCTCAGCTTTGTCCAGGTAGAAGTTACTGCGGTGGTGGACGCAGCCCTGATTGCAGATGTTTTCTTTGGTGTGAATGGTGATTGGATCTGTCATTTTTAAACAGCAGAATCTAACAAATATTGTATTTTGTTTAGTCTCTGGTTTGAATGTGTGTGACGATCATGAGCGAAGGACTGTGTATGACAAATGACAATGAAATCTGCATTTTTAAATATCTTGTTTACGATTATGCCCGTGATGAACCTTAAAATTAAAAAGTATTTCTATTATATAAAATGTACTGTTTCATTATTTTGAATGTGTACATAAGTTGTTTCAATTTCACAGTTAGCACCAATAAAGCTTTTTAAAACAAACAGGCAATGGCAACAGTGCTTTCAAGCTGATTTTGTTCATGCATGTTTTTATCACTGGGTGCATGGGACAAGTTAATAAAAATATACAACTGCTGTTAAAGATGCACTATGTAACTTTTCTGATGGAGAGTCTGCCACCTGTTTATTCTTTTATGTTGAAAAACATTGAATTCTTACTTCTCCTCAGATCTGACCTGTAACTTGGCCTGGTGGCATTGACTTCGCCTGGTGTCTCCATGGAGATAAGATTACTGTAATGCCATACTGTAGAACATTCAGTTCAACATTTCCATGGAGACAAGCAGGTGGAGGGTCCACCACCAGAAAAATTGCACGGTGTACCTTTAAATATAGAATAAACCCATTTCATTTTGTGCATATGTGTTTAATTTTACTATATCCTGTCATGTAAAGGGCAAAGTTACAATTGTTTTTAAAAATATACATTTTTTGTGTAGGACATATGTAATGTATATATGGAACAAACAAGAATATAAACAGAAAAATTATTAATCTGTTGAGCATTTAGATGGTTTATGTGTCATTACATTAAAATTGTACATTGAGATAGTGACAGATAAAAGTGCTTCTTAAAAAGGTTTTGGGGTGAGTAAAGCAAACTAATACAACTTAACAGACACTGTTAAATTAACCCAATAAAGAAGAGAAATTACTCATAGCATGTTCCTATAATGGCCAACTCCATATTTAGGAGCACCCTGGTCTCCCATTCACTAATGAATTTGAACAAAAGAGCGCTGTGAAAAATAAAATGGATGTAATAAGTTAGATGATTTGGAGGGAGAGAGTAGGGAGAGTAAATATACGGCAGAGGAGGGACAATGAAAAGGCTGACATGAAGTTGCTGTGAGAAGCGATGCAAAGGTAAAATTGACATAGAGGAAAGTGAAAACAATAATCAACAATAGTCAAATTTCTTTTCTTAATTTTTCCCAATAATGTGTGAACTCCAAAACACATGTATTTACTGATACAGGATTGGATGTAACCTCTCATTTAAAAAATTCAACTATGTCATTGATGATTAATTTGATAGATTGCCCAGACCTACGCACTTTAAATTTATATCTAGGCAGCACAAACCACTTGAATGGCAGTAGAGGAAAACCAGGGAAGTACAACTCCACACTGAAGCAGCGCTGCCTCTGACCCATTACAGTCGGAGAAGAAACTCCACATCGTAATCACTTTTGGGAGTTTAATCTTTGAGGTAGAAACCGCATTACCACAGCCCAGTTGTCTGCACACGATTGAGGCGTGTCTCATGTCCCACTTATTATTCTCTGCAGCGATCATCCTTTGGGACCCCCACTCCTTCACAAACAGTGTCCCGGAGCACACAGTGTGGCCAGTGCCTCGCACTAATCCATCGTCCAGCAAAACCTCCTCTGCATTTAACAATAACAAAACAGAAGCTTACAACATGTTTAAATATGTTGAAGGAGAGGAGCCTCTGCTCTGGTTTAAACATGTACTACAATCACAGCTGAATCTCAGGAGCCAGTGCCAGTTAAAAGTGAGTGGTAAATCTAAAGTGTCTCCATTGAGATGACATTGCCTTTCCTATAATGTTCCAAAGTATGGCATAAAAGTATTTATTAAATTTAATGCTGTATTGTGGGACATTCCAAGTGAAGTCATAACATTCCAGTCAGTGGCATATACTTTGAAAAGTTACATAGTGCAGCTTTAACCTGCATAGAGGACACTTACACATTTTTCTCATTCTCAGTATATGGACAGGCCATGCCTCATGTGAAAACTCAGAGCCTCCAGAATTCCCTAACTGAGCTGCAGAGGCTGCACTAGCACTGAGCAATGACTGGCTGCAGGTGCTGGGGTTTAGGTAGTGAGGATTCAGATCAGAGTCCCTCTAGGATTAAACCAACTGGGCATTGGAACTTATCTTATTGGATAAATGTTATTACATTAAAAATAAATAAATAAATAAATAAATAACAATATACCCCCTTCAATTGGGTTTACCAGTTTAAGGGCTTATGAGACAGGAAAGGCACTCATCAGACAAATCATAATATTTCTCACTAGCCTCTAATAAGAAATTTCACAATAAGCTATTTTGTAGATGAATAGTAAATTTGTACCTTCCACTGCCACAGACAGCTCCTGGCTTTGTGAGGAGAAGTGACGTCCAGACACAGTGTTGTGGTAGATGCAGCGGTACACACCAGAGTGGGAGTTTTCTGTTGAAACAAACCTGAAGATGGCCATGTGATTGACAGCAGTTTGGTTCTGAGTGTGAGTGATTTTGTCTCCAGTGAAGACCAGACTAAAATGGCCTCCAGGAAACTGTGGAGGCACTGAACAGTTAATGTAGAAGGTGTAGGGACTGAAGACAAGCACGGGGTCCTCTCCTGTGCAGTTTCTCTCACATTCAACCCTGATGACAGCTGGAAGAAGTATGTCTGTGAAGAAGCACATGGCACACTGTAAGATTGGATATATAGACAACTATTCACGCAAAAATTCACTCGATCAATTGTTATTTTATGTTACATAAGGTTTTCAAAAACAAACCACAAGCTGTACTCAGTGCTGTAAATCACAGGAGTTCATTCACACACACAAATTCAGACACACAGTTGGATCTCCATGTGCAGGCAAGCACCAGAGGCCAGGTGTGTTTAGCATAAGAAGGGACCGAGGGGATCAAACCTGGAGCAGCTGTGTGGCTGTGGGCTCACCTGAGCAGAGCACGTGGACAGTGGAGGTGGCCATGCCCTCCCTGACAGAGCCACAGCCCAGTAGAGCTCTCTCAGAGCCCTCACAGTCGGAGTAGAAGTTCCACACAGGCTGCAGCTCCTTCACACAGCTCTGTGTGTGTGTGTGCACCACAGAGCCACAGCCCAGCTGTCTGCACACCACTGCAGCCTCCTTCAGGCCCCACAGCTGCTGCTTCACAGGCCTCCACATTCGCTGGTGCTCCACCTCAAGAGTGCCCATGCACCGGTTCTTTGTTCCCACTAAACGCACGTATGACGACTCTAAAAAAGAACACATATAATCATTCACAGATAATCATAACACCTGGAGGTGACAGAAGGCTTAGCCAATGTTCAAACACTTTTTTTTACCTGTGATATGTAAGTAGTCCATGCTAACAAAGCTGAAGGTGTTTGGTTTCATCTCAAAGTCATACAGACACCAGACATACAAATGTCTGGTGGCGGTCATTACCGGGGGCATAAAGAAGTGAGCTGTGTTGTCCTGGGCTGGCTGGGTGAACTCAGTCTTATTGTTGTTGTTGTCATCATCGCCTCGGATCCCAAGCACAAATGAACGAACTTTAAATGGAGCATTGACGCTGCATTTGATCACATAGGGATGGCCCTTATACACCCTTGACCGATCCTGAGTGGAGTAGACACTGACCTTTGGGGGTGCTGGCTTTTCTGTGGAATAAAAAAAGAATACATGCTTTTTTGTTTTTACCAGTACACCTTTGTGGCTTTACAAGTTAATTGCAAAAGTCCTATATTATACTGAATATATAATCAAGATACCCCTGAAGTCCCCTTAAACAAATTATCTTTTCACAAGGTAGTATGATGTTCCACTGTATGATATTAAATCTATCTCCATGGAGACAAGTAGGGACCCCACAAGGCATAATTTAATGTAAGATCTGTGGAGAGGTGACCTGGCTCTCAGTTAAGAATGCATGTTTCTCAAGTATTTTTGAGCCATAAAAACACATGTAATTGCAAGACAGAATTAAATGTGATACTTAAGAATATTCCAGGCAAGCCTTTGTAGCTTGTTTATTTCACATTGTCATATGTCGTCTCGTCTATAATGATTGTCTATTGTTTGTTCATGTGGTTCTTGAGCTTTTGAACACGTTTTTCCAACGTGTTTTTTAACTACAAATGATAAATAAACTAACCAAATCTTTAAGGGTGAATGTATTTCAGTGTCAAGTCAAAAAGCCCAGCCCCTCTACTCATAATCTTCACCTCTCCTCTCTTTCCCCTCTTATCGTATTCCTAGTCTGGCCAGTAGATGACACCAAAAATACAGGTAAGCCGGTAGTGTCTGCTGCACTCTTTAATTAGGCCCAGGTACGCAAACCAAACCCAGGGATGCAAAGGGGAAACAGAGACACTACCGATGAGTAAATTTACCTGCAAAATTAGTTTTTAAGTAGTTAAAACAGCGAAAATAGTGTTAAGACCCTAAGGACACAATAGTGTAAAAATAATCTGTCTTAATTCAAGTGAATATTCTGTTAATTAGCATAATGAGAAGCCTTAGTTAGATTGTAAATACAATTGGCTGATTTATTTTATGAAATGTCCAAATTCAAGTTAACAGTAAATTAATAAATAAATTCAGAAAATAGTAGTAATTTAATTGAAGTTCTGAAAATGTTAAAAAAACGAAATGAATAATTTAATCTAATTTGCAATTGATTGTTTAAATATATTCCAATTGAATATAAATGTTGTAAAATGTATTAGTCTAACCAAGTTAAACGAGCACTAATTAAAAAAAAAAAAAAAAAAAAAAGTGTATATTATTTAGCAATTAAAAGCCATTAATTAATTCATTAAAATTCAATATAAAATAATAAAATATTACATTTGGTTCATATATCTAGTCATTTAAAATTGTAGAAAAAATAAGTTATATTTAAGGTTAAAATATGAATTGTTAAAATCTTACATTATTTAAAATTAGCCTAATTAAGTTAATATGTAAAATGTATATTAATAAATATTATTATAATTAAAATAGATTAGAAAATGCAAATAGATTAAAATACAAATAGATTAAAATACTAACGTAAATGTAATTTCATTATTCCACATATTTGTTTACTTTAAAGGTTTTCGAACTACTACTACTACTGCTACTGCTACTGCTACTACTACTACTACTACTACTACTACTACTACTACTACTACTGCTGCTGCTGCTGCTGCTGCTGCTGCTGAAGAAGCTGAAAAAATTCAATAAAAGTCTTGAAGCTGAGTTGAGCCTTGTGTCTGTTTTCCGGGATTTTCAAATTGGACCTGCATTCCTCAATTAAAGACTTGACATTCAGTAAACATACTATGTGGGTCATGGCGCTGGTTCTGTGTACCTTCTTGTGGTAGTTTGTGAGAGTGAAATTTCAGCAAGCTGCCTTGGGTGGCCCACAAATGCCCTTTTGAGATAATGTTTTAAAGCTTATTGTATTAGAAATATCAGTTTTCCTTGCTGCTAAGCTTCTTTGCAATCTTGCACAAACAAGATATAGTTTATAGGGTCTCCATAAGAGCCTACACTTCAATAGTGTCTATATGAAGAACTAACCAGCTCTACCCAATGGATAATTGTTTCATACTGACCACCACAGTCTAGAAGAGTGGGTCTGCAGTATCTGCTGGTGTCCAGTGGTGTGGAGGGGCAGTCTCTGAGATGCTCCTCTTGGCCGCTGCAGTGAAACGCAGAGCTCCAGTTATCATAATCAATATGCTTATCATTGAACCTCCATGAGAACCCACAGCCCAGCTCCCGACAAGCCACAAAAGCATTCTCTGTGGTGAACGTTGACTCACAGATGTGCAGCCAAGACTCATTGGATTTGACTTGTACAAGACCTGAACAGTTCTGGTAAGTCTCCACCAGCCGAATACCCTCTGAATCAAAGAGAAATAATCAGACATAAATCACACTCATTTATGCAGCCATAGTTCAAGTAAAGTGCAATAATAAAAAGAGAAAAGAAAATATATATGAACCTCTTTTACTGCTCCAACCTTACATTGTGTTTATTTTTGTCCCTCACATTTGTCTCACAGGCTCTTCTCATGAATGCTCTGGAACTTGGATGTTTAAAGGTCTTATATTACATTGACTCTTTGAGCTTTAAGCCATGTTATAATGTTGTTACCTTATCAAAAACATACCTGGAGTTGTGTTCATTCACACATGTTTGAGCAATGATTCATTATTAGTCTGTCTTCATCTCCAAAGATCAAAATGCCCTCTTCCACCTTGTGATGTCATGAAGTGGTAGTTTTCATGTTAACAGCTACCTTTTACCTTTAGTTCAATATAGGCAGTTCCGGGGTGAAATTATTCAAATTGTTCTAGTAAAAGGTGTAGTCAGCTTAAATATGCAGGGTTTGTGTGTTAAACATGTGGGTTAGGGCTAAACACAACTCTAGGAAACAACATTATAAACAGGTCAAACCAGGACTAAACAGGTCAAACCAGGATAAAATATAGGCAAGTTTAATTTATGACACTGTAGTCCCTGGACATGTTAAATCACAGTATGCAATAAAATGTGTCTGTAACTGCAAACTGTAACCGTGCTTCTCTTTGGTTCAGAGGGTATTCGGCTGGTGGAGACTTATCAGAACTGTTCAGGTCTTATACAAGTCAAATCCAATGAGTCTTGGCTGCACATCTGTGAGTCAACGTTCACCACAGAGAATGCTTTTGTGGCCTGTCGGGAGCTGGGCTGTGGGTTCTCATGGAGGTTCAACCCTGAGTACACTAATTATGATAACCATGCTGTAACTAAACCATGCATCACCACTGACTTACCTTTGGTGGTGGTCACAGATCTGTCTATTGGTTTTGTTGGAGATGACTTCCATCCATGTCGACTGTGGGCCTCATTTGCCAGCAGAAAAATGCAAAATAATACCACCAAAATCAACCTCTTAACTGTGATTCTAAATAAAGACATAGTTTAGAATATGCTGAGCGTGCACCATGGAGCTGATCTGACTATAGAAATCGCAAAGTAGGAGTCTGCAATACAAATACAATACAAAGGTTGTGTTGACACTATAGCCTGGATAAACAACTGTAGATCCCTGGTTGGGAAATAGGCAGTAGGCCTGTTTCCCAACCAGGGACACTTGGGGTGACAAACATGGATTATATCTGGTGACAATCTCAAAAAGTCTTAAAGGTCCTATGTTATGCAAAACTGACTCAAAATTTAGCTTTAAGACATGTTAGAATGATGTTACCTCCTCATAGGCCTAACTGGACTTGTGTTTTGTTTCATTCACACGTTTGAGTAATTCTGCATTACTAGACTGTCAACAGCTCAGAATGCTCTGTTCCACCTTGTGATGTCATGTCATATGAATACAAGATAAAATATTAAACAAATTGGTATCACTTTATAATAAATACATTTTTAATAGCCTCAACAAAGCATGAAGAAAGACTTAATTCATAATATTTTATTAAGAATGATTCAGGGTTAGTAACTACTTAATTAATCCCTTAAGGCTCCTAACCCTAAGTAGTTAGTAGTAAGCCTGAATCATTCTTAATTGCTAACACATATTTAAATCACCATGTTACCTTTTATTGTTTGTAAAATGCTATATTTGTTGAAAATAACGTATTGACATGTTTTATAAGTTTCACTTTCTGTCCAGGCACTCACTGTCAGCTGTTCATTTAAGTTAACACCCATGGGTCTGACTGTGTGGGGCTGTCCATAACTGTATTACAGCCTGTACATTTGCCTATGGCCTTAAGCAGCGGTTTATGTCCTTCTCTTGAATCCTATAACTGTGACACAGTAACATAATCAGACAAATACACTTTTTTATTGGTCTAACTAATAAAAAGAACAGGTTGAATCTTTATGGAAAATTTGCATTGAGCAAATTGCTCTATAAAAAGTGATAAAAAGCTATAATTTAATTAACCAATTAATATAAAAACATAGTTGATAGAGTAGTTGATTAATCAAAAAATTTGTCGTTAGATTAATCAATAAGAAAATAATCATTAGTTGCAGCCCAAGCTCTATTATCGTACAATCAGAGTGCATCCCTCTAAACTTCTGCCCATCGCATCAGGTTTGTCAAGTTGCTCTGTACAGTTTTATATCATGTTTTTGCATATTTATGGAGAGTTGTGTGGGAGCATGGGTGATGTCGGTTTGTTGGCTGAGCATTGCACAGAATCTAACAGCTAACCGTAAGGAGGGTTTGAATAGTGTCTGGGAGAGATTGCAAAATGGAAGACATCTAAAACCTCTTCAGGCATGTTTTATTTATATTATAAATTAAGACCCCTATGAACAGTATACGATCAAGGACCGTCAAGGAATTCCTCCCTCCTGTGGGCTCACCACCTGCAGAGGGGTTCATAGGGGTCTGGGTCTGATGCACAGAGTAAGGGGCAGCGTGCTGCCCCCGCGACCCAGCCGGATTAAGCGGGAGAAAATGGATGGATGGATGGATAAATTAAGTCTTAAGCTAATTAAGGTGTAGTTTCAATAAAATGGTACCATCAAATCATCACTGACAACATTTGATGAGCATGTATTTCAGTTAAAACATCTCATCTCTTTAGTTCTTTTTTGTCTGCACACAATAGAAGAGTGCTTTATGTCCCAGCCTGAGGATTCTGCAGTCACCTTCTTCATTTGGGACACCCCCTTCCTCATGAACAGTGTCCCAGAGCAGGCTTTAGTGCCGTCATTTTGCTGTTGTCCGTCATCTAACATTATATCATGAGACTCTGTGAAGAAATGGAGGTCCATATCACAGGTTAGAAAACTAATTTCATTAAAACATAGTTAACGTCATTATATATTATGATTTTACTCAAAATATTGCTCTTGTTTTTTCAGATCCTTCCTGGTTGGACAGGGGCAGCAGATGTGACATTCATAGAAGTAATCCTATAACTGTTACCTAGCAACCATGATGTTAACCAAAAAAAGGGCCAAAATTTGTCTAAATTACAACAATAGTTAAGATTAGACTAACAAAACTAGATGACTCCTTGCTCCAGTTTCATGTCATGTTTCTAGTCATGTATATGTAATTTAAAATCAAAATCTTACATACAATTCCTTTGAACAAAACATGCCCTGTTGTTGCAGTTGTCATAGTAAATGGGTTTTATTTTTGGATCTAATAAGTAGTAGTATCGAAGTAGTATCAAATAAGTTGTATGTCTTTAAAGAATCTGTATGTAAGGTTTTGATTTTAAATTCTATCTGTGTCCCCAGATGAAGTTAACATGCTCAAATTAGATATAACTTTTACTGATAACAAATAGAATGCTGATTTATATATATCTATATCTATATATATAATTATATATATTATAATTACAAAATACTTTGGACATGATGACCAACTTGTTTGTGTTTTGGTTTAGAAAGCAGAATGAGCCTCACATGGGTCTCTCATTTAGGTTACCAGTTTCATTGCTGAAATCCAGTTGATTTAAACCTAGAAGGACTCTCTGATCTGAATCCTCACTACCTAAACTTCAGCACCTGCAGCCAGTTGTTAACCTGTGCCTCAGCCGCTGCAGCGTGTGCTGTCCATATACTGACAATGACGAAAAATAAATTATGTATGTGTTCTCTGTATGCAGCTTAAGGCACTGGCAACACAGGTGCAGTGTAAGAGCGCAGGATACATACAGTTCTTTTGTACAATTACCTTGGACTGTGATGGTGACTGCCTTGCTCTGAAAAGTGAAGTCTTGCTCATGAACGGTGTTGTTGTAGACACAGCTGTAGTTTCCACTGTGGGCTTTGTTGGCGTGCACAATGAAAATGGCTGAATAGTTGCTTGGGATTTGAGTCAGTGCAGGTTTTTTGGCACCACTGAAAAGTAGAGAGAAGTGACCTCCAGGAAACTGAGCCTCCACAGAACAGTTCACAAAGACGCTGTGGCCCTCAGGGACCAAAATATGCTTAGTATCTTCAGGATAAAGTCTGTCTGTCAAAACTGTGATGGTGGGAGGAGCCAAGATATCTGCAAAGAACAACAGAAGTATATGTAAAGCTTCAGCTGATCATGAAATGTGGTATAAGGTACTGTATGTCCACTATGCCAAAGCTCGGTGGGTTTGATTTTCCTTACACTGCTGTTATTCAGCAAGTTAAACAAAAATCATGACTAAACAAGGTTTGCTATAGGAGACAAATTGGTCCATAAGAATTATCATCATAATGACTTGGATTTAAGGGCTTTACCTTGTATTGTTTATTGACTTGACTCAATGGTCAGTATGTCATGTTAAGTTGGGACTGAACATTGAATTGGACATGGCTCTGACACTGAGCTGTCCTGTTTAATTCACATGTTGTCAGTACCTGAGCAGAGCACGTGGACAGTGGAGGTGGACATGCCCTCCCTGACAGAGCCACAGTCCAGCAGAGCTCTCTCAGAGCCCTCACAGTCGGAGTAGAAGTTCCACACAGGCTGCAGCTCCTTCACACAGCTCTGTGTGTGTGTGTGCACCACAGAGCCACAGCCCAGCTGTCTGCACACCACTGCAGCCTCCTTCAGGCCCCACAGCTGCTGCTTCACAGGCCTCCACTCTCCTCTATGCTCCAGCTCCAGACTGCCCAGGCATTGGCTCTCTCCTCCCACCAAACGCAGGTATGACGACTCTGAAAAGGAGTTTTTAAGGCAATATAAAAATGGCTAGCTATGGCTTTTTAACAAGCACTAACTGATTGAGGTTTGTGATTTGTATACATTTCAAATTAAAGTACAATTTAAAACAGTTGTTTGATAAAGTATTTCTACTCAACTAATGATCAGAAATACTGTATTCAAGAGAAAGACTAACAATCTAAAACCTTGAGGTACTGTCGCAGGAGCAGATTTATCGAAAAAAGCATTGCACTCTCAGGTTGCAGTTTTCAAAACTTGAACTTGAATTTACTTGAAATACTGTATTAAAATGCACTTTACATGAGAATCAGAAATATTACAAAAAGCTCCTGTAAACATCTAGAAAAAATTAATTATTGCTTTGGCTCTAAAATTGAACTTCAGGTAAATTATTTTTGTATTTATTATGTGTATTTACAACCTTTGATTTTGAGAGTGAACCGTCCGTCCTCAGAGAAGATCCCAGGACTGGACTCATGGTCGTAACTGCAGTGATATTTTCCCTCTTGGAGCTGTTCATTCAACACAAAGTGAGCAGCGTTGTTCACAGCAGTTTTGTTTTCCAGCGATATTAATGAGCTATGAGACTCAAACTTCAGATTAAAGGCTTTCACTCGATAGGGTGAGGTAACGCTACATGTAACAAGGACCCGGTGAGTTCTGTATACAGTTAACGCTTGTGGTTCCACATCTGCCAGCCTGGAAAACATGGACATTTCAGGCGAAGATGGATATTCTGCAAAAAAAAAAAAAAAAAAATAAAAAAAATCTGATTAGTATATTTTAATATAAACTATGCTTGGGACTGTATCAGGAAACAGCAAAGAATTAAAGATATAAGATATACATGATTTTTATTTTTATTATTTTATTTTATTTTTTTTACCACGGTACAGATTGTATAAGCAGGTCTTAAGCTAGAAATGAAAATGCAGTGCACCGTCTGCATCCAATTTAAAAGTGTTTTATCCTCCGAGAATCAGGGAGCGAGCTGTTAGCATGCTAGCATTAGTATTACCATTACCATGATGAAATATGTAAGGTAAGTGAGGATGAACTTAAAATTGTTTAAAATAGAATAGTTGTGTTTTTCACAGTTTTAAGACAAAATACAACATTTGCAAGTAAGAGAAGAGCCGACCCAGTGTCCAAGGAAGCAGAAGTTAAGTTAGTAATGGCTCAGTTTTCTTTTTTATATGATTTTTGTCATGCAAAATGGGACTAAATGCCATACAAGATTTTTTAACAATCCAGCAAGTAGCTTACAATGGGGTGAATGGTGGGAAGATCGGGAGAGACATTCATAAATTATCCAGTACAATATGTGTTCTATGATCAAACTCTTTAGCTATAGTGCTGCATTGAAATATGAATATTAATTAAAGAAATAGCACATACTTACTGTCACACATGAGAAAAGCAGGTTTGCATTCAGTACCATTGCCCTCTGCTGATGTTAAGGAGACACTGCAGTGTGTGAGTTGCTCTTCGTGACCACTACAGCTTAAGTTCACAGTGTCTCTCATGGTGAGTTTCATATTTGATGGTGGAAGATGCTGAGGAAATCCACAGCCCATGTCTCTGCACCCAATAAAGCCTTGAAGAAGAGTGAAGTCGTCGTGACACAAATGACGCCACATGCCGCCATATTTGACCATAACCCTTCCAATGCATCTGTTACGCCCACTCTCCAACATCATAGTCTCTGTCAAGCCATAAAACATGTTGGAATAAACAACAGAATGAATAAAATATGTTTAAAGAGGGGAAATTATACTGCTATAGGGTATTAATTGCTAACATTTCTGAAAATGCTATATTCGCTGTAAACAACATATTAAAATGTTTAATAAGTTTAATTTTCATTTCTGACACTGAGTCCCCCCTCCCTTTGTTCCTGCACTAAGTCACTCTACCATCAGCGTGCTATCACAACACAATCAGCGTGCATTTGGCTAATGAAAGTGCTGTTTACTTATGGAAAATTGCTGTGTGGAAGCTTGGTTGACGTAGGCTTATGGGCTGAGCATTGGACAGAATCATACAGCTAAAGACGGGTTTGAACAGAGCAGAGACTGCTAAATTACTCAAACAAGGATGACAACTAAAACCTCTTCAGGCATGTTTTTGATGAGGGTCAATTTCATATAATACAGTTTGCTTTTTTGCATAATCTTCCTCGTCAGACTTGAAGAATCATAAACAAATCAGATTACATCGGATGCAACAGTTTACATTGCATTTCAATAATCTGATAACTTCATAACTCAGTTATTAGGTTGGGCGGTAAACGTCAGTGTTCAGTCTCACTTTATTGCTCCAGAACATGTTCAAAATGCAAAATTAATGTTAATTAACATAATGAATTAATGTTAATTAACCTCTACAGGTACCTCTATCTTTACCTGTACAGGACATATTTTGGACAGTATGTGCTTCTCGACCCCACCACTGGCAGAGGCTGGAAGTGTCGCAGTCATGACTCATTTCCCACTGGGGCTGGGGGTCTGGGAGGTACACGCCTGTGGAGGAGATGATGGCCCCACAGCCCAGTTCTCTGCACAGGTTTGATAAGTAGGACTCTCTAAAGGAGCTCCAGGCGGGAGTCAGAGGCCTCCACTCCACCCTTCTCTTCCCCTCGAGAACTCCTCTGCACTGGCTGTCTCCACCAACAAGCCTTGTTCTGTACGGGTCTGTATAATGAGAAATATACTGTGAGTATAAAACAAACTAATATGTATGTATGTATGTATGTATGTATGTATGTATGTATGTATATATATATATATATATATATATATATATATATATATATATATATATATATATATATATATATACCAACACTCCCACACCAATCATTTGAATGTGAATAAGCTGTCCAAATGTTGCATATAACAAGAAGCTGACCCATGAAAAGACATCAGGTTATTTATAAAAATATGTGTAGGCTGTACCGTGGCAGCTGAGTAGGAGCACTTTCTTGCAGTCGCTTTGTGCTGTGGAGGGACATTGTTGGAGCTGTGTCTCGTTCCATAAACACTGAATATTCGTGGAGGGGACGGCTGTTTCTTGATAGGAGTATGTTGCTCGGCTGACGGACCCACAACCCAGCTCCGCACACATCAGGCCCACCATGAAGGGGTCCACTTCAGAGGTGTTTGAAACACAAACGTGCAACCAATCCTGATCAGACTTCACTCTCACAGTCCCAGAGCAAGAAGAAATAGAGTCAGTAGCAATTCTTAGGGTCTCTGCAGAGAAGAGGAGAGAACAAACTGATTACAGTTTTCCATAGCCATCAAATAGTCAATTTTGCGTGACACATTTACATGGCCACATCAGTTAACGCTATAACCCATGTTTACATGCACAAAAGAAATCTGACACATGTTCCATTTTCATTCATAGAATTTAGAAAAACAGTTGTATTGGTATATATATATAAGTACAGATTGTGAAAGCAGACACATTCTTAGCACTCAAGTCTCGAGAATTGCTCCAACATGCATTAACCAACCTGCAGTACTTTTCTTTACTAGTAATGAGTAATGTGATGATGAGGAAACACCACTGGGACATGGCTAAGAAAAAGGTGATTTTGCATAACAGGCAATGTGTCCTTTAAGATGAATACAGAGTTAACATGCATATTTAAAGATGCATTGAGTGATTTTTCATGAAACAAGACCAAGTTACAGCTCTCTGTGGAGAGGCAACCCCGCTCACAGTCAGAATGCCAGTATTTCTATGTACTTTTTTATAGCTATAGGCAGAGGAATGACATATCCATAGAAACAAGGTGCTGGATCCCCAACCAAAAAGTTGCATAGTGCACCTTTATGCTGTCAAGAGTAAAACAAAACTCAAACTGAGTCTATGTCAAAATATGTCTCCTTAAATATGTCCCATACCTGCACACTCAACCATCGTGCCCGCAGCATAGGACTCCACGGCCTCCACTTTTTTGCGGTTTGCGTTTTCTTTGCACTGTTGGATGGTTTGCTCAGTGCCGTGGCAGGAGAAGCGGACCTCCCACGCGGGTTTGGGATCCGTGACCTTAAATTGAAACTTAACAGATGTAGCCGAGGTGTTTCCAGCAAGTTTGGAGCACTTTTAAAATTTGGTCAAATTTGAGCCGAAACGACAGGTCCGGACCTGTCGAAAAATCTCATTTTTGGCCACGTCAGGGTGTGGCCCCAAAACTGCCTTCAAATGACAAAGCATGCTCTAATAAGTATATCTGTGCTGGTAGGAGGTTGTTTGGAGGTGTTTCCAGCAAGTTTTGAGCACTTTTAAAATTTGGTCAAATTTGAGCCGAAACGACAGGGCTGGACCTGTCGAAAAATCTCATTTTTGGCCACGTCAGGTTTTGGCCCCAAAACTGCCTTCAAATGACAAAGCATGCTCTAATAAGTACATCTGGGCTGGTCGGAGGTTGTTTGGAGGCGTTTCCAGCAAGTTTGGAGCACTTTAAAAATTTGGTCAAATTTGAGCCGAAACGACAGGGCCGAACCTGTCGAAAAATCTCATTTTTGGCCACGTCAGGTTTTGGCCCCAAAACTGCCTTCAAATGAAAAACTAGGCTCTAATATGTACATCTGGGCTGGTCGGAGGTTGTTTGGAGGCGTTTCCAGCAAGTTTTGAGCACTTTGAAAATTTGGTCAAATTTGAGCCGAAACGACAGGGCCGGACCTGTCGAAAAATCTCATTTTTGGCCACGTCAGATTTTGGCCCCAAAACTGCCTTCAAATGAAAAACTAGGCTCTAATATGTACATCTGGGCTGGTCGGAGGTTGTTTGGAGGCGTTTCCAGCAAGTTTGGATCACTTTTAAAATTTTGTCAAATTTGAGCCGAAACGACAGGACCGAATCTGTCGAAAAATCTCATTTTTGGCCACGTCAGGGTGTGGCCCCAAAACTGCCTTCAAATGAAAACCTAGGCTCTAATATGTACATCTGGGCTGGTCGGAGGTTGTTTGGAGGCGTTTCCAGCAAGTTTGGAGCACTTTTAAAATTTGGTCAAATTTGAGCCGAAACGACAGGGCCGGACCTGTCGAAAAATCTCATTTTTGGCCACGTCAGGTTTTGGCCCCAAAACTGCCTTCAAATGACAAAGCATGCTCTAATAAGTACATCTGGGCTGGTAGGAGGTTGTTTGGAGGCGTTTCCAGCAAGTTTGGAGCACTTTTAAAATTTGGTCAAATTTGAGCCGAAACGACAGGGCCGAACCTGTCGAAAAATCTCATTTTTGGCCACGTCAGGTTTTGGCCCCAAAACTGCCTTCAAATGAAAAACTAGGCTCTAATATGTACATCTGGGCTGGTAGGAGGTTGTTTGGAGGCGTTTCCAGCAAGTTTGGAGCACTTTGAAAATTTGGTCAAATTTGAGCCGAAACGACAGGGCCGGACCTGTCGAAAAATCTCATTTTTGGCCACGTCAGGTTTTGGCCCCAAAACTGCCTTCAAATGAAAAACTAGGCTCTAATATGTACATCTGGGCTGGTCGGAGGTTGTTTGGAGGCGTTTCCAGCAAGTTTTGAGCACTTTTAAAATTTGGTCAAATTTGAGCTGAAACGACAGGGCCGGACCTGTCGAAAAATCTCATTTTTGGCCACGTCAGGTTTTGGCCCCAAAACTGCCTTCAAATGAAAAACTAGGCTCTAATATGTACATCTGGGCTGGTCGGAGGTTGTTTGGAGGCGTTTCCAGCAAGTTTGGAGCACTTTGAAAATTTGGTCAAATTTGAGCCGAAACGACAGGGCCGGACCTGTCGAAAAATCTCATTTTTGGCCACGTCAGGTTTTGGCCCCAAAACTGCCTTCAAATGAAAACCTAGGCTCTAATATGTACATCTGGGCTGGTCGGAGGTTGTTTGGAGGCGTTTCCAGCAAGTTTTGAGCACTTTTAAAATTTGGTCAAATTTGAGCCGAAACGACAGGATTTTTCGACGACCTGTCGAAAAATCTCATTTTTGGCCACGTCAGGTTTTGGCCCTAAAACTGCCTTCAAATGACAAAGCATGCTCTAATATGTACATCTGGGCTGGTCGGAGGTTGTTTGGAGGCGTTTCCAGTAAGTTTTGAGCACTTTTAAAATTTGGTCAAATTTGAGCCGAAACGACAGGGTCGAAACGACCTGTCGAAAAATCTCATTTTTGGCCACGTCAGGTTTTGGCCCCAAAACTGCCTTCAAATGAAAAACTAGGCTCTAATATGTACATCTGGGCTGGTTGGAGGTTGTTTGGAGGCGTTTCCAGCAAGTTTTGAGCACTTTGAAAATTTGGTCAAATTTGAGCCGAAACGACAGGGCCGGACCTGTCGAAAAATCTCATTTTTGGCCACGTCAGGTTTTGGCCCCAAAACTGCCTTCAAATGACAAAGCATGCTCTAATATGTACATCTGGGCTGGTCGGAGGTTGTTTGGAGGCGTTTCCAGCAAGTTTTGAGCACTTTGAAAATTTGGTCAAATTTGAGCCGAAACGACAGGGCCGGACCTGTCGAAAAATCTCATTTTTGGCCACGTCAGATTTTGGCCCCAAAACTGCCTTCAAATGAAAAACTAGGCTCTAATATGTACATCTGGGCTGGTCGGAGGTTTATTGGAGGCGTTTCCAGCAAGTTTTGAGCACTTTTAAAATTTGGTCAAATTTGAGCCGAAACGACAGGGCCGGACCTGTCGAAAAATCTCATTTTTGGCCACGTCAGGTTTTGGCCCCAAAACTGCCTTCAAATGAAAAACTAGGCTCTAATATGTACATCTGGGCTGGTCGGAGGTTTATTGGAGGCGTTTCCAGCAAGTTTTGAGCACTTTTAAAATTTGGTCAAATTTGAGCCGAAACGACAGGGCCGGACCTGTCGAAAAATCTCATTTTTGGCCACGTCAGGTTTTGGCCCCAAAACTGCCTTCAAATGACAAAGCATGCTCTAATATGTACATCTGGGCTGGTCGGAGGTTGTTTGGAGGCGTTTCCAGCAAGTTTTGAGCACTTTGAAAATTTGGTCAAATTTGAGCCGAAACGACAGGGCCGGACCTGTCGAAAAATCTCATTTTTGGCCACGTCAGGTTTTGGCCCCAAAACTGCCTTCAAATGAAAAACTAGGCTCTAATATGTACATCTGGGCTGGTCGGAGGTTGTTTGGAGGCGTTTCCAGCAAGTTTTGAGCACTTTTAAAATTTGGTCAAATTTGAGCTGAAACGACAGGGCCGGACCTGTCGAAAAATCTCATTTTTGGCCACGTCAGGTTTTGGCCCCAAAACTGCCTTCAAATGAAAAACTAGGCTCTAATATGTACATCTGGGCTGGTCGGAGGTTGTTTGGAGGCGTTTCCAGCAAGTTTGGAGCACTTTGAAAATTTGGTCAAATTTGAGCCGAAACGACAGGGCCGGACCTGTCGAAAAATCTCATTTTTGGCCACGTCAGGTTTTGGCCCCAAAACTGCCTTCAAATGAAAACCTAGGCTCTAATATGTACATCTGGGCTGGTCGGAGGTTGTTTGGAGGCGTTTCCAGCAAGTTTTGAGCACTTTTAAAATTTGGTCAAATTTGAGCCGAAACGACAGGATTTTTCGACGACCTGTCGAAAAATCTCATTTTTGGCCACGTCAGGTTTTGGCCCTAAAACTGCCTTCAAATGACAAAGCATGCTCTAATATGTACATCTGGGCTGGTCGGAGGTTGTTTGGAGGCGTTTCCAGTAAGTTTTGAGCACTTTTAAAATTTGGTCAAATTTGAGCCGAAACGACAGGGGTGGACCTGTCGAAAAATCTCATTTTTGGCCACGTCAGGTTTTGGCCCCAAAACTGCCTTCAAATGAAAAACTAGGCTCTAATATGTACATCTGGGCTGGTCGGAGGTTGTTTGGAGGCGTTTCCAGCAAGTTTTGAGCACTTTGAAAATTTGGTCAAATTTGAGCCGAAACGACAGGGCTGGACCTGTCGAAAAATCTCATTTTTGGCCACGTCAGGTTTTGGCCCCAAAACTGCCTTCAAATGACAAAGCATGCTCTAATATGTACATCTGGGCTGGTCGGAGGTTGTTTGGAGGCGTTTCCAGCAAGTTTTGAGCACTTTGAAAATTTGGTCAAATTTGAGCCGAAACGACAGGGCCGGACCTGTCGAAAAATCTCATTTTTGGCCACGTCAGGTTTTGGCCCCAAAACTGCCTTCAAATGACAAAGCATGCTCTAATATGTACATCTGGGCTGGTCGGAGGTTGTTTGGAGGCGTTTCCAGCAAGTTTTGAGCACTTTGAAAATTTGGTCAAATTTGAGCCGAAACGACAGGGCCGGACCTGTCGAAAAATCTCATTTTTGGCCACGTCAGATTTTGGCCCCAAAACTGCCTTCAAATGAAAAACTAGGCTCTAATATGTACATCTGGGCTGGTCGGAGGTTTATTGGAGGCGTTTCCAGCAAGTTTTGAGCACTTTGAAAATTTGGTCAAATTTGAGCCGAAACGACAGGGCCGGACCTGTCGAAAAATCTCATTTTTGGCCACGTCAGGTTTTGGCCCCAAAACTGCCTTCAAATGAAAAACTAGGCTCTAATATGTACATCTGGGCTGGTCGGAGGTTTATTGGAGGCGTTTCCAGCAAGTTTTGAGCACTTTTAAAATTTGGTCAAATTTGAGCCGAAACGACAGGGCCGGACCTGTCGAAAAATCTCATTTTTGGCCACGTCAGGTTTTGGCCCCAAAACTGCCTTCAAATGACAAAGCATGCTCTAATATGTACATCTGGGCTGGTCGGAGGTTGTTTGGAGGCGTTTCCAGCAAGTTTTGAGCACTTTGAAAATTTGGTCAAATTTGAGCCGAAACGACAGGGCCGGACCTGTCGAAAAATCTCATTTTTGGCCACGTCAGGTTTTCGCCCCAAAACTGCCTTCAAATGAAAAACTAGGCTCTAATATGTACATCTGGGCTGGTCGGAGGTTGTTTGGAGGCGTTTCCAACAAGTTTTGAGCACTTTTAAAATTTGGTCAAATTTGAGCCGAAACGACAGGGCCGGACCTGTCGAAAAATCTCATTTTTGGCCACGTCAGGTTTTGGCCCCAAAACTGCCTTCAAATGAAAAACTAGGCTCTAATATGTACATCTGGGCTGGTCGGAGGTTGTTTGGAGGCGTTTCCAGCAAGTTTTGAGCACTTTGAAAATTTGGTCAAATTTGAGCCGAAACGACAGGGCCGGACCTGTCGAAAAATCTCATTTTTGGCCACGTCAGGTTTTGGCCCCAAAACTGCCTTCAAATGAAAAACTAGGCTCTAATATGTACATCTGGGCTGGTCGGAGGTTGTTTGGAGGCGTTTCCAGCAAGTTTGGAGCACTTTGAAAATTTGGTCAAATTTGAGCCGAAACGACAGGGCCGGACCTGTCGAAAAATCTCATTTTTGGCCACGTCAGGTTTTGGCCCCAAAACTGCCTTCAAATGAAAAACTAGGCTCTAATATGTACATCTGGGCTGGTCGGAGGTTGTTTGGAGGCGTTTCCAGCAAGTTTTGAGCACTTTGAAAATTTGGTCAAATTTGAGCCGAAACGACAGGGCTGGACCTGTCGAAAAATCTCATTTTTGGCCACGTCAGGTTTTGGCCCCAAAACTGCCTTCAAATGACAAAGCATGCTCTAATATGTACATCTGGGCTGGTCGGAGGTTGTTTGGAGGCGTTTCCAGCAAGTTTTGAGCACTTTGAAAATTTGGTCAAATTTGAGCCGAAACGACAGGGCCGGACCTGTCGAAAAATCTCATTTTTGGCCACGTCAGGTTTTGGCCCCAAAACTGCCAACAAATGACAAAGCATGGTCTAATATGTACATCTGGGCTGGTCGGAGGTTGTTTGGAGGCGTTTCCAGCAAGTTTTGAGCACTTTGAAAATTTGGTCAAATTTGAGCTGAAACGACAGGGCCGGACCTGTCGAAAAATCTCATTTTTGGCCACGTCAGGTTTTGGCCCCAAAACTGCCTTCAAATGAAAAACTAGGCTCTAATATGTACATCTGGGCTGGTCGGAGGTTGTTTGGAGGCGTTTCCAGCAAGTTTGGAGCACTTTGAAAATTTGGTCAAATTTGAGCCGAAACGACAGGGCCGGACCTGTCGAAAAATCTCATTTTTGGCCACGTCAGGTTTTGGCCCCAAAACTGCCTTCAACTGACAAAGCATGCTCTAATATGTACATCTGGGCTGGTCGGAGGTTGTTTGGAGGCGTTTCCAGTAAGTTTTGAGCACTTTTAAAATTTGGTCAAATTTGAGCCGAAACGACAGGGGTGGACCTGTCGAAAAATCTCATTTTTGGCCACGTCAGGTTTTGGCCCCAAAACTGCCTTCAAATGAAAAACTAGGCTCTAATATGTACATCTGGGCTGGTCGGAGGTTGTTTGGAGGCGTTTCCAGCAAGTTTTGAGCACTTTTAAAATTTGGTCAAATTTGAGCCGAAACGACAGGGCTGGACCTGTCGAAAAATCTCATTTTTGGCCACGTCAGGTTTTGGCCCCAAAACTGCCTTCAAATGAAAAACTAGGCTCTAATATGTACATCTGGGCTGGTCGGAGGTTGTTTGGAGGCGTTTCCAGCAAGTTTGGAGCACTTTGAAAATTTGGTCAAATTTGAGCCGAAACGACAGGGCCGGACCTGTCGAAAAATCTCATTTTTGGCCACGTCAGGTTTTGGCCCCAAAACTGCCTTCAAATGAAAACCTAGGCTCTAATATGTACATCTGGGCTGGTCGGAGGTTGTTTGGAGGCGTTTCCAGCAAGTTTGGAGCACTTTTAAAATTTGGTCAAATTTGAGCCGAAACGACAGGGCCGGACCTGTCGAAAAATCTCATTTTTGGCCACGTCAGGTTTTGGCCCCAAAACTGCCTTCAAATGACAAAGCATGCTCTAATAAGTATATCTGGGCTGGTAGGAGGTTGTTTGGAGGCGTTTCCAGCAAGTTTGGAGCACTTTTAAAATTTGGTCAAATTTGAGCCGAAACGACAGGGCCGGACCTGTCGAAAAATCTCATTTTTGGCCACGTCAGGTTTTGGCCCCAAAACTGCCTTCAAATGACAAAGCATGCTCTAATAAGTACATCTGGGCTGGTAGGAGGTTGTTTGGAGGCGTTTCCAGCAAGTTTGGAGCACTTTTAAAATTTGGTCAAATTTGAGCCGAAACGACAGGGCCGAACCTGTCGAAAAATCTCATTTTTGGCCACGTCAGGTTTTGGCCCCAAAACTGCCTTCAAATGAAAAACTAGGCTCTAATATGTACATCTGGGCTGGTAGGAGGTTGTTTGGAGGCGTTTCCAGCAAGTTTGGAGCACTTTGAAAATTTGGTCAAATTTGAGCCGAAACGACAGGGCCGGACCTGTCGAAAAATCTCATTTTTGGCCACGTCAGGTTTTGGCCCCAAAACTGCCTTCAAATGAAAAACTAGGCTCTAATATGTACATCTGGGCTGGTAGGAGGTTGTTTGGAGGCGTTTCCAGCAAGTTTGGAGCACTTTGAAAATTTGGTCAAATTTGAGCCGAAACGACAGGGCCGGACCTGTCGAAAAATCTCATTTTTGGCCACGTCAGGTTTTGGCCCCAAAACTGCCTTCAAATGAAAAACTAGGCTCTAATATGTACATCTGGGCTGGTCGGAGGTTTATTGGAGGCGTTTCCAGCAAGTTTTGAGCACTTTTAAAATTTGGTCAAATTTGAGCTGAAACGACAGGGCCGGACCTGTCGAAAAATCTCATTTTTGGCCACGTCAGGTTTTGGCCCCAAAACTGCCTTCAAATGAAAAACTAGGCTCTAATATGTACATCTGGGCTGGTCGGAGGTTGTTTGGAGGCGTTTCCAGCAAGTTTGGAGCACTTTGAAAATTTGGTCAAATTTGAGCCGAAACGACAGGGCCGGACCTGTCGAAAAATCTCATTTTTGGCCACGTCAGGTTTTGGCCCCAAAACTGCCTTCAAATGAAAACCTAGGCTCTAATATGTACATCTGGGCTGGTCGGAGGTTGTTTGGAGGCGTTTCCAGCAAGTTTGGAGCACTTTTAAAATTTGGTCAAATTTGAGCCGAAACGACAGGATTTTTCGACGACCTGTCGAAAAATCTCATTTTTGGCCACGTCAGGTTTTGGCCCTAAAACTGCCTTGAAATGACAAAGCATGCTCTAATATGTACATCTGGGCTGGTCGGAGGTTGTTTGGAGGCGTTTCCAGTAAGTTTTGAGCACTTTTAAAATTTGGTCAAATTTGAGCCGAAACGACAGGGGTGGACCTGTCGAAAAATCTCATTTTTGGCCACGTCAGGTTTTGGCCCCAAAACTGCCTTCAAATGAAAAACTAGGCTCTAATATGTACATCTGGGCTGGTCGGAGGTTGTTTGGAGGCGTTTCCAGCAAGTTTGGAGCACTTTGAAAATTTGGTCAAATTTGAGCCGAAACGACAGGGCCGGACCTGTCGAAAAATCTCATTTTTGGCCACGTCAGGTTTTGGCCCCAAAACTGCCTTCAAATGACAAAGCATGCTCTAATATGTACATCTGGGCTGGTCGGAGGTTGTTTGGAGGCGTTTCCAGCAAGTTTTGAGCACTTTGAAAATTTGGTCAAATTTGAGCCGAAACGACAGGGCCGGACCTGTCGAAAAATCTCATTTTTGGCCACGTCAGATTTTGGCCCCAAAACTGCCTTCAAATGAAAAACTAGGCTCTAATATGTACATCTGGGCTGGTCGGAGGTTTATTGGAGGCGTTTCCAGCAAGTTTTGAGCACTTTTAAAATTTGGTCAAATTTGAGCCGAAACGACAGGGCCGGACCTGTCCAAAAATCTCATTTTTGGCCACGTCAGGTTTTGGCCCCAAAACTGCATTCAAATGAAAAACTAGGCTCTAATATGTACATCTGGGCTGGTCGGAGGTTGTTTGGAGGCGTTTCCAGCAAGTTTTGAGCACTTTTAAAATTTGGTCAAATTTGAGCCGAAACGACAGGGCTGGACCTGTCGAAAAATCTCATTTTTGGCCACGTCAGGTTTTGGCCCCAAAACTGCCTTCAAATGACAAAGCATGCTCTAATATGTACATCTGGGCTGGTCGGAGGTTGTTTGGAGGCGTTTCCAGCAAGTTTTGAGCACTTTGAAAATTTGGTCAAATTTGAGCCGAAACGACAGGGCCGGACCTGTCGAAAAATCTCATTTTTGGCCACGTCAGGTTTTGGCCCCAAAACTGCCTTCAAATGACAAAGCATGCTCTAATATGTACATCTGGGCTGGTCGGAGGTTGTTTGGAGGCGTTTCCAGCAAGTTTTGAGCACTTTGAAAATTTGGTCAAATTTGAGCCGAAACGACAGGGCCGGACCTGTCGAAAAATCTCATTTTTGGCCACGTCAGATTTTGGCCCCAAAACTGCCTTCAAATGAAAAACTAGGCTCTAATATGTACATCTGGGCTGGTCGGAGGTTTATTGGAGGCGTTTCCAGCAAGTTTTGAGCACTTTTAAAATTTGGTCAAATTTGAGCCGAAACGACAGGGCCGGACCTGTCGAAAAATCTCATTTTTGGCCACGTCAGGTTTTGGCCCCAAAACTGCCTTCAAATGAAAAACTAGGCTCTAATATGTACATCTGGGCTGGTCGGAGGTTTATTGGAGGCGTTTCCAGCAAATTTTGAGCACTTTGAAAATTTGGTCAAATTTGAGCCGAAACGACAGGGCCGGACCTGTCGAAAAATCTCATTTTTGGCCACGTCAGGTTTTGGCCCCAAAACTGCCTTCAAATGACAAAGCATGCTCTAATATGTACATCTGGGCTGGTCGGAGGTTGTTTGGAGGCGTTTCCAGCAAGTTTTGAGCACTTTGAAAATTTGGTCAAATTTGAGCCGAAACGACAGGGCCGGACCTGTCGAAAAATCTCATTTTTGGCCACGTCAGGTTTTGGCCCCAAAACTGCCTTCAAATGACAAAGCATGCTCTAATATGTACATCTGGGCTGGTCGGAGGTTGTTTGGAGGCGTTTCCAGCAAGTTTTGAGCACTTTGAAAATTTGGTCAAATTTGAGCCGAAACGACAGGGCCGGACCTGTCGAAAAATCTCATTTTTGGCCACGTCAGGTTTTGGCCCCAAAACTGCCTTCAAATGAAAAACTAGGCTCTAATATGTACATCTGGGCTGGTCGGAGGTTGTTTGGAGGCGTTTCCAGCAAGTTTTGAGCACTTTGAAAATTTGGTCAAATTTGAGCCGAAACGACAGGGCCGGACCTGTCGAAAAATCTCATTTTTGGCCACGTCAGGTTTTGGCCCCAAAACTGCCTTCAAATGAAAAACTAGGCTCTAATATGTACATCTGGGCTGGTCGGAGGTTGTTTGGAGGCGTTTCCAGCAAGTTTGGAGCACTTTGAAAATTTGGTCAAATTTGAGCCGAAACGACAGGGCCGGACCTGTCGAAAAATCTCATTTTTGGCCACGTCAGGTTTTGGCCCCAAAACTGCCTTCAAATGAAAAACTAGGCTCTAATATGTACATCTGGGCTGGTCGGAGGTTGTTTGGAGGCGTTTCCAGCAAGTTTTGAGCACTTTGAAAATTTGGTCAAATTTGAGCCGAAACGACAGGGCTGGACCTGTCGAAAAATCTCATTTTTGGCCACGTCAGGTTTTGGCCCCAAAACTGCCTTCAAATGACAAAGCATGCTCTAATATGTACATCTGGGCTGGTCGGAGGTTGTTTGGAGGCGTTTCCAGCAAGTTTGGAGCACTTTGAAAATTTGGTCAAATTTGAGCCGAAACGACAGGGCCGGACCTGTCGAAAAATCTCATTTTTGGCCACGTCAGGTTTTGGCCCCAAAACTGCCTTCAACTGACAAAGCATGCTCTAATATGTACATCTGGGCTGGTCGGAGGTTGTTTGGAGGCGTTTCCAGTAAGTTTTGAGCACTTTTAAAATTTGGTCAAATTTGAGCCGAAACGACAGGGGTGGACCTGTCGAAAAATCTCATTTTTGGCCACGTCAGGTTTTGGCCCCAAAACTGCCTTCAAATGAAAAACTAGGCTCTAATATGTACATCTGGGCTGGTCGGAGGTTGTTTGGAGGCGTTTCCAGCAAGTTTTGAGCACTTTTAAAATTTGGTCAAATTTGAGCCGAAACGACAGGGCTGGACCTGTCGAAAAATCTCATTTTTGGCCACGTCAGGTTTTGGCCCCAAAACTGCCTTCAAATGAAAAACTAGGCTCTAATATGTACATCTGGGCTGGTCGGAGGTTGTTTGGAGGCGTTTCCATCAAGTTTGGAGCACTTTTAAAATTTGGTCAAATTTGAGCCGAAACGACAGGGCCGGACCTGTCGAAAAATCTCATTTTTGGCCACGTCAGGTTTTGGCCCCAAAACTGCCTTCAAATGAAAAACTAGGCTCTAATATGTACATCTGGGCTGGTCGGAGGTTGTTTGGAGGCGTTTCCAGCAAGTTTGGAGCACTTTGAAAATTTGGTCAAATTTGAGCCGAAACGACAGGGCCGGACCTGTCGAAAAATCTCATTTTTGGCCACGTCAGGTTTTGGCCCCAAAACTGCCTTCAAATGAAAAACTAGGCTCTAATATGTACATCTGGGCTGGTCGGAGGTTGTTTGGAGGCGTTTCCAGCAAGTTTTGAGCACTTTGAAAATTTGGTCAAATTTGAGCCGAAACGACAGGGCTGGACCTGTCGAAAAATCTCATTTTTGGCCACGTCAGGTTTTGGCCCCAATACTGCCTTCAAATGACAAAGCATGCTCTAATATGTACATCTGGGCTGGTCGGAGGTTGTTTGGAGGCGTTTCCAGCAAGTTTTGAGCACTTTGAAAATTTGGTCAAATTTGAGCTGAAACGACAGGGCCGGACCTGTCGAAAAATCTCATTTTTGGCCACGTCAGGTTTTGGCCCCAAAACTGCCTTCAAATGACAAAGCATGCTCTAATATGTACATCTGGGCTGGTCGGAGGTTGTTTGGAGGCGTTTCCAGCAAGTTTGGAGCACTTTGAAAATTTGGTCAAATTTGAGCCGAAACGACAGGGCCGGACCTGTCGAAAAATCTCATTTTTGGCCACGTCAGATTTTGGCCCCAAAACTGCCTTCAAATGAAAAACTAGGCTCTAATATGTACATCTGGGCTGGTAGGAGGTTGTTTGGAGGCGTTTCCAGCAAGTTTGGAGCACTTTGAAAATTTGGTCAAATTTGAGCCGAAACGACAGGGCCGGACCTGTCGAAAAATCTCATTTTTGGCCACGTCAGGTTTTGGCCCCAAAACTGCCTTCAAATGAAAAACTAGGCTCTAATATGTACATCTGGGCTGGTAGGAGGTTGTTTGGAGGCGTTTCCAGCAAGTTTGGAGCACTTTGAAAATTTGGTCAAATCTGAGCCGAAACGACAGGGCCGGACCTGTCGAAAAATCTCATTTTTGGCCACGTCAGGTTTTGGCCCCAAAACTGCCTTCAAATGAAAAACTAGGCTCTAATATGTACATCTGGGCTGGTCGGAGGTTGTTTGGAGGCGTTTCCAGCAAGTTTTGAGCAATTTGAAAATTTGGTCAAATTTGAGCCGAAACGACAGGGTCGAAACGATCTGTCGAAAAATCTCATTTTTGGCCACGTTAGGTTTTGGCCCCAAAACTGCCTTCAAATGAAAAACTAGGCTCTAATATGTACATCTGGGCTGGTCGGAGGTTGTTTGGAGGCATTTCCAGCAAGTTTTGAGCATTTTGAAAATTTGGTCAAATTTGAGCTGAAACGACAGGGCCGGACCTGTCGAAAAATCTCATTTTTGGCCACGTCAGGTTTTGGCCCCAAAACTGCCTTCAAATGACAAAGCATGCTCTAATATGTACATCTGGGCTGGTCGGAGGTTGTTTGGAGGCATTTCCAGCAAGTTTTGAGCATTTTGAAAATTTGGTCAAATTTGAGCTGAAACGACAGGGCCGGACCTGTCGAAAAATCTCATTTTTGGCCACGTCAGGTTTTGGCCCCAAAACTGCCTTCAAATGAAAAACTAGGCTCTAATATGTACATCTGGGCTGGTCGGAGGTTGTTTGGAGGCGTTTCCAGCAAGTTTTGAGCACTTTTAAAATTTGGTCAAATTTGAGCTGAAACGACAGGGCCGGACCTGTCGAAAAATCTCATTTTTGGCCACGTCAGGTTTTGGCCCCAAAACTGCCTTCAAATGAAAAACTAGGCTCTAATATGTACATCTGGGCTGGTCGGAGGTTGTTTGGAGGCGTTTCCAGTAAGTTTTGAGCACTTTTAAAATTTGGTCAAATTTGAGCCGAAACGACAGGGGTGGACCTGTCGAAAAATCTCATTTTTGGCCACGTCAGGTTTTGGCCCCAAAACTGCCTTCAAATGAAAAACTAGGCTCTAATATGTACATCTGGGCTGGTCGGAGGTTGTTTGGAGGCGTTTCCAGCAAGTTTTGAGCACTTTTAAAATTTGGTCAAATTTGAGCCGAAACGACAGGGCTGGACCTGTCGAAAAATCTCATTTTTGGCCACGTCAGGTTTTGGCCCCAAAACTGCCTTCAAATGAAAAACTAGGCTCTAATATGTACATCTGGGCTGGTCGGAGGTTGTTTGGAGGTGTTTCCAGCAAGTTTTGAGCACTTTTAAAATTTGGTCAAATTTGAGCCGAAACGACAGGGCCGGACCTGTCGAAAAATCTCATTTTTGGCCACGTCAGGTTTTGGCCCCAAAACTGCCTTCAAATGAAAAACTAGGCTCTAATATGTACATCTGGGCTGGTCGGAGGTTTATTGGAGGCGTTTCCAGCAAGTTTTGAGCACTTTGAAAATTTGGTCAAATTTGAGCTGAAACGACAGGGCCGGACCTGTCGAAAAATCTCATTTTTGGCCACGTCAGGTTTTGGCCCCAAAACTGCCTTCAAATGACAAAGCATGCTCTAATATGTACATCTGGGCTGGTCGGAGGTTGTTTGGAGGCGTTTCCAGCAAGTTTTGAGCAATTTGAAAATTTGGTCAAATTTGAGCCGAAACGACAGGGCCGGACCTGTCGAAAAATCTCATTTTTGGCCACGTCAGGTTTTGGCCCCAAAACTGCCTTCAAATGAAAAACTAGGCTCTAATATGTACATCTGGGCTGGTCGGAGGTTGTTTGGAGGCGTTTCCAGCAAATTTGGAGCACTTTTAAAATTTGGTCAAATTTGAGCCGAAACGACAGGGCCGGACCTGTCGAAAAATCTCATTTTTGGCCACGTCAGGTTTTGGCCCCAAAACTGCCTTCAAATGAAAAACTAGGCTCTAATATGTACATCTGGGCTGGTCGGAGGTTGTTTGGAGGCGTTTCCAGCAAGTTTGGAGCACTTTTAAAATTTGGTCAAATTTGAGCCGAAACGACAGGGCCGGACCTGTCGAAAAATCTCATTTTTGGCCACGTCAGGTTTTGGCCCCAAAACTACCTTCAAATGAAAAACTAGGCTCTAATATGTACATCTGGGCTGGTCGGAGGTTGTTTGGAGGCGTTTCCAGCAAGTTTGGAGCACTTTTAAAATTTGGTCAAATTTGAGCCGAAACGACAGGGCCGGACCTGTCGAAAAATCTCATTTTTGGCCACGTCAGGTTTTGGCCCCAAAACTGCCTTCAACTGACAAAGCATGCTCTAATATGTACATCTGGGCTGGTCGGAGGTTGTTTGGAGGCGTTTCCAGTAAGTTTTGAGCACTTTTAAAATTTGGTCAAATTTGAGCCGAAACGACAGGGCCGGACCTGTCGAAAAATCTCATTTTTGGCCACGTCAGGTTTTGGCCCCAAAACTGCCTTCAAATGAAAAACTAGGCTCTAATATGTACATCTGGGCTGGTCGGAGGTTGTTTGGAGGCGTTTCCAGCAAGTTTGGAGCACTTTTAAAATTTGGTCAAATTTGAGCCGAAACGACAGGGCCGGACCTGTCGAAAAATCTCATTTTTGGCCACGTCAGGTTTTGGCCCCAAAACTGCCTTCAACTGACAAAGCATGCTCTAATATGTACATCTGGGCTGGTCGGAGGTTGTTTGGAGGCGTTTCCAGTAAGTTTTGAGCACTTTTAAAATTTGGTCAAATTTGAGCCGAAACGACAGGGGTGGACCTGTCGAAAAATCTCATTTTTGGCCACGTCAGGTTTTGGCCCCAAAACTGCCTTCAAATGAAAAACTAGGCTCTAATATGTACATCTGGGCTGGTCGGAGGTTGTTTGGAGGCGTTTCCAGCAAGTTTTGAGCACTTTTAAAATTTGGTCAAATTTGAGCCGAAACGACAGGGCTGGACCTGTCGAAAAATCTCATTTTTGGCCACGTCAGGTTTTGGCCCCAAAACTGCCTTCAAATGAAAAACTAGGCTCTAATATGTACATCTGGGCTGGTCGGAGGTTGTTTGGAGGCGTTTCCAGCAAGTTTTGAGCACTTTTAAAATTTGGTCAAATTTGAGCTGAAACGACAGGGCCGGACCTGTCGAAAAATCTCATTTTTGGCCACGTCAGGTTTTGGCCCCAAAACTGCCTTCAAATGAAAAACTAGGCTCTAATATGTACATCTGGGCTGGTCGGAGGTTGTTTGGAGGCGTTTCCAGCAAGTTTTGAGAACTTGGAAAATTTGGTCAAATTTGAGCCGAAACGACAGGGCCGGACCTGTCGAAAAATCTCATTTTTGGCCACGTCTGGTTTTGGCCCCAAAACTGCCTTCAAATGAAAAACTAGGCTCTAATATGTACATCTGGGCTGGTCGGAGGTTGTTTGGAGGTGTTTTTAGCAAGTTTGGAGCACTTTGAAAATTTGGTCAAATTTGAGCCGAAACGACAGGGCCGGACCTGTCGAAAAATCTCATTTTTGGCCACGTCAGGTTTTGGCCCCAAAACTGCCTTCAAATGAAAAACTAGGCTCTAATATGTACATCTGGGCTGGTCGGAGGTTGTTTGGAGGCGTTTCCAGCAAGTTTTGAGCACTTTTAAAATTTGGTCAAATTTGAGCCGAAACGACAGGGCCGGACCTGTCGAAAAATCTCATTTTTGGCCACGTCAGGTTTTGGCCCCAAAACTGCCTTCAAATGAAAAACTAGGCTCTAATATGTACATCTGGGCTGGTCGGAGGTTGTTTGGAGGCGTTTCCAGCAAGTTTGGAGCACTTTGAAAATTTGGTCAAATTTGAGCCGAAACGACAGGGCCGGACCTGTCGAAAAATCTCATTTTTGGCCACGTCAGGTTTTGGCCCCAAAACTGCCTTCAACTGACAAAGCATGCTCTAATATGTACATCTGGGCTGGTCGGAGGTTGTTTGGAGGCGTTTCCAGTAAGTTTTGAGCACTTTTAAAATTTGGTCAAATTTGAGCCGAAACGACAGGGGTGGACGTGTCGAAAAATCTCATTTTTGGCCACGTCAGGTTTTGGCCCCAAAACTGCCTTCAAATGAAAAACTAGGCTCTAATATGTACATCTGGGCTGGTCGGAGGTTGTTTGGAGGCGTTTCCAGCAAGTTTTGAGCACTTTTAAAATTTGGTCAAATTTGAGCCGAAACGACAGGGCTGGACCTGTCGAAAAATCTCATTTTTGGCCACGTCAGGTTTTGGCCCCAAAACTGCCTTCAAATGAAAAACTAGGCTCTAATATGTACATCTGGGCTGGTCGGAGGTTGTTTGGAGGTGTTTCCAGCAAGTTTTGAGCACTTTTAAAATTTGGTCAAATTTGAGCCGAAACGACAGGGCCGGACCTGTCGAAAAATCTCATTTTTGGCCACGTCAGGTTTTGGCCCCAAAACTGCCTTCAAATGAAAAACTAGGCTCTAATATGTACATCTGGGCTGGTCGGAGGTTTATTGGAGGCGTTTCCAGCAAGTTTTGAGCACTTTGAAAATTTGGTCAAATTTGAGCTGAAACGACAGGGCCGGACCTGTCGAAAAATCTCATTTTTGGCCACGTCAGGTTTTGGCCCCAAAACTGCCTTCAAATGACAAAGCATGCTCTAATATGTACATCTGGGCTGGTCGGAGGTTGTTTGGAGGCGTTTCCAGCAAGTTTTGAGCAATTTGAAAATTTGGTCAAATTTGAGCCGAAACGACAGGGCCGGACCTGTCGAAAAATCTCATTTTTGGCCACGTCAGGTTTTGGCCCCAAAACTGCCTTCAAATGAAAAACTAGTCTCTAATATGTACATCTGGGCTGGTCGGAGGTTGTTTGGAGGCGTTTCCAGCAAGTTTGGAGCACTTTTAAAATTTGGTCAAATTTGAGCCGAAACAACAGGGCCGGACCTGTCGAAAAATCTCATTTTTGGCCACGTCAGGTTTTGGCCCCAAAACTGCCTTCAAATGACAAAGCATGCTCTAATATGCACATCTGGGCTGGTCGGAGGTTGTTTGGAGGCGTTTCCAGCAAGTTTGGAGCACTTTTAAAATTTGGTCAAATTTGAGCCGAAACGACAGGGCCGGACTTGTCGAAAAATCTCATTTTTGGCCACGTCAGGTTTTGGCCCCAAAACTGCCTTCAAATGAAAAACTAGGCTCTAATATGTACATCTGGGCTGGTCGGAGGTTGTTTGGAGGCGTTTCCAGCAAGTTTGGAGCACTTTTAAAATTTGGTCAAATTTGAGCCGAAACGACAGGGCCGGACCTGTCGAAAAATCTCATTTTTGGCCACGTCAGGTTTTGGCCCCAAAACTGCCTTCAAATGACAAAGCATGCTCTAATAAGTATATCTGGGCTGGTAGGAGGTTGTTTGGAGGCGTTTCCAGCAAGTTTTGAGCACTTTTAAAATTTGGTCAAATTTGAGCCGAAACGACAGGGCCGGACCTGTCGAAAAATCTCATTTTTGGCCACGTCAGATTTTGGCCCCAAAACTGCCTTCAAATGAAAAACTAGGCTCTAATATGTACATCTGGGCTGGTCGGAGGTTGTTTGGAGGCATTTCCAGGAAGTTTGGAGCACTTTTAAAATTTGGTCAAATTTGAGCTGAAACGACAGAGCCGGACCTGTCGAAAAATCTCATTTTTGGCCACGTCAGGTTTTGGCCCCAAAACTGCCTTCAAATGACAAAGCATGGTCTAATAAGTACATCTGGGCTGGTAGGAGGTTGTTTGGAGGCGTTTCCAAGGAAGTTTGGAGCACTTTTAAAATTTGGTCAAATTTGAGCCGAAACGACAGGGCCGAACCTGTCGAAAAATCTCATTTTTGGCCACGTCAGGTTTTGGCCCCAAAACTGCCTTCAAATGAAAAACTAGGCTCTAATATGTACATCTGGGCTGGTCGGAGGTTGTTTGGAGGCGTTTCCAGCAAGTTTGGAGCACTTTGAAAATTTGGTCAAATTTGAGCAGAAACGACAGGGCCGGACCTGTCGAAAAATCTCATTTTTGGCCACGTCAGGTTTTGGCCCCAAAACTGCCTTCAAATGACAAAGCATGCTCTAATATGTACATCTGGGCTGGTCAGAGGTTGTTTGGAGGCGTTTCCAGCAAGTTTTGAGCACTTTGAAAATTTGGTCAAATTTGAGCCGAAACGACAGGGCCGGACCTGTCGAAAAATCTCATTTTTGGCCACGTCAGGTTTTGGCCCCAAAACTGCCTTCAAATGAAAAACTAGTCTCTAATATGTACATCTGGGCTGGTCGGAGGTTGTTTGGAGGCGTTTCCAGCAAGTTTGGAGCACTTTTAAAATTTGGTCAAATTTGAGCCGAAACAACAGGGCCGGACCTGTCGAAAAATCTCATTTTTGGCCACGTCAGGTTTTGGCCCCAAAACTGCCTTCAAATGACAAAGCATGCTCTAATATGCACATCTGGGCTGGTCGGAGGTTGTTTGGAGGCGTTTCCAGCAAGTTTGGAGCACTTTTAAAATTTGGTCAAATTTGAGCCGAAACGACAGGGCCGGACTTGTCGAAAAATCTCATTTTTGGCCACGTCAGGTTTTGGCCCCAAAACTGCCTTCAAATGAAAAACTAGGCTCTAATATGTACATCTGGGCTGGTCGGAGGTTGTTTGGAGGCGTTTCCAGCAAGTTTGGAGCACTTTTAAAATTTGGTCAAATTTGAGCCGAAACGACAGGGCCGGACCTGTCGAAAAATCTCATTTTTGGCCACGTCAGGTTTTGGCCCCAAAACTGCCTTCAAATGACAAAGCATGCTCTAATAAGTATATCTGGGCTGGTAGGAGGTTGTTTGGAGGCGTTTCCAGCAAGTTTTGAGCACTTTTAAAATTTGGTCAAATTTGAGCCGAAACGACAGGGCCGGACCTGTCGAAAAATCTCATTTTTGGCCACGTCAGATTTTGGCCCCAAAACTGCCTTCAAATGAAAAACTAGGCTCTAATATGTACATCTGGGCTGGTCGGAGGTTGTTTGGAGGCATTTCCAGGAAGTTTGGAGCACTTTTAAAATTTGGTCAAATTTGAGCTGAAACGACAGAGCCGGACCTGTCGAAAAATCTCATTTTTGGCCACGTCAGGTTTTGGCCCCAAAACTGCCTTCAAATGACAAAGCATGCTCTAATAAGTACATCTGGGCTGGTCGGAGGTTGTTTGGAGGCGTTTCCAGCAAGTTTGGAGCACTTTGAAAATTTGGTCAAATTTGAGCAGAAACGACAGGGCCGGACCTGTCGAAAAATCTCATTTTTGGCCACGTCAGGTTTTGGCCCCAAAACTGCCTTCAAATGACAAAGCATGCTCTAATATGTACATCTGGGCTGGTCAGAGGTTGTTTGGAGGCGTTTCCAGCAAGTTTTGAGCACTTTGAAAATTTGGTCAAATTTGAGCCGAAACGACAGGGCCGGACCTGTCGAAAAATCTCATTTTTGGCCACGTCAGGTTTTGGCCCCAAAACTGCCTTCAAATGAAAAACTAGGCTCTAATATGTACATCTGGGCTGGTCGGAGGTTGTTTGGAGGCATTTCCAGCAAGTTTTGAGCACTTTGAAAATTTTGTCAAATTTGAGCTGAAACGACAGGGCCGGACCTGTCGAAAAATCTCATTTTTGGCCACGTCAGGTTTTGGCCCCAAAACTGCCTTCAAATGACAAAGCATGCTCTAATATGTACATCTGGGCTGGTCGGAGGTTGTTTGGAGGCGTTTCCAGCAAGTTTTGAGCACTTTGAAAATTTGGTCAAATTTGAGCCGAAACGACAGGGCCGGACCTGTCGAAAAATCTCATTTTTGGCCACGTCAGGTTTTGGCCCCAAAACTGCCTTCAAATGAAAAACTAGGCTCTAATATGTACATCTGGGCTGGTCGGAGGTTGTTTAGAGGCGTTTCCAGCAAGTTTTGAGCAATTTGAAAATTTGGTCAAATTTGAGCCGAAACGACAGGGTCGAAACGACCTGTCGAAAAATCTCATTTTTGGCCACGTCAGGTTTTGGCCCCAAAACTGCCTTCAAATGAAAAACTAGGCTCTAATATGTACATCTGGGCTGGTCGGAGGTTGTTTGGAGGCGTTTCCAGCAAGTTTGGAGCACTTTTAAAATTTGGTCAAATTTGAGCCGAAACGACAGGGCCGGACCTGTCGAAAAATCTCATTTTTGGCCACGTCAGGTTTTGGCCCCAAAACTGCCTTCAAATGAAAAACTAGGCTCTAATATGTACATCTGGGCTGGTCGGAGGTTGTTTGGAGGCGTTTCCAGCAAGTTTGGAGCACTTTTAAAATTTGGTCAAATTTGAGCCGAAACGACAGGGCCGGACCTGTCGAAAAATCTCATTTTTGGCCACGTCAGGTTTTGGCCCCAAAACTGCCTTCAAATGACAAAGCATGCTCTAATATGTACATCTGGGCTGGTCGGAGGTTGTTTGGAGGCGTTTCCAGCAAGTTTGGAGCACTTTTAAAATTTGGTCAAATTTGAGCCGAAACGACAGGGCCGGACCTGTCGAAAAATCTCATTTTTGGCCACGTCAGGTTTTGGCCCCAAAACTGCCTTCAAATGAAAAACTAGGCTCTAATATGTACATCTGGGCTGGTCGGAGGTTGTTTGGAGGCATTTCCAGCAAGTTTTGAGCACTTTGAAAATTTGGTCAAATTTGAGCCGAAACGACAGGGCCGGACCTGTCGAAAAATCTCATTTTTGGCCACGTCAGGTTTTGGCCCCAAAACTGCCTTCAAATGAAAAACTAGGCTCTAATATGTACATCTGGGCTGGTCGGAGGTTGTTTAGAGGCGTTTCCAGCAAGTTTTGAGCAATTTGAAAATTTGGTCAAATTTGAGCCGAAACGACAGGGTCGAAACGACCTGTCGAAAAATCTCATTTTTGGCCACGTTAGGTTTTGGCCCCAAAACTGCCTTCAAATGAAAAACTAGGCTCTAATATGTACATCTGGGCTGGTCGGAGGTTGTTTGGAGGCGTTTCCAGCAAATTTGGAGCACTTTTAAAATTTGGTCAAATTTGAGCCGAAACGACAGGGCCGGACCTGTCGAAAAATCTCATTTTTGGCCACGTCAGGTTTTGGCCCCAAAACTGCCTTCAAATGAAAAACTAGGCTCTAATATGTACATCTGGGCTGGTCGGAGGTTGTTTGGAGGCGTTTCCAGCAAGTTTGGAGCACTTTTAAAATTTGGTCAAATTTGAGCCGAAACGACAGGGCCGGACCTGTCGAAAAATCTCATTTTTGGCCACGTCAGGTTTTGGCCCCAAAACTGCCTTCAAATGAAAAACTAGGCTCTAATATGTACATCTGGGCTGGTCGGAGGTTGTTTGGAGGCGTTTCCAGCAAGTTTTGAGCACTTTTAAAATTTGGTCAAATTTGAGCCGAAACGACAGGGCCGGACCTGTCGAAAAATCTCATTTTTGGCCACGTCAGGTTTTGGCCCCAAAACTGCCTTCAAATGAAAAACTAGGCTCTAATATGTACATCTGGGCTGGTCGGAGGTTGTTTGGAGGCGTTTCCAGCAAGTTTGGAGCACTTTTAAAATTTGGTCAAATTTGAGCCGAAACGACAGGGAGCTGTCGTTTCGGACCTGTCGAAAAATCTCATATTTGGCCACGTCAGGTTTTGGCCCCAAAACTGCCTTCAAATGAAAAACTAGGCTCTAATATGTACATCTGGGCTGGTCGGAGGTTGTTTGGAGGCGTTTCCAACAAGTTTGGAGCATTTTTAAAATTTGGTCAAATTTGAGCCGAAACGACAGGGACCTGTCGAAAAATCTCATTTTTGGCCACGTCAGGTTTTGGCCCCAAAACTGCCTTCAACTGAAAAACTAGGCTCTAATATGTACATCTGGGCTGGTGGGAGGTTGTTTGGAGGCGTTTCCAGCAAGTTTTGAGCACTTTGAAAATTTGGTCAAATTTGAGCCGAAACGACAGGGCCGGACCTGTCGAAAAATCTCATTTTTGGCCACGTCAGGTTTTGGCCCCAAAACTGCCTTCAAATGAAAAACTAGGCTCTAATATGTACATCTGGGCTGGTCGGAGGTTGTTTGGAGGCGTTTCCAGCAAATTTGGAGCACTTTTAAAATTTGGTCAAATTTGAGCCAAAACGACAGGGCCGGACCTGTCGAAAAATCTCATTTTTGGCCACGTCAGGTTTTGGCCCCAAAACTGCCTTCAACTGAAAAACTAGGCTCTAATATGTACATCTGGGCTGGTCGGAGGTTGTTTGGAGGCGTTTCCAGCTAGTTTTGAGCATCTTTAAAATTTGGTCAAATTTGAGCCGAAACGACAGGGCCGGACCTGTCGAAAAATCTCATTTTTGGCCACGTCAGGTTTTGGCCCCAAAACTGCCTTCAACTGAAAAACTAGGCTCTAATATGTACATCTGGGCTGGTCGGAGGTTGTTTGGAGGCGTTTCCAGCTAGTTTTGAGCATCTTTAAAATTTGGTCAAATTTGAGCCGAAACGACAGGGCTGGACCTGTCGAAAAATCTCATTTTTGGCCACGTCAGGTTTTGGCCCCAAAACTGCCTTCAAATGACAAAGCATGCTCTAATATGTACATCTGGGCTGGTCGGAGGTTGTTTGGAGGCGTTTCCAGCAAGTTTTGAGCACTTTTAAAATTTGGTCAAATTTGAGCCGAAACGACAGGGCCGGACCTGTCGAAAAATCTCATTTTTGGCCACGTCAGGTTTTGGCCCCAAAACTGCCTTCAAATGACAAAGCATGCTCTAATATGTACATCTGGGCTGGGCGGAGGTTGTTTGGAGGCGTTTCCAGCAAGTTTTGAGCACTTTGAAAATTTGGTCAAATTTGAGCCGAAACGACAGGGCCGGACCTGTCGAAAAATCTCATTTTTGGCCACGTCAGGTTTTGGCCCCAAAACTGCCTTCAAATGAAAAACTAGGCTCTAATATGTACATCTGGGCTGGTCGGAGGTTGTTTGGAGGCGTTTCCAGCAAGTTTTGAGCACTTTGAAAATTTGGTCAAATTTGAGCTGAAACGACAGAGCCGGACCTGTCGAAAAATCTCATTTTTGGCCACGTCAGGTTTTGGCCCCAAAACTGCCTTCAAATGACAAAGCATGCTCTAATATGTACATCTGGGCTGGTCGGAGGTTGTTTGGAGGCGTTTCCAGCAAGTTTGGGGCACTTTGAAAATTTGGTCAAATTTGAGCCGAAACGACAGGGCCGGACCTGTCGAAAAATCTCATTTTTGGCCACGTCAGGTTTTGGCCCCAAAACTGCCTTCAAATGACAAAGCATGCTCTAATATGTACATCTGGGCTGGTCGGAGGTTGTTTGGAGGCGTTTCCAGCAAGTTTTGAGCACTTTTAAAATTTGGTCAAATTTGAGCCGAAACGACAGAGCCGGACCTGTCGAAAAATCTCATTTTTGGCCACGTCAGGTTTTGGCCCCAAAACTGCCTTCAAATGACAAAGCATGCTCTAATATGTACATCTGGGCTGGTCGGAGGTTGTTTGGAGGCGTTTCCAGCAAGTTTGGAGCACTTTTAAAATTTGGTCAAATTTGAGCCAAAACGACAGGGCCGGACCTGTCGAAAAATCTCATTTTTGGCCACGTCAGGTTTTGGCCCCAAAACTGCCTTCAAATGACAAAGCATGCTCTAATATGTACATCTGGGCTGGTCGGAGGTTGTTTGGAGGCGTTTCCAGCAAGTTTGGAGCACTTTTAAAATTTGGTCAAATTTGAGCCGAAACGACAGGGCCGGACCTGTCGAAAAATCTCATTTTTGGCCACGTCAGGTTTTGGCCCCAAAACTGCCTTCAAATGAAAAACTAGGCTCTAATATGTACATCTGGGCTGGTCGGAGGTTGTTTGGAGGCGTTTCCAGCAAGTTTGGAGCACTTTTAAAATTTGGTCAAATTTCTCCTTTTTGGCCACGTCAGGTTTTGGCCCCAAAACTGCCTTCAAATGAAAAACTAGGCTCTAATATGTACATCTGGGCTGGTCGGAGGTTGTTTGGAGGCGTTTCCAGCAAGTTTTGAGCACTTTTAAAATGTGGTCAAATTTGAGCCGAAACGACAGGGCCGGACCTGTCGAAAAATCTCATTTTTGGCCACGTCAGGTTTTGGCCCCAAAACTGCCTTCAAATGACAAAGCATGCTCTAATATGTACATCTGGGCTGGTCGGAGGTTGTTTGGAGGCGTTTCCAGCAAGTTTTGAGCACTTTTAAAATTTGGTCAAATTTGAGCCGAAACGACAGGGACCTGTCGAAAAATCTCATTTTTGGCCACATCAGGTTTTGGCCCCAAAACTGCCTTCAAATGAAAAACTAGGCTCTAATATGTACATCTGGGCTGGTCGGAGGTTGTTTGGAGGCGTTTCCAGCAAGTTTGGAGCACTTTGAAAATTTGGTCAAATTTGAGCCGAAACGACAGGGCCGGACCTGTCGAATAATCTCATTTTTGGCCACGTCAGGTTTTGGCCCCAAAACTGCCTTCAAATAACAAAGCATGCTCTAATATGTACATCTGGACTGGTCGGAGGTTGTTTGGAGGCGTTTCCAGCAAGTTTGGAGCACTTTGAAAATTTGGTCAAATTTGAGCCAAAACGACAGGGCCGCACCTGTCGAAAAATCTCATTTTTGGCCACGTCAGGTTTTGGCCCCAAAACTGCCTTCAAATGAAAAACTAGGCTCTAATATGTACATCTGGGCTGGTCGGAGGTTGTTTGGAGGCGTTTCCAGCAAGTTTTGAGCACTTTGAAAATTTGGTCAAATTTGAGCTGAAACGACAGGGCCGGACCTGTCGAAAAATCTCATTTTTGGCCACGTCAGGTTTTGGCCCCAAAACTGCCTTCAAATGAAAAACTAGGTTCTAATATGTACATCTGGGCTGGTCGGAGGTTGTTTGGAGGCGTTTCCAGCAAGTTTTGAGCACTTTTAAAATTTGGTCAAATTTGAACCGAAACGTCAGGTTTTGGCCCCAAAACTGCCTTCAAATGAAAAACTAGGCTCTAATATGTACATCTGGGCTGGTCGGAGGTTGTTTGGAGGCGTTTCCAGCAAGTTTGGAGCACTTTTAAAATTTGGTCAAATTTGAGCCGAAACGACAGGGCCGGACCTGTCGAAAAATCTCATTTTTGGCCACATCAGGTTTTGGCCCCAAAACTGCCTTCAAATGACAAAGCATGCTCTAATATGTACATCTGGGCTGGTCGGAGGTTGTTTGGAGGCGTTTCCAGCAAGTTTGGAGCACTTTTAAAATTTGGTCAAATTTGAGCCGAAACGACAGGGCCGGACCTGTCGAAAAATCTCATTTTGGGCCACGTCAGGTTTTGGCCCCAAAACTGCCTTCAAATGAAAAACTAGGCTCTAATATGTACATCTGGGCTGGTTGGAGGTTGTTTGGAGGCATTTCCAGCAAGTTTTGAGCACTTTGAAAATTTGGTCAAATTTGAGCCGAAACGACAGGGCCGGACATGTCGAAAAATCTCCTTTTTGGCCACGTCAGGTTTTGGCCCCAAAACTGCCTTCAAATGAAAAACTAGGCTCTAATATGTACATCTGGGCTGGTTGGAGGTTGTTTGGAGGCATTTCCAGCAAGTTTTGAGCACTTTGAAAATTTGGTCAAATTTGAGCCGAAACGACAGGGCCGGACCTGTCGAAAAATCTCCTTTTTGGCCACGTCAGGTTTTGGCCCCAAAACTGCCTTCAAATGAAAAACTAGGCTCTAATATGTACATCTGGGCTGGTCGGAGGTTGTTTGGAGGCATTTCCAGCAAGTTTTGAGCACTTTTAAAATTTGGTCAAATTTGAGCCGAAACGACAGGGCCGGACCTGTCGAAAAATCTCATTTTTGGCCACGTCAGGTTTTGGCCCCAAAACTGCCTTCAAATTAAAAACTAGGCTCTAATATGTACATCTGGGCTGGTCGGAGGTTGTTTAGAGGCGTTTCCAGCAAGTTTTGAGCACTTTGAAAATTTGGTCAAATTTGAGCCGAAACAACAGGGCCGGACCTGTCGAAAAATCTCATTTTTGGCCACGTCAGGGTTTGGCCCCAAAACTGCGTTCAAATGACAAAGCATGCTCTAATATGTACATCTGGGCTGGTCGGAGGTTGTTTGGAGGCGTTTCCAGCAAGTTTTGAGCACTTTTAAAATTTGGTCAAATTTGAGCCGAAACGACAGGGCCGAACCTGTCGAAAAATCTCATTTTTGGCCACGTCAGGTTTTGGCCCCAAAACTGCCTTCAAATGACAAAGCATGCTCTAATATGTACATCTGGGCTGGTCGGAGGTTGTTTGGAGGCGTTTCCAGCAAGTTTGGAGCACTTTTAAAATTTGGTCAAATTTGAGCCGAAACGACAGGGCCGGACCTGTCGAAAAATCTCATTTTGGGCCACGTCAGGTTTTGGCCCCAAAACTGCCTTCAAATGAAAAACTAGGCTCTAATATGTACATCTGGGCTGGTTGGAGGTTGTTTGGAGGCATTTTCAGCAAGTTTTGAGCACTTTGAAAATTTGGTCAAATTTGAGCCGAAACGACAGGGCCGGACCTGTCGAAAAATCTCCTTTTTGGCCACGTCAGGTTTTGGCCCCAAAACTGCCTTCAAATGAAAAACTAGGCTCTAATATGTACATCTGGGCTGGTCGGAGGTTGTTTGGAGGCATTTCCAGCAAGTTTGGAGCACTTTTAAAAATTGGTCAAATTTGAGCCGAAACGACAGGGCCGGACCTGTCGAAAAATCTCATTTTGGGCCACGTCAGGTTTTGGCCCCAAAACTGCCTTCAAATGAAAAACTAGGCTCTAATATGTACATCTGGGCTGGTCGGAGGTTGTTTGGAGGCGTTTCCAGCAAGTTTTGAGCACTTTTAAAATTTGGTCAAATTTGAGCCGAAACGACAGGGCCGGACCTGTCGAAAAATCTCATTTTTGGCCACGTCAGGTTTTGGCCCCAAAACTGCCTTCAAATGAAAAACTAGTCTCTAATATGTACATCTGGGCTGGTCGGAGGTTGTTTGAAGGCGTTTCCAGCAAGTTTTGAGCACTTTTAAAATTTGGTCAAATTTGAGCCGAAACGACAGGGCCGGACCTGTCGAAAAATCTCATTTTGGGCCACGTCAGGTTTTGGCCCCAAAACTGCCTTCAAATGAAAAACTAGGCTCTAATATGTACATCTGGGCTGGTTGGAGGTTGTTTGGAGGCATTTCCAGCAAGTTTTGAGCACTTTGAAAATTTGGTCAAATTTGAGCCGAAACGACAGGGCCGGACCTGTCGAAAAATCTCATTTTTGGCCACGTCAGGTTTTGGCCCCAAAACTGCCTTCAAATGAAAAACTAGGCTCTAATATGTACATCTGGGCTGGTTGGAGGTTGTTTGGAGGCGTTTCCAGCAAGTTTGGAGCACTTTTAAAATTTGGTCAAATTTGAGCCGAAACGACAGGGCCGGACCTGTCGAAAAATCTCATTTTTGGCCACGTCAGGTTTTGGCCCCAAAACTGCCTTCAAATGACAAAGCATGCTCTAATATGTACATCTGGGCTGGTCGGAGGTTGTTTGGAGGCGTTTCCAGCAAGTTTGGAGCACTTTTAAAATTTGGTCAAATTTGAGCCGAAACGACAGGGCCGGACCTGTCGAAAAATCTCATTTTGGGCCACGTCAGGTTTTGGCCCCAAAACTGCCTTCAAATGAAAAACTAGGCTCTAATATGTACATCTGGGCTGGTTGGAGGTTGTTTGGAGGCATTTCCAGCAAGTTTTGAGCACTTTGAAAATTTGGTCAAATTTGAGCCGAAACGACAGGGCCGGACCTGTCGAAAAATCTCATTTTTGGCCACGTCAGGTTTTGGCCCCAAAACTGCCTTCAAATGAAAAACTAGGCTCTAATATGTACATCTGGGCTGGTCGGAGGTTGTTTGGAGGCATTTCCAGCAAGTTTTGAGCACTTTTAAAATTTGGTCAAATTTGAGCCGAAACGACAGGGCCGGACCTGTCGAAAAATCTCATTTTTGGCCACGTCAGGTTTTGGCCCCAAAACTGCCTTCAAATGAAAAACTAGGCTCTAATATGTACATCTGGGCTGGTCGGAGGTTGTTTGGAGGCGTTTCCAGCAAGTTTTGAGCACTTTGAAAATTTGGTCAAATTTGAGCCGAAACAACAGGGCCGGACCTGTCGAAAAATCTCATTTTTGGCCACGTCAGGTTTTGGCCCCAAAACTGCCTTCAAATGAAAAACTAGGCTCTAATATGTACATCTGGGCTGGTCGGAGGTTGTTTGGAGGCGTTTCCAGCAAGTTTTGAGCACTTTTAAAATTTGGTCAAATTTGAGCCGAAACGACAGGGCCGGACCTGTCGAAAAATCTCATTTTTGGCCACGTCAGGTTTTGGCCCCAAAACTGCCTTCAAATGACAAAGCATGCTCTAATATGTACATCTGGGCTGGTCGGAGGTTGTTTGGAGGCGTTTCCAGCAAGTTTGGAGCACTTTTAAAATTTGGTCAAATTTGAGCCGAAACGACAGGGCCGGACCTGTCGAAAAATCTCATTTTGGGCCACGTCAGGTTTTGGCCCCAAAACTGCCTTCAAATGAAAAACTAGGCTCTAATATGTACATCTGGGCTGGTTGGAGGTTGTTTGGAGGCATTTCCAGCAAGTTTTGAGCACTTTGAAAATTTGGTCAAATTTGAGCCGAAACGACAGGGCCGGACCTGTCGAAAAATCTCATTTTTGGCCACGTCAGGTTTTGGCCCCAAAACTGCCTTCAAATGAAAAACTAGGCTCTAATATGTACATCTGGGCTGGTTGGAGGTTGTTTGGAGGCGTTTCCAGCAAGTTTGGAGCACTTTTAAAATTTGGTCAAATTTGAGCCGAAACGACAGGGCCGGACCTGTCGAAAAATCTCATTTTTGGCCACGTCAGGTTTTGGCCCCAAAACTGCCTTCAAATGACAAAGCATGCTCTAATATGTACATCTGGGCTGGTCGGAGGTTGTTTGGAGGCGTTTCCAGCAAGTTTGGAGCACTTTTAAAATTTGGTCAAATTTGAGCCGAAACGACAGGGCCGGACCTGTCGAAAAATCTCATTTTGGGCCACGTCAGGTTTTGGCCCCAAAACTGCCTTCAAATGAAAAACTAGGCTCTAATATGTACATCTGGGCTGGTTGGAGGTTGTTTGGAGGCATTTCCAGCAAGTTTTGAGCACTTTGAAAATTTGGTCAAATTTGAGTCGAAACGACAGGGCCGGACCTGTCGAAAAATCTCCTTTTTGGCCACGTCAGGTTTTGGCCCCAAAACTGCCTTCAAATGAAAAACTAGGCTCTAATATGTACATCTGGGCTGGTCGGAGGTTGTTTGGAGGCATTTCCAGCAAGTTTTGAGCACTTTTAAAATTTGGTCAAATTTGAGCCGAAACGACAGGGCCGGACCTGTCGAAAAATCTCATTTTTGGCCACGTCAGGTTTTGGCCCCAAAACTGCCTTCAAATGAAAAACTAGGCTCTAATATGTACATCTGGGCTGGTTGGAGGTTGTTTGGAGGCGTTTCCAGCAAGTTTGGAGCACTTTTAAAATTTGGTCAAATTTGAGCCGAAACGACAGGGCCGGACCTGTCGAAAAATCTCATTTTTGGCCACGTCAGGTTTTGGCCCCAAAACTGCCTTCAAATGACAAAGCATGCTCTAATATGTACATCTGGGCTGGTCGGAGGTTGTTTGGAGGCGTTTCCAGCAAGTTTGGAGCACTTTTAAAATTTGGTCAAATTTGAGCCGAAACGACAGGGCCGGACCTGTCGAAAAATCTCATTTTTGGCCACGTCAGGTTTTGGCCCCAAAACTGCCTTCAAATGAAAAACTAGGCTCTAATATGTACATCTGGGCTGGTCAGAGGTTGTTTGGAGGCATTTCCAGCAAGTTTTGAGCAAGTTTAAAATTTGGTCAAATTTGAGCCGAAACGACAGGGCCGGACCTGTCGAAAAATCTCATTTTTGGCCACGTCAGGTTTTGGCCCCAAAACTGCCTTCAAATGACAACGCATGCTCTAATATGTACATCTGGGCTGGTCGGAGGTTGTTTGGAGGCGTTTCCAGCAAGTTTTGAGCACTTTTAAAATTTGGTTAAATTTGAGCCGAAACGACAGGGCCGGACCTGTCGAAAAATCTCATTTTTGGCCACGTCAGGGTTTGGCCCCAAAACTGCCTTCAAATGACAAAGCATGCTCTAATATGTACATCTGGGCTGGTCGGAGGTTGTTTGGAGGCGTTTCCAGCAAGTTTTGAGCACTTTTAAAATTTGGTCAAATTTGAGCCGGACCTGTCGAAAAATCTCATTTTTGGCCACGTCAGGGTTTGGCCCCAAAACTGCCTTCAAATGACAAAGCATGCTCTAATATGTACATCTGGGCTGGTCGGAGGTTGTTTGGAGGCGTTTCCAGCAAGTTTGGAGCACTTTTAAAATTTGGTCAAATTTGAGCCGACCTCTCGAAAAATCTCATTTTTGGCCACGTCAGGTTTTGGCCCCAAAACTGCCTTCAAATGAAAAACTAGGCTCTAATATGTACATCTGGGCTGGTTGGAGGTTGTTTGGAGGCGTTTCCAGCAAGTTTGGAGCACTTTTAAAATTTGGTCAAATTTGAGCCGAAACGACAGGGCCGGACCTGTCGAAAAATCTCATTTTTGGCCACGTCAGGTTTTGGCCCCAAAACTGCCTTCAAATGACAAAGCATGCTCTAATATGTACATCTGGGCTGGTCGGAGGTTGTTTGGAGGCGTTTCCAGCAAGTTTGGAGCACTTTTAAAATTTGGTCAAATTTGAGCCGAAACGACAGGGCCGGACCTGTCGAAAAATCTCATTTTGGGCCACGTCAGGTTTTGGCCCCAAAACTGCCTTCAAATGAAAAACTAGGCTCTAATATGTACATCTGGGCTGGTTGGAGGTTGTTTGGAGGCATTTCCAGCAAGTTTTGAGCACTTTTAAAATTTGGTCAAATTTGAGCCGAAACGACAGGGCCGGACCTGTCGAAAAATCTCATTTTTGGCCACGTCAGGTTTTGGCCCCAAAACTGCCTTCAAATGACAAAGCATGCTCTAATATGTACATCTGGGCTGGTCGGAGGTTGTTTGGAGGCGTTTCCAGCAAGTTTGGAGCACTTTTAAAATTTGGTCAAATTTGAGCCGAAACGACAGGGCCGGACCTGTCGAAAAATCTCATTTTTGGCCACGTCAGGTTTTGGCCCCAAAACTGCCTTCAAATGACAAAGCATGCTCTAATATGTACATCTGGGCTGGTCGGAGGTTGTTTGGAGGCGTTTCCAGCAAGTTTGGAGCACTTTTAAAATTTGGTCAAATTTGAGCCGAAACGACAGGGCCGGACCTGTCGAAAAATCTCATTTTGGGCCACGTCAGGTTTTGGCCCCAAAACTGCCTTCAAATGAAAAACTAGGCTCTAATATGTACATCTGGGCTGGTTGGAGGTTGTTTGGAGGCATTTCCAGCAAGTTTTGAGCACTTTTAAAATTTGGTCAAATTTGAGCCGAAACGACAGGGCCGGACCTGTCGAAAAATCTCATTTTTGGCCACGTCAGGTTTTGGCCCCAAAACTGCCTTCAAATGACAAAGCATGCTCTAATATGTACATCTGGGCTGGTCGGAGGTTGTTTGGAGGCGTTTCCAGCAAGTTTGGAGCACTTTTAAAATTTGGTCAAATTTGAGCCGAAACGACAGGGCCGGACCTGTCGAAAAATCTCATTTTGGGCCACGTCAGGTTTTGGCCCCAAAACTGCCTTCAAATGAAAAACTAGGCTCTAATATGTACATCTGGGCTGGTTGGAGGTTGTTTGGAGGCATTTTCAGCAAGTTTTGAGCACTTTGAAAATTTGGTCAAATTTGAGCCGAAACGACAGGGCCGGACCTGTCGAAAAATCTCCTTTTTGGCCACGTCAGGTTTTGGCCCCAAAACTGCCTTCAAATGAAAAACTAGGCTCTAATATGTACATCTGGGCTGGTCGGAGGTTGTTTGGAGGCATTTCCAGCAAGTTTGGAGCACTTTTAAAAATTGGTCAAATTTGAGCCGAAACGACAGGGCCGGACCTGTCGAAAAATCTCATTTTGGGCCACGTCAGGTTTTGGCCCCAAAACTGCCTTCAAATGAAAAACTAGGCTCTAATATGTACATCTGGGCTGGTCGGAGGTTGTTTGGAGGCGTTTCCAGCAAGTTTTGAGCACTTTTAAAATTTGGTTAAATTTGAGCCGAAACGACAGGGCCGGACCTGTCGAAAAATCTCATTTTTGGCCACGTCAGGTTTTGGCCCCAAAACTGCCTTCAAATGAAAAACTAGTCTCTAATATGTACATCTGGGCTGGTCGGAGGTTGTTTGGAGGCGTTTCCAGCAAGTTTGGAGCACTTTTAAAATTTGGTCAAATTTGAGCCGAAACGACAGGGCCGGACCTGTCGAAAAATCTCATTTTTGGCCACGTCAGGTTTTGGCCCCAAAACTGCCTTCAAATGACAAAGCATGCTCTAATATGTACATCTGGGCTGGTCGGAGGTTGTTTGGAGGCGTTTCCAGCAAGTTTGGAGCACTTTTAAAATTTGGTCAAATTTGAGCCGAAACGACAGGGCCGGACCTGTCGAAAAATCTCATTTTGGGCCACGTCAGGTTTTGGCCCCAAAACTGCCTTCAAATGAAAAACTAGGCTCTAATATGTACATCTGGGCTGGTTGGAGGTTGTTTGGAGGCATTTCCAGCAAGTTTTGAGCACTTTGAAAATTTGGTCAAATTTGAGCCGAAACGACAGGGCCGGACCTGTCGAAAAATCTCCTTTTTGGCCACGTCAGGTTTTGGCCCCAAAACTGCCTTCAAATGAAAAACTAGGCTCTAATATGTACATCTGGGCTGGTCGGAGGTTGTTTGGAGGCATTTCCAGCAAGTTTTGAGCACTTTTAAAATTTGGTCAAATTTGAGCCGAAACGACAGGGCCGGACCTGTCGAAAAATCTCATTTTTGGCCACGTCAGGTTTTGGCCCCAAAACTGCCTTCAAATGAAAAACTAGGCTCTAATATGTACATCTGGGCTGGTTGGAGGTTGTTTGGAGGCGTTTCCAGCAAGTTTGGAGCACTTTTAAAATTTGGTCAAATTTGAGCCGAAACGACAGGGCCGGACCTGTCGAAAAATCTCATTTTTGGCCACGTCAGGTTTTGGCCCCAAAACTGCCTTCAAATGACAAAGCATGCTCTAATATGTACATCTGGGCTGGTCGGAGGTTGTTTGGAGGCGTTTCCAGCAAGTTTGGAGCACTTTTAAAATTTGGTCAAATTTGAGCCGAAACGACAGGGCCGGACCTGTCGAAAAATCTCCTTTTTGGCCACGTCAGGTTTTGGCCCCAAAACTGCCTTCAAATGAAAAACTAGGCTCTAATATGTACATCTGGGCTGGTCAGAGGTTGTTTGGAGGCATTTCCAGCAAGTTTTGAGCAAGTTTAAAATTTGGTCAAATTTGAGCCGAAACGACAGGGCCGGACCTGTCGAAAAATCTCATTTTTGGCCATGTCAGGTTTTGGCCCCAAAACTGCCTTCAAATGACAACGCATGCTCTAATATGTACATCTGGGCTGGTCGGAGGTTGTTTGGAGGCGTTTCCAGCAAGTTTTGAGCACTTTTAAAATTTGGTTAAATTTGAGCCGAAACGACAGGGCCGGACCTGTCGAAAAATCTCATTTTTGGCCACGTCAGGGTTTGGCCCCAAAACTGCCTTCAAATGACAAAGCATGCTCTAATATGTACATCTGGGCTGGTCGGAGGTTGTTTGGAGGCGTTTCCAGCAAGTTTTGAGCACTTTTAAAATTTGGTCAAATTTGAGCCGGACCTGTCGAAAAATCTCATTTTTGGCCACGTCAGGGTTTGGCCCCAAAACTGCCTTCAAATGACAAAGCATGCTCTAATATGTACATCTGGGCTGGTCGGAGGTTGTTTGGAGGCGTTTCCAGCAAGTTTGGAGCACTTTTAAAATTTGGTCAAATTTGAGCCGACCTCTCGAAAAATCTCATTTTTGGCCACGTCAGGTTTTGGCCCCAAAACTGCCTTCAAATGAAAAACTAGGCTCTAATATGTACATCTGGGCTGGTTGGAGGTTGTTTGGAGGCGTTTCCAGCAAGTTTGGAGCACTTTTAAAATTTGGTCAAATTTGAGCCGAAACGACAGGGCCGGACCTGTCGAAAAATCTCATTTTTGGCCACGTCAGGTTTTGGCCCCAAAACTGCCTTCAAATGACAAAGCATGCTCTAATATGTACATCTGGGCTGGTCGGAGGTTGTTTGGAGGCGTTTCCAGCAAGTTTGGAGCACTTTTAAAATTTGGTCAAATTTGAGCCGAAACGACAGGGCCGGACCTGTCGAAAAATCTCCTTTTTGGCCACGTCAGGTTTTGGCCCCAAAACTGCCTTCAAATGAAAAACTAGGCTCTAATATGTACATCTGGGCTGGTCAGAGGTTGTTTGGAGGCATTTCCAGCAAGTTTTGAGCACTTTTAAAATTTGGTCAAATTTGAGCCAAAACGACAGGGCCGGACCTGTCGAAAAATCTCATTTTTGGCCATGTCAGGTTTTGGCCCCAAAACTGCCTTCAAATGACAACGCATGCTCTAATATGTACATCTGGGCTGGTCGGAGGTTGTTTGGAGGCGTTTCCAGCAAGTTTTGAGCACTTTTAAAATTTGGTTAAATTTGAGCCGAAACGACAGGGCCGGACCTGTCGAAAAATCTCATTTTTGGCCACGTCAGGGTTTGGCCCCAAAACTGCCTTCAAATGACAAAGCATGCTCTAATATGTACATCTGGGCTGGTCGGAGGTTGTTTGGAGGCGTTTCCAGCAAGTTTTGAGCACTTTTAAAATTTGGTCAAATTTGAGCCGGACCTGTCGAAAAATCTCATTTTTGGCCACGTCAGGGTTTGGCCCCAAAACTGCCTTCAAATGACAAAGCATGCTCTAATATGTACATCTGGGCTGGTCGGAGGTTGTTTGGAGGCGTTTCCAGCAAGTTTGGAGCACTTTTAAAATTTGGTCAAATTTGAGCCGACCTCTCGAAAAATCTCATTTTTGGCCACGTCAGGTTTTGGCCCCAAAACTGCCTTCAAATGAAAAACTAGGCTCTAATATGTACATCTGGGCTGGTTGGAGGTTGTTTGGAGGCGTTTCCAGCAAGTTTGGAGCACTTTTAAAATTTGGTCAAATTTGAGCCGAAACGACAGGGCCGGACCTGTCGAAAAATCTCATTTTTGGCCACGTCAGGTTTTGGCCCCAAAACTGCCTTCAAATGACAAAGCATGCTCTAATATGTACATCTGGGCTGGTCGGAGGTTGTTTGGAGGCGTTTCCAGCAAGTTTGGAGCACTTTTAAAATTTGGTCAAATTTGAGCCGAAACGACAGGGCCGGACCTGTCGAAAAATCTCATTTTGGGCCACGTCAGGTTTTGGCCCCAAAACTGCCTTCAAATGAAAAACTAGGCTCTAATATGTACATCTGGGCTGGTTGGAGGTTGTTTGGAGGCATTTCCAGCAAGTTTTGAGCACTTTTAAAATTTGGTCAAATTTGAGCCGAAACGACAGGGCCGGACCTGTCGAAAAATCTCATTTTTGGCCACGTCAGGTTTTGGCCCCAAAACTGCCTTCAAATGACAAAGCATGCTCTAATATGTACATCTGGGCTGGTCGGAGGTTGTTTGGAGGCGTTTCCAGCAAGTTTGGAGCACTTTTAAAATTTGGTCAAATTTGAGCCGAAACGACAGGGCCGGACCTGTCGAAAAATCTCATTTTGGGCCACGTCAGGTTTTGGCCCCAAAACTGCCTTCAAATGAAAAACTAGGCTCTAATATGTACATCTGGGCTGGTTGGAGGTTGTTTGGAGGCATTTTCAGCCAGTTTTGAGCACTTTGAAAATTTGGTCAAATTTGAGCCGAAACGACAGGGCCGGACCTGTCGAAAAATCTCCTTTTTGGCCACGTCAGGTTTTGGCCCCAAAACTGCCTTCAAATGAAAAACTAGGCTCTAATATGTACATCTGGGCTGGTCGGAGGTTGTTTGGAGGCATTTCCAGCAAGTTTGGAGCACTTTTAAAAATTGGTCAAATTTGAGCCGAAACGACAGGGCCGGACCTGTCGAAAAATCTCATTTTGGGCCACGTCAGGTTTTGGCCCCAAAACTGCCTTCAAATGAAAAACTAGGCTCTAATATGTACATCTGGGCTGGTCGGAGGTTGTTTGGAGGCGTTTCCAGCAAGTTTTGAGCACTTTTAAAATTTGGTCAAATTTGAGCCGAAACGACAGGGCCGGACCTGTCGAAAAATCTCATTTTTGGCCACGTCAGGTTTTGGCCCCAAAACTGCCTTCAAATGAAAAACTAGTCTCTAATATGTACATCTGGGCTGGTCGGAGGTTGTTTGAAGGCGTTTCCAGCAAGTTTTGAGCACTTTTAAAATTTGGTCAAATTTGAGCCGAAACGACAGGGCCGGACCTGTCGAAAAATCTCATTTTGGGCCACGTCAGGTTTTGGCCCCAAAACTGCCTTCAAATGAAAAACTAGGCTCTAATATGTACATCTGGGCTGGTTGGAGGTTGTTTGGAGGCATTTCCAGCAAGTTTTGAGCACTTTGAAAATTTGGTCAAATTTGAGCCGAAACGACAGGGCCGGACCTGTCGAAAAATCTCCTTTTTGGCCACGTCAGGTTTTGGCCCCAAAACTGCCTTCAAATGAAAAACTAGGCTCTAATATGTACATCTGGGCTGGTCGGAGGTTGTTTGGAGGCATTTCCAGCAAGTTTTGAGCACTTTTAAAATTTGGTCAAATTTGAGCCGAAACGACAGGGCCGGACCTGTCGAAAAATCTCATTTTGGGCCACATCAGGTTTTGGCCCCAAAACTGCCTTCAAATGAAAAACTAGGCTCTAATATGTACATCTGGGCTGGTCAGAGGTTGTTTGGTGGCGTTTCCAGCAAGTTTTGAGCACTTTGAAAATTTGGTCAAATTTGAGCCGAAACGACAGGGCCGGACCTGTCGAAAAATCTCATTTTTGGCCATATCAGGTTTTGGCCCCAAAACTGCCTTCAAATGACAACGCATGCTCTAATATGTACATCTGGGCTGGTCGGAGGTTGTTTGGAGGCGTTTCCAGCAAGTTTTGAGCACTTTTAAAATTTGGTCAAATTTGAGCCGAAACGACAGGGCCGGACCTGTCGAAAAATCTCATTTTTGGCCACGTCAGGTTTTGGCCCCAAAACTTCCTTCAAATAACAAAGCATGCTCTAATATGTACATCTGGGCTGGTCGGAGGTTGTTTGGAGGCGTTTCCAGCAAGTTTGGAGCACTTTTAAAATTTGGTCAAATTTGAGCCGAAACGACAGGGCCGGACCTGTCGAAAAATCTCATTTTTGGCCACGTCAGGGTTTGGCCCCAAAACTGCGTTCAAATGACAAAGCATGCTCTAATATGTACATCTGGGCTGGTCGGAGGTTGTTTGGAGGCGTTTCCAGCAAGTTTGGAGCACTTTTAAAATTTGGTCAAATTTGAGCTGAAACGACAGGGCCGGACCTGTCGAAAAATCTCATTTTTGGCCACGTCAGGTTTTGGCCCCAAAACTGCCTTCAAATGACAAAGCATGCTCTAATATGTACATCTGGGCTGGTCGGAGGTTGTTTGGAGGCGTTTCCAGCAAGTTTGGAGCACTTTTAAAATTTGGTCAAATTTGAGCCGAAACGACAGGGCCGGACCTGTCGAAAAATCTCATTTTGGGCCACGTCAGGTTTTGGCCCCAAAACTGCCTTCAAATGAAAAACTAGGCTCTAATATGTACATCTGGGCTGGTTGGAGGTTGTTTGGAGGCATTTCCAGCAAGTTTTGAGCACTTTGAAAATTTGGTCAAATTTGAGCCGAAACGACAGGGCCGGACCTGTCGAAAAATCTCCTTTTTGGCCACGTCAGGTTTTGGCCCCAAAACTGCCTTCAAATGACAAAGCATGCTCTAATATGTACATCTGGGCTGGTCGGAGGTTGTTTGGAGGCGTTTCCAGCAAGTTTGGAGCACTTTTAAAATTTGGTCAAATTTGAGCCGAAACGACAGGGCCGGACCTGTCGAAAAATCTCATTTTGGGCCACGTCAGGTTTTGGCCCCAAAACTGCCTTCAAATGAAAAACTAGGCTCTAATATGTACATCTGGGCTGGTTGGAGGTTGTTTGGAGGCATTTCCAGCAAGTTTTGAGCACTTTGAAAATTTGGTCAAATTTGAGCCGAAACGACAGGGCCGGACCTGTCGAAAAATCTCATTTTTGGCCACGTCAGGTTTTGGCCCCAAAACTGCCTTCAAATGAAAAACTAGGCTCTAATATGTACATCTGGGCTGGTTGGAGGTTGTTTGGAGGCGTTTCCAGCAAGTTTGGAGCACTTTTAAAATTTGGTCAAATTTGAGCCGAAACGACAGGGCCGGACCTGTCGAAAAATCTCATTTTTGGCCACGTCAGGTTTTGGCCCCAAAACTGCCTTCAAATGACAAAGCATGCTCTAATATGTACATCTGGGCTGGTCGGAGGTTGTTTGGAGGCGTTTCCAGCAAGTTTGGAGCACTTTTAAAATTTGGTCAAATTTGAGCCGAAACGACAGGGCCAGACCTGTCGAAAAATCTCCTTTTTGGCCACGTCAGGTTTTGGCCCCAAAACTGCCTTCAAATGAAAAACTAGGCTCTAATATGTACATCTGGGCTGGTCAGAGGTTGTTTGGAGGCGTTTCCAGCAAGTTTTGAGCACTTTTAAAATTTGGTCAAATTTGAGCCGAAACGACAGGGCCGGACCTGTCGAAAAATCTCATTTTTGGCCATGTCAGGTTTTGGCCCCAAAACTGCCTTCAAATGACAACGCATGCTCTAATATGTACATCTGGGCTGGTCGGAGGTTGTTTGGAGGCGTTTCCAGCAAGTTTTGAGCACTTTTAAAATTTGGTCAAATTTGAGCCGAAACGACAGAGCCGGACCTGTCGAAAAATCTCATTTTTGGCCACATCAGGTTTTGGCCCCAAAACTGCCTTCAAATGAAAAACTAGGCTCTAATATGTACATCTGGGCTGGTCAGAGGTTGTTTGGTGGCGTTTCCAGCAAGTTTTGAGCACTTTGAAAATTTGGTCAAATTTGAGCCGAAACGACAGGGCCGGACCTGTCGAAAAATCTCATTTTTGGCCATATCAGGTTTTGGCCCCAAAACTGCCTTCAAATGACAACGCATGCTCTAATATGTACATCTGGGCTGGTCGGAGGTTGTTTGGAGGCGTTTCCAGCAAGTTTTGAGCACTTTTAAAATTTGGTCAAATTTGAGCCGAAACGACAGGGCCGGACCTGTCGAAAAATCTCATTTTTGGCCACGTCAGGGTTTGGCCCCAAAACTGCCTTCAAATGACAAAGCATGCTCTAATATGTACATCTGGGCTGGTCGGAGGTTGTTTGGAGGCGTTTCCAGCAAGTTTGGAGCACTTTTAAAATTTGGTCAAATTTGAGCCGACCTGTCGAAAAATCTCATTTTTGGCCACGTCAGGTTTTGGCCCCAAAACTGCCTTCAAATAACAAAGCATGCTCTAATATGTACATCTGGGCTGGTCGGAGGTTGTTTGGAGGCGTTTCCAGCAAGTTTGGAGCACTTTTAAAATTTGGTCAAATTTGAGCCGAAACGACAGGGCCGGACCTGTCGAAAAATCTCATTTTTGGCCACGTCAGGTTTTGGCCCCAAAACTGCCTTCAAATGAAAAACTAGGCTCTAATATGTACATCTGGGCTGGTCGGAGGTTGTTTGGAGGCGTTTCCAGCAAGTTTGGAGCACTTTTAAAATTTGGTCAAATTTGAGCTGAAACGACAGGGCCGGACCTGTCGAAAAATCTCATTTTTGGCCACGTCAGGTTTTGGCCCCAAAACTGCCTTCAAATGAAAAACTAGGCTCTAATATGTACATCTGGGCTGGTTGGAGGTTGTTTGGAGGCATTTCCAGCAAGTTTTGAGCACTTTGAAAATTTGGTCAAATTTGAGCCGAAACGACAGGGCCGGACCTGTCGAAAAATCTCATTTTTGGCCACGTCAGGTTTTGGCCCCAAAACTGCCTTCAAATGAAAAACTAGGCTCTAATATGTACATCTGGGCTGGTTGGAGGTTGTTTGGAGGCGTTTCCAGCAAGTTTGGAGCACTTTTAAAATTTGGTCAAATTTGAGCCGAAACGACAGGGCCGGACCTGTCGAAAAATCTCATTTTTGGCCACGTCAGGTTTTGGCCCCAAAACTGCCTTCAAATGACAAAGCATGCTCTAATATGTACATCTGGGCTGGTCGGAGGTTGTTTGGAGGCGTTTCCAGCAAGTTTGGAGCACTTTTAAAATTTGGTCAAATTTGAGCCGAAACGACAGGGCCAGACCTGTCGAAAAATCTCCTTTTTGGCCACGTCAGGTTTTGGCCCCAAAACTGCCTTCAAATGAAAAACTAGGCTCTAATATGTACATCTGGGCTGGTCAGAGGTTGTTTGGAGGCGTTTCCAGCAAGTTTTGAGCACTTTTAAAATTTGGTCAAATTTGAGCCGAAACGACAGGGCCGGACCTGTCGAAAAATCTCATTTTTGGCCATGTCAGGTTTTGGCCCCAAAACTGCCTTCAAATGACAACGCATGCTCTAATATGTACATCTGGGCTGGTCGGAGGTTGTTTGGAGGCGTTTCCAGCAAGTTTTGAGCACTTTTAAAATTTGGTTAAATTTGAGCCGAAACGACAGGGCCGGACCTGTCGAAAAATCTCATTTTTGGCCACGTCAGGGTTTGGCCCCAAAACTGCCTTCAAATGACAAAGCATGCTCTAATATGTACATCTGGGCTGGTCGGAGGTTGTTTGGAGGCGTTTCCAGCAAGTTTGGAGCACTTTTAAAATTTGGTCAAATTTGAGCCGGACCTGTCGAAAAATCTCATTTTTGGCCACGTCAGGGTTTGGCCCCAAAACTGCCTTCAAATGACAAAGCATGCTCTAATATGTACATCTGGGCTGGTCGGAGGTTGTTTGGAGGCGTTTCCAGCAAGTTTGGAGCACTTTTAAAATTTGGTCAAATTTGAGCCGACCTCTCGAAAAATCTCATTTTTGGCCACGTCAGGTTTTGGCCCCAAAACTGCCTTCAAATGAAAAACTAGGCTCTAATATGTACATCTGGGCTGGTCGGAGGTTGTTTGGAGGCGTTTCCAGCAAGTTTTGAGCACTTTTAAAATTTGGTCAAATTTGAGCCGAAACGACAGGGCCGGACCTGTCGAAAAATCTCATTTTTGGCCACGTCAGGTTTTGGCCCCAAAACTGCCTTCAAATGAAAAACTAGGCTCTAATATGTACATCTGGGCTGGTCGGAGGTTGTTTGGAGGCGTTTCCAGCAAGTTTTGAGCACTTTGAAAATTTGGTCAAATTTGAGCCGAAACGACAGGGCCGGACCTGTCGAAAAATCTCATTTTTGGCCACGTCAGGTTTTGGCCCCAAAACTGCCTTCAAATGACAAAGCATGCTCTAATATGTACATCTGGGCTGGTCGGAGGTTGTTTGGAGGCGTTTCCAGCAAGTTTTGAGCACTTTTAAAATTTGGTCAAATTTGAGCTGAAACGACAGGGCCGGACCTGTCGAAAAATCTCATTTTTGGCCACGTCAGGGTTTGGCCCCAAAACTGCCTTCAAATGACAAAGCATGCTCTAATATGTACATCTGGGCTGGTCGGAGGTTGTTTGGAGGCGTTTCCAGCAAGTTTTGAGCACTTTTAAAATTTGGTCAAATTTGAGCCGAAACGACAGGGCCGGACCTGTCGAAAAATCTCATTTTTGGCCACGTCAGGTTTTGGCCCCAAAACTTCCTTCAAATAACAAAGCATGCTCTAATATGTACATCTGGGCTGGTCGGAGGTTGTTTGGAGGCGTTTCCAGCAAGTTTGGAGCACTTTTAAAATTTGGTCAAATTTGAGCCGAAACGACAGGGCCGGACCTGTCGAAAAATCTCATTTTTGGCCACGTCAGGGTTTGGCCCCAAAACTGCGTTCAAATGACAAAGCATGCTCTAATATGTACATCTGGGCTGGTCGGAGGTTGTTTGGAGGCGTTTCCAGCAAGTTTGGAGCACTTTTAAAATTTGGTCAAATTTGAGCCGAAACGACAGGGCCGGACCTGTCGAAAAATCTCATTTTTGGCCACGTCAGGTTTTGGCCCCAAAACTGCCTTCAAATGAAAAACTAGGCTCTAATATGTACATCTGGGCTGGTCGGACGTTGTTTGGAGGCGTTTCCAGCAAGTTTTGAGCACTTTGAAAATTTGGTCACATTTGAGCTGAAACGACAGGGCCGGACCTGTCGAAAAATCTCATTTTTGGCCACGTCAGGTTTTGGCCCCAAAACTGCCTTCAAATAAAAAACTAGGCTCTAATATGTACATCTGGGCTGGTCGGAGGTTGTTTGGAGGCGTTTCCAGCAAGTTTTGAGCACTTTGAAAATTTGGTCAAATTTGAGCCGAAACGACAGGGCCGGACCTGTCGAAAAATCTCATTTTTGGCCACGTCAGGTTTTGGCCCCAAAACTGCCTTCAAATGAAAAACTAGGCTCTAATATGTACATCTGGGCTGGTCGGAGGTTGTTTGGAGGCGTTTCCAGCAAGTTTGGAGCACTTTTAAAATTTGGTCAAATTTGAGCCGAAACGACAGGGCCGGACCTGTCGAAAAATCTCATTTTTGGCCACGTCAGGTTTTGGCCCCAAAACTGCCTTCAAATGACAAAGCATGCTCTAATATGTACATCTGGGCTGGTCGGAGGTTGTTTGGAGGCGTTTCCAGCAAGTTTTGAGCACTTTTAAAATTTGGTCAAATTTGAGCCGAAACGACAGGGCCGGACCTGTCGAAAAATCTCATTTTGGGCCACGTCAGGTTTTGGCCCCAAAACTGCCTTCAAATGAAAAACTAGGCTCTAATATGTACATCTGGGCTGGTTGGAGGTTGTTTGGAGGCATTTCCAGCAAGTTTTGAGCACTTTTAAAATTTGGTCAAATTTGAGCCGAAACGACAGGGCCGGACCTGTCGAAAAATCTCCTTTTTGGCCACGTCAGGTTTTGGCCCCAAAACTGCCTTCAAATGAAAAACTAGGCTTTAATATGTACATCTGGGCTGGTCGGAGGTTGTTTGGAGGCGTTTCCAGCAAGTTTGGAGCACTTTTAAAATTTGGTCAAATTTGAGCCGAAACGACAGGGCCGGACCTGTCGAAAAATCTCATTTTTGGCCACGTCAGGGTTTGGCCCCAAAACTGCCTTCAAATGACAACGCATGCTCTAATATGTACATCTGGGCTGGTCGGAGGTTGTTTGGAGGCGTTTCCAGCAAGTTTTGAGCACTTTTAAAATTTGGTTAAATTTGAGCCGAAACGACAGGGCCGGACCTGTCGAAAAATCTCATTTTTGGCCACGTCAGGGTTTGGCCCCAAAACTGCCTTCAAATGACAAAGCATGCTCTAATATGTACATCTGGGCTGGTCGGAGGTTGTTTGGAGGCGTTTCCAGCAAGTTTTGAGCACTTTTAAAATTTGGTTAAATTTGAGCCGAAACGACAGGGCCGGACCTGTCGAAAAATCTCATTTTTGGCCACGTCAGGGTTTGGCCCCAAAACTGCCTTCAAATGACAAAGCATGCTCTAATATGTACATCTGGGCTGGTCGGAGGTTGTTTGGAGGCGTTTCCAGCAAGTTTTGAGCACTTTTAAAATTTGGTCAAATTTGAGCCGACCTGTCGAAAAATCTCATTTTTGGCCACGTCAGGTTTTGGCCCCAAAACTGCCTTCAAATAACAAAGCATGCTCTAATATGTACATCTGGGCTGGTCGGAGGTTGTTTGGAGGCGTTTCCAGCAAGTTTGGAGCACTTTTAAAATTTGGTCAAATTTGAGCCGAAACGACAGGGCCGGACCTGTCGAAAAATCTCATTTTTGGCCACGTCAGGTTTTGGCCCCAAAACTGCCTTCAAATGAAAAACTAGGCTCTAATATGTACATCTGGGCTGGTCGGAGGTTGTTTGGAGGCGTTTCCAGCAAGTTTGGAGCACTTTTAAAATTTGGTCAAATTTGAGCCGAAACGACAGGGCCGGACCTGTCGAAAAATCTCATTTTTGGCCACGTCAGGTTTTGGCCCCAAAACTTCCTTCAAATGAAAAACTAGGCTCTAATATGTACATCTGGGCTGGTCGGAGGTTGTTTGGAGGCGTTTCCAGCAAGTTTTGAGCACTTTTAAAATTTGGTCAAATTTGAGCCGAAACGACAGGGCCGGACCTGTCGAAAAATCTCATTTTTGGCCACGTCAGGGTTTGGCCCCAAAACTGCCTTCAAATGAAAAACTAGGCTCTAATATGTACATCTGGGCTGGTCGGAGGTTGTTTGGAGGCGTTTCCAGCAAGTTTTGAGCACTTTTAAAATTTGGTCAAATTTGAGCCGAAACGACAGGGCCGGACCTGTCGAAAAATCTCATTTTTGGCCACGTCAGGTTTTGGCCCCAAAACTGCCTCCAAATGAAAAACTAGGCTCTAATATGTACATCTGGGCTGGTCAGAGGTTGTTTGGTGGCGTTTCCAGCAAGTTTTGAGCACTTTGAAAATTTGGTCAAATTTGAGCCGAAACGACAGGGCCGGACCTGTCGAAAAATCTCATTTTTGGCCATGTCAGGTTTTGGCCCCAAAACTGCCTTCAAATGACAACGCATGCTCTAATATGTACATCTGGGCTGGTCGGAGGTTGTTTGGAGGCGTTTCCAGCAAGTTTTGAGCACTTTTAAAATTTGGTCAAATTTGAGCCGAAACGACAGGGCCGGACCTGTCGAAAAATCTCATTTTTGGCCACGTCAGGTTTTGGCCCCAAAACTGCCTTCAAATGAAAAACTAGGCTTTAATATGTACATCTGGGCTGGTCGGAGGTTGTTTGGAGGCGTTTCCAGCAAGTTTGGAGCACTTTTAAAATTTGGTCAAATTTGAGCCGAAACGACAGGGCCGGACCTGTCGAAAAATCTCATTTTTGGCCACGTCAGGGTTTGGCCCCAAAACTGCCTTCAAATGAAAAACTAGGCTCTAATATGTACATCTGGGCTGGTCGGAGGTTGTTTGGAGGCGTTTCCAGCAAGTTTTGAGCACTTTTAAAATTTGGTCAAATTTGAGCCGAAACGACAGAGCCGGACCTGTCGAAAAATCTCATTTTTGGCCACATCAGGTTTTGGCCCCAAAACTGCCTTCAAATGAAAAACTAGGCTCTAATATGTACATCTGGGCTGGTCAGAGGTTGTTTGGTGGCGTTTCCAGCAAGTTTTGAGCACTTTGAAAATTTGGTCAAATTTGAGCCGAAACGACAGGGCCGGACCTGTCGAAAAATCTCATTTTTGGCCATATCAGGTTTTGGCCGCAAAACTGCCTTCAAATGACAACGCATGCTCTAATATGTACATCTGGGCTGGTCGGAGGTTGTTTGGAGGCGTTTCCAGCAAGTTTTGAGCACTTTTAAAATTTGGTTAAATTTGAGCCGAAACGACAGGGCCGGACCTGTCGAAAAATCTCATTTTTGGCCACGTCAGGGTTTGGCCCCAAAACTGCCTTCAAATGACAAAGCATGCTCTAATATGTACATCTGGGCTGGTCGGAGGTTGTTTGGAGGCGTTTCCAGCAAGTTTTGAGCACTTTTAAAATTTGGTCAAATTTGAGCCGACCTGTCGAAAAATCTCATTTTTGGCCACGTCAGGTTTTGGCCCCAAAACTGCCTTCAAATAACAAAGCATGCTCTAATATGTACATCTGGGCTGGTCGGAGGTTGTTTGGAGGCGTTTCCAGCAAGTTTGGAGCACTTTTAAAATTTGGTCAAATTTGAGCCGAAACGACAGGGCCGGACCTGTCGAAAAATCTCATTTTTGGCCACGTCAGGTTTTGGCCCCAAAACTGCCTTCAAATGAAAAACTAGGCTCTAATATGTACATCTGGGCTGGTCGGAGGTTGTTTGGAGGCGTTTCCAGCAAGTTTGGAGCACTTTTAAAATTTGGTCAAATTTGAGCCGAAACGACAGGGCCGGACCTGTCGAAAAATCTCATTTTTGGCCACGTCAGGTTTTGGCCCCAAAACTTCCTTCAAATGAAAAACTAGGCTCTAATATGTACATCTGGGCTGGTCGGAGGTTGTTTGGAGGCGTTTCCAGCAAGTTTTGAGCACTTTTAAAATTTGGTCAAATTTGAGCCGAAACGACAGGGCCGGACCTGTCGAAAAATCTCATTTTTGGCCACGTCAGGTTTTGGCCCCAAAACTGCCTTCAAATGAAAAACTAGGCTCTAATATGTACATCTGGGCTGGTCGGAGGTTGTTTGGAGGCGTTTCCAGCAAGTTTTGAGCACTTTTAAAATTTGGTCAAATTTGAGCCGAAACGACAGGGCCGGACCTGTCGAAAAATCTCATTTTTGGCCACGTCAGGTTTTGGCCCCAAAACTGCCTCCAAATGAAAAACTAGGCTCTAATATGTACATCTGGGCTGGTCAGAGGTTGTTTGGTGGCGTTTCCAGCAAGTTTTGAGCACTTTGAAAATTTGGTCAAATTTGAGCCGAAACGACAGGGCCGGACCTGTCGAAAAATCTCATTTTTGGCCATGTCAGGTTTTGGCCCCAAAACTGCCTTCAAATGACAACGCATGCTCTAATATGTACATCTGGGCTGGTCGGAGGTTGTTTGGAGGCGTTTCCAGCAAGTTTTGAGCACTTTTAAAATTTGGTCAAATTTGAGCCGAAACGACAGGGCCGGACCTGTCGAAAAATCTCATTTTTGGCCACGTCAGGTTTTGGCCCCAAAACTGCCTTCAAATGAAAAACTAGGCTTTAATATGTACATCTGGGCTGGTCGGAGGTTGTTTGGAGGCGTTTCCAGCAAGTTTGGAGCACTTTTAAAATTTGGTCAAATTTGAGCCGAAACGACAGAGCCGGACCTGTCGAAAAATCTCATTTTTGGCCACATCAGGTTTTGGCCCCAAAACTGCCTTCAAATGAAAAACTAGGCTCTAATATGTACATCTGGGCTGGTCAGAGGTTGTTTGGTGGCGTTTCCAGCAAGTTTTGAGCACTTTGAAAATTTGGTCAAATTTGAGCCGAAACGACAGGGCCGGACCTGTCGAAAAATCTCATTTTTGGCCATATCAGGTTTTGGCCCCAAAACTGCCTTCAAATGACAACGCATGCTCTAATATGTACATCTGGGCTGGTCGGAGGTTGTTTGGAGGCGTTTCCAGCAAGTTTTGAGCACTTTTAAAATTTGGTCAAATTTGAGCCGAAACGACAGGGCCGGACCTGTCGAAAAATCTCATTTTTGGCCACGTCAGGGTTTGGCCCCAAAACTGCCTTCAAATGACAAAGCATGCTCTAATATGTACATCTGGGCTGGTCGGAGGTTGTTTGGAGGCGTTTCCAGCAAGTTTTGAGCACTTTTAAAATTTGGTCAAATTTGAGCCGACCTGTCGAAAAATCTCATTTTTGGCCACGTCAGGTTTTGGCCCCAAAACTGCCTTCAAATAACAAAGCATGCTCTAATATGTACATCTGGGCTGGTCGGAGGTTGTTTGGAGGCGTTTCCAGCAAGTTTGGAGCACTTTTAAAATTTGGTCAAATTTGAGCCGAAACGACAGGGCCGGACCTGTCGAAAAATCTCATTTTTGGCCACGTCAGGTTTTGGCCCCAAAACTGCCTTCAAATGAAAAACTAGGCTCTAATATGTACATCTGGGCTGGTCGGAGGTTGTTTGGAGGCGTTTCCAGCAAGTTTGGAGCACTTTTAAAATTTGGTCAAATTTGAGCCGAAACGACAGGGCCGGACCTGTCGAAAAATCTCATTTTTGGCCACGTCAGGTTTTGGCCCCAAAACTTCCTTCAAATGAAAAACTAGGCTCTAATATGTACATCTGGGCTGGTCGGAGGTTGTTTGGAGGCGTTTCCAGCAAGTTTTGAGCACTTTTAAAATTTGGTCAAATTTGAGCCGAAACGACAGGGCCGGACCTGTCGAAAAATCTCATTTTTGGCCACGTCAGGGTTTGGCCCCAAAACTGCCTTCAAATGAAAAACTAGGCTCTAATATGTACATCTGGGCTGGTCGGAGGTTGTTTGGAGGCGTTTCCAGCAAGTTTTGAGCACTTTTAAAATTTGGTCAAATTTGAGCCGAAACGACAGGGCCGGACCTGTCGAAAAATCTCATTTTTGGCCACGTCAGGTTTTGGCCCCAAAACTGCCTCCAAATGAAAAACTAGGCTCTAATATGTACATCTGGGCTGGTCAGAGGTTGTTTGGTGGCGTTTCCAGCAAGTTTTGAGCACTTTGAAAATTTGGTCAAATTTGAGCCGAAACGACAGGGCCGGACCTGTCGAAAAATCTCATTTTTGGCCATGTCAGGTTTTGGCCCCAAAACTGCCTTCAAATGACAACGCATGCTCTAATATGTACATCTGGGCTGGTCGGAGGTTGTTTGGAGGCGTTTCCAGCAAGTTTTGAGCACTTTTAAAATTTGGTTAAATTTGAGCCGAAACGACAGGGCCGGACCTGTCGAAAAATCTCATTTTTGGCCACGTCAGGGTTTGGCCCCAAAACTGCCTTCAAATGACAAAGCATGCTCTAATATGTACATCTGGGCTGGTCGGAGGTTGTTTGGAGGCGTTTCCAGCAAGTTTTGAGCACTTTTAAAATTTGGTCAAATTTGAGCCGACCTGTCGAAAAATCTCATTTTTGGCCACGTCAGGTTTTGGCCCCAAAACTGCCTTCAAATGAAAAACTAGGCTCTAATATGTACATCTGGGATGGTCGGAGGTTGTTTGGAGGCGTTTCCAGCAAGTTTTGAGCACTTTTAAAATTTGGTCAAATTTGAGCCGAAACGACAGGGCCGGACCTGTCGAAAAATCTCATTTTTGGCCACGTCAGGTTTTGGCCCCAAAACTGCCTTCAAATGAAAAATTAGGCTCTAATATGTACATCTGGGCTGGTCGGAGGTTGTTTGGAGGCGTTTCCAGCAAGTTTGGAGCACTTTTAAAATTTGGTCAAATTTGAGCCGAAACGACAGGGCCGGACCTGTCGAAAAATCTCATTTGTGGCCACGTCAGGGTTTGGCCCCAAAACTGCCTTCAAATGAAAAACTAGGCTCTAATATGTACATCTGGGCTGGTCGGAGGTTGTTTGGAGGCGTTTCCAGCAAGTTTTGAGCACTTTGAAAATTTGGTCAAATTTGAGCCGAAACGACAGGGCCGGACCTGTCGAAAAATCTCATTTTTGGCCACGTCAGGTTTTGGCCCCAAAACTTCCTTCAAATAACAAAGCATGCTCTAATATGTACATCTGGGCTGGTCGGAGGTTGTTTGGAGGCGTTTCCCGCAAGTTTGGAGCACTTTTAAAATTTGGTCAAATTTGAGCCGAAACGACAGGGCCGGACCTGTCGAAAAATCTCATTTTTGGCCACGTCAGGGTTTGGCCCCAAAACTGCGTTCAAATGACAAAGCATGCTCTAATATGTACATCTGGGCTGGTCGGAGGTTGTTTGGAGGCGTTTCCAGCAAGTTTTGAGCACTTTTAAAATTTGGTCAAATTTGAGCCGAAACGACAGGGCCGGACCTGTCGAAAAATCTCATTTTTGGCCACGTCAGGTTTTGGCCCCAAAACTGCCTTCAAATGAAAAACTAGGCTCTAATATGTACATCTGGGCTGGTCGGACGTTGTTTGGAGGCGTTTCCAGCAAGTTTTGAGCACTTTGAAAATTTGGTCACATTTGAGCTGAAACGACAGGGCCGGACCTGTCGAAAAATCTCATTTTTGGCCACGTCAGGTTTTGGCCCCAAAACTGCCTTCAAATAAAAAACTAGGCTCTAATATGTACATCTGGGCTGGTCGGAGGTTGTTTGGAGGCGTTTCCAGCAAGTTTTGAGCACTTTGAAAATTTGGTCAAATTTGAGCCGAAACGACAGGGCCGGACCTGTCGAAAAATCTCATTTTTGGCCACGTCAGGTTTTGGCCCCAAAACTGCCTTCAAATGAAAAACTAGGCTCTAATATGTACATCTGGGCTGGTCGGAGGTTGTTTGGAGGCGTTTCCAGCAAGTTTGGAGCACTTTTAAAATTTGGTCAAATTTGAGCCGAAACGACAGGGCCGGACCTGTCGAAAAATCTCATTTTGGGCCACGTCAGGTTTTGGCCCCAAAACTGCCTTCAAATGAAAAACTAGGCTCTAATATGTACATCTGGGCTGGTTGGAGGTTGTTTGGAGGCATTTCCAGCAAGTTTTGAGCACTTTTAAAATTTGGTCAAATTTGAGCCGAAACGACAGGGCCGGACCTGTCGAAAAATCTCCTTTTTGGCCACGTCAGGTTTTGGCCCCAAAACTGCCTTCAAATGAAAAACTAGGCTTTAATATGTACATCTGGGCTGGTCGGAGGTTGTTTGGAGGCGTTTCCAGCAAGTTTGGAGCACTTTTAAAATTTGGTCAAATTTGAGTCGAAACGACAGGGCCGGACCTGTCGAAAAATCTCATTTTTGGCCACGTCAGGGTTTGGCCCCAAAACTGCCTTCAAATGACAACGCATGCTCTAATATGTACATCTGGGCTGGTCGGAGGTTGTTTGGAGGCGTTTCCAGCAAGTTTTGAGCACTTTTAAAATTTGGTTAAATTTGAGCCGAAACGACAGGGCCGGACCTGTCGAAAAATCTCATTTTTGGCCACGTCAGGGTTTGGCCCCAAAACTGCCTTCAAATGACAAAGCATGCTCTAATATGTACATCTGGGCTGGTCGGAGGTTGTTTGGAGGCGTTTCCAGCAAGTTTTGAGCACTTTTAAAATTTGGTCAAATTTGAGCCGACCTGTCGAAAAATCTCATTTTTGGCCACGTCAGGTTTTGGCCCCAAAACTGCCTTCAAATAACAAAGCATGCTCTAATATGTACATCTGGGCTGGTCGGAGGTTGTTTGGAGGCGTTTCCAGCAAGTTTGGAGCACTTTTAAAATTTGGTCAAATTTGAGTTGAAACGACAGGGCCGGACCTGTCGAAAAATCTCATTTTGGGCCACGTCAGGTTTTGGCCCCAAAACTGCCTTCAAATGAAAAACTAGGCTCTAATATGTACATCTGGGCTGGTTGGAGGTTGTTTGGAGGCATTTCCAGCAAGTTTTGAGCACTTTTAAAATTTGGTCAAATTTGAGCCGAAACGACAGGGCCGGACCTGTCGAAAAATCTCCTTTTTGGCCACGTCAGGTTTTGGCCCCAAAACTGCCTTCAAATGAAAAACTAGGCTTTAATATGTACATCTGGGCTGGTCGGAGGTTGTTTGGAGGCGTTTCCAGCAAGTTTGGAGCACTTTTAAAATTTGGTCAAATTTGAGCCGAAACGACAGGGCCGGACCTGTCGAAAAATCTCATTTTTGGCCACGTCAGGGTTTGGCCCCAAAACTGCGTTCAAATGACAATGCATGCTCTAATATGTACATCTGGGCTGGTCGGAGGTTGTTTGGAGGCGTTTCCAGCAAGTTTTGAGCACTTTTAAAATTTGGTTAAATTTGAGCCGAAACGACAGGGCCGGACCTGTCGAAAAATCTCATTTTTGGCCACGTCAGGGTTTGGCCCCAAAACTGCCTTCAAATGACAAAGCATGCTCTAATATGTACATCTGGGCTGGTCGGAGGTTGTTTGGAGGCGTTTCCAGCAAGTTTTGAGCACTTTCAAAATTTGGTCAAATTTGAGCCGACCTGTCGAAAAATCTCATTTTTGGCCACGTCAGGTTTTGGCCCCAAAACTGCCTTCAAATAACAAAGCATGCTCTAATATGTACATCTGGGCTGGTCGGAGGTTGTTTGGAGGCGTTTCCAGCAAGTTTGGAGCACTTTTAAAATTTGGTCAAATTTGAGCCGAAACGACAGGGCCGGACCTGTCGAAAAATCTCATTTTTGGCCACGTCAGGTTTTGGCCCCAAAACTGCCTTCAAATGAAAAACTAGGCTCTAATATGTACATCTGGGCTGGTCGGAGGTTGTTTGGAGGCGTTTCCAGCAAGTTTGGAGCACTTTTAAAATTTGGTCAAATTTGAGCCGAAACGACAGGGCCGGACCTGTCGAAAAATCTCATTTTTGGCCACGTCAGGTTTTGGCCCCAAAACTGCCTTCAAATGACAAAGCATGCTCTAATATGTACATCTGGGCTGGTTGGAGGTTGTTTGGAGGCATTTCCAGCAAGTTTTGAGCACTTTTAAAATTTGGTCAAATTTGAGCCGAAACGACAGGGCCGGACCTGTCGAAAAATCTCCTTTTTGGCCACGTCAGGTTTTGGCCCCAAAACTGCCTTCAAATGAAAAACTAGGCTTTAATATGTACATCTGGGCTGGTCGGAGGTTGTTTGGAGGCGTTTCCAGCAAGTTTGGAGCACTTTTAAAATTTGGTCAAATTTGAGCCGAAACGACAGGGCCGGACCTGTCGAAAAATCTCATTTTTGGCCACGTCAGGGTTTGGCCCCAAAACTGCCTTCAAATGACAACGCATGCTCTAATATGTACATCTGGGCTGGTCGGAGGTTGTTTGGAGGCGTTTCCAGCAAGTTTTGAGCACTTTTAAAATTTGGTTAAATTTGAGCCGAAACGACAGGGCCGGACCTGTCGAAAAATCTCATTTTTGGCCACGTCAGGGTTTGGCCCCAAAACTGCCTTCAAATGACAAAGCATGCTCTAATATGTACATCTGGGCTGGTCGGAGGTTGTTTGGAGGCGTTTCCAGCAAGTTTTGAGCACTTTGAAAATTTGGTCAAATTTGAGCCGACCTGTCGAAAAATCTCATTTTTGGCCACGTCAGGTTTTGGCCCCAAAACTGCCTTCAAATAACAAAGCATGCTCTAATATGTACATCTGGGCTGGTCGGAGGTTGTTTGGAGGCGTTTCCAGCAAGTTTGGAGCACTTTTAAAATTTGGTCAAATTTGAGCCGAAACGACAGGGCCGGACCTGTCGAAAAATCTCATTTTTGGCCACGTCAGGTTTTGGCCCCAAAACTGCCTTCAAATGAAAAACTAGGCTCTAATATGTACATCTGGGCTGGTCGGAGGTTGTTTGGAGGCGTTTCCAGCAAGTTTGGAGCACTTTTAAAATTTGGTCAAATTTGAGCCGAAACGACAGGGCCGGACCTGTCGAAAAATCTCATTTTTGGCCACGTCAGGTTTTGGCCCCAAAACTTCCTTCAAATGAAAAACTAGGCTCTAATATGTACATCTGGGCTGGTCGGAGGTTGTTTGGAGGCGTTTCCAGCAAGTTTGGAGCACTTTTAAAATTTGGTCAAATTTGAGCCGAAACGACAGGGCCGGACCTGTCGAAAAATCTCATTTTTGGCCACGTCAGGTTTTGGCCCCAAAACTGCCTTCAAATGAAAAACTAGGCTCTAATATGTACATCTGGGCTGGTCGGAGGTTGTTTGGAGGCGTTTCCAGCAAGTTTGGAGCACTTTTAAAATTTGGTCAAATTTGAGCCGAAACGACAGGGCCGGACCTGTCGAAAAATCTCATTTTTGGCCACGTCAGGTTTTGGCCCCAAAACTTCCTTCAAATGAAAAACTAGGCTCTAATATGTACATCTGGGCTGGTCGGAGGTTGTTTGGAGGCGTTTCCAGCAAGTTTTGAGCACTTTTAAAATTTGGTCAAATTTGAGCCGAAACGACAGGGCCGGACCTGTCGAAAAATCTCATTTTTGGCCACGTCAGGTTTTGGCCCCAAAACTGCCTTCAAATGAAAAACTAGGCTCTAATATGTACATCTGGGCTGGTCGGAGGTTGTTTGGAGGCGTTTCCAGCAAGTTTTGAGCACTTTTAAAATTTGGTCAAATTTGAGCCGAAACGACAGGGCCGGACCTGTCGAAAAATCTCATTTTTGGCCACGTCAGGTTTTGGCCCCAAAACTGCCTCCAAATGAAAAACTAGGCTCTAATATGTACATCTGGGCTGGTCAGAGGTTGTTTGGTGGCGTTTCCAGCAAGTTTTGAGCACTTTGAAAATTTGGTCAAATTTGAGCCGAAACGACAGGGCCGGACCTGTCGAAAAATCTCATTTTTGGCCATGTCAGGTTTTGGCCCCAAAACTGCCTTCAAATGACAACGCATGCTCTAATATGTACATCTGGGCTGGTCGGAGGTTGTTTGGAGGCGTTTCCAGCAAGTTTTGAGCACTTTTAAAATTTGGTCAAATTTGAGCCGAAACGACAGGGCCGGACCTGTCGAAAAATCTCATTTTTGGCCACGTCAGGTTTTGGCCCCAAAACTGCCTTCAAATGAAAAACTAGGCTTTAATATGTACATCTGGGCTGGTCGGAGGTTGTTTGGAGGCGTTTCCAGCAAGTTTGGAGCACTTTTAAAATTTGGTCAAATTTGAGCCGAAACGACAGAGCCGGACCTGTCGAAAAATCTCATTTTTGGCCACATCAGGTTTTGGCCCCAAAACTGCCTTCAAATGAAAAACTAGGCTCTAATATGTACATCTGGGCTGGTCAGAGGTTGTTTGGTGGCGTTTCCAGCAAGTTTTGAGCACTTTGAAAATTTGGTCAAATTTGAGCCGAAACGACAGGGCCGGACCTGTCGAAAAATCTCATTTTTGGCCATATCAGGTTTTGGCCCCAAAACTGCCTTCAAATGACAACGCATGCTCTAATATGTACATCTGGGCTGGTCGGAGGTTGTTTGGAGGCGTTTCCAGCAAGTTTTGAGCACTTTTAAAATTTGGTCAAATTTGAGCCGAAACGACAGGGCCGGACCTGTCGAAAAATCTCATTTTTGGCCACGTCAGGGTTTGGCCCCAAAACTGCCTTCAAATGACAAAGCATGCTCTAATATGTACATCTGGGCTGGTCGGAGGTTGTTTGGAGGCGTTTCCAGCAAGTTTTGAGCACTTTTAAAATTTGGTCAAATTTGAGCCGACCTGTCGAAAAATCTCATTTTTGGCCACGTCAGGTTTTGGCCCCAAAACTGCCTTCAAATAACAAAGCATGCTCTAATATGTACATCTGGGCTGGTCGGAGGTTGTTTGGAGGCGTTTCCCGCAAGTTTGGAGCACTTTTAAAATTTGGTCAAATTTGAGCCGAAACGACAGGGCCGGACCTGTCGAAAAATCTCATTTTTGGCCACGTCAGGGTTTGGCCCCAAAACTGCGTTCAAATGACAAAGCATGCTCTAATATGTACATCTGGGCTGGTCGGAGGTTGTTTGGAGGCGTTTCCAGCAAGTTTTGAGCACTTTTAAAATTTGGTCAAATTTGAGCCGAAACGACAGGGCCGGACCTGTCGAAAAATCTCATTTTTGGCCACGTCAGGTTTTGGCCCCAAAACTGCCTTCAAATGAAAAACTAGGCTCTAATATGTACATCTGGGCTGGTCGGACGTTGTTTGGAGGCGTTTCCAGCAAGTTTTGAGCACTTTGAAAATTTGGTCACATTTGAGCTGAAACGACAGGGCCGGACCTGTCGAAAAATCTCATTTTTGGCCACGTCAGGTTTTGGCCCCAAAACTGCCTTCAAATAAAAAACTAGGCTCTAATATGTACATCTGGGCTGGTCGGAGGTTGTTTGGAGGCGTTTCCAGCAAGTTTTGAGCACTTTGAAAATTTGGTCAAATTTGAGCCGAAACGACAGGGCCGGACCTGTCGAAAAATCTCATTTTTGGCCACGTCAGGTTTTGGCCCCAAAACTGCCTTCAAATGAAAAACTAGGCTCTAATATGTACATCTGGGCTGGTCGGAGGTTGTTTGGAGGCGTTTCCAGCAAGTTTGGAGCACTTTTAAAATTTGGTCAAATTTGAGCCGAAACGACAGGGCCGGACCTGTCGAAAAATCTCATTTTTGGCCACGTCAGGTTTTGGCCCCAAAACTGCCTTCAAATGACAAAGCATGCTCTAATATGTACATCTGGGCTGGTCGGAGGTTGTTTGGAGGCGTTTCCAGCAAGTTTTGAGCACTTTTAAAATTTGGTCAAATTTGAGCCGAAACGACAGGGCCGGACCTGTCGAAAAATCTCATTTTGGGCCACGTCAGGTTTTGGCCCCAAAACTGCCTTCAAATGAAAAACTAGGCTCTAATATGTACATCTGGGCTGGTTGGAGGTTGTTTGGAGGCATTTCCAGCAAGTTTTGAGCACTTTTAAAATTTGGTCAAATTTGAGCCGAAACGACAGGGCCGGACCTGTCGAAAAATCTCCTTTTTGGCCACGTCAGGTTTTGGCCCCAAAACTGCCTTCAAATGAAAAACTAGGCTTTAATATGTACATCTGGGCTGGTCGGAGGTTGTTTGGAGGCGTTTCCAGCAAGTTTGGAGCACTTTTAAAATTTGGTCAAATTTGAGTCGAAACGACAGGGCCGGACCTGTCGAAAAATCTCATTTTTGGCCACGTCAGGGTTTGGCCCCAAAACTGCCTTCAAATGACAACGCATGCTCTAATATGTACATCTGGGCTGGTCGGAGGTTGTTTGGAGGCGTTTCCAGCAAGTTTTGAGCACTTTTAAAATTTGGTTAAATTTGAGCCGAAACGACAGGGCCGGACCTGTCGAAAAATCTCATTTTTGGCCACGTCAGGGTTTGGCCCCAAAACTGCCTTCAAATGACAAAGCATGCTCTAATATGTACATCTGGGCTGGTCGGAGGTTGTTTGGAGGCGTTTCCAGCAAGTTTTGAGCACTTTTAAAATTTGGTCAAATTTGAGCCGACCTGTCGAAAAATCTCATTTTTGGCCACGTCAGGTTTTGGCCCCAAAACTGCCTTCAAATAACAAAGCATGCTCTAATATGTACATCTGGGCTGGTCGGAGGTTGTTTGGAGGCGTTTCCAGCAAGTTTGGAGCACTTTTAAAATTTGGTCAAATTTGAGCCGAAACGACAGGGCCGGACCTGTCGAAAAATCTCATTTTGGGCCACGTCAGGTTTTGGCCCCAAAACTGCCTTCAAATGAAAAACTAGGCTCTAATATGTACATCTGGGCTGGTTGGAGGTTGTTTGGAGGCATTTCCAGCAAGTTTTGAGCACTTTTAAAATTTGGTCAAATTTGAGCCGAAACGACAGGGCCGGACCTGTCGAAAAATCTCCTTTTTGGCCACGTCAGGTTTTGGCCCCAAAACTGCCTTCAAATGAAAAACTAGGCTTTAATATGTACATCTGGGCTGGTCGGAGGTTGTTTGGAGGCGTTTCCAGCAAGTTTGGAGCACTTTTAAAATTTGGTCAAATTTGAGCCGAAACGACAGGGCCGGACCTGTCGAAAAATCTCATTTTTGGCCACGTCAGGGTTTGGCCCCAAAACTGCCTTCAAATGACAATGCATGCTCTAATATGTACATCTGGGCTGGTCGGAGGTTGTTTGGAGGCGTTTCCAGCAAGTTTTGAGCACTTTTAAAATTTGGTTAAATTTGAGCCGAAACGACAGGGCCGGACCTGTCGAAAAATCTCATTTTTGGCCACGTCAGGGTTTGGCCCCAAAACTGCCTTCAAATGACAAAGCATGCTCTAATATGTACATCTGGGCTGGTCGGAGGTTGTTTGGAGGCGTTTCCAGCAAGTTTTGAGCACTTTCAAAATTTGGTCAAATTTGAGCCGACCTGTCGAAAAATCTCATTTTTGGCCACGTCAGGTTTTGGCCCCAAAACTGCCTTCAAATAACAAAGCATGCTCTAATATGTACATCTGGGCTGGTCGGAGGTTGTTTGGAGGCGTTTCCAGCAAGTTTGGAGCACTTTTAAAATTTGGTCAAATTTGAGCCGAAACGACAGGGCCGGACCTGTCGAAAAATCTCATTTTTGGCCACGTCAGGTTTTGGCCCCAAAACTGCCTTCAAATGAAAAACTAGGCTCTAATATGTACATCTGGGCTGGTCGGAGGTTGTTTGGAGGCGTTTCCAGCAAGTTTGGAGCACTTTTAAAATTTGGTCAAATTTGAGCCGAAACGACAGGGCCGGACCTGTCGAAAAATCTCATTTTTGGCCACGTCAGGTTTTGGCCCCAAAACTGCCTTCAAATGACAAAGCATGCTCTAATATGTACATCTGGGCTGGTTGGAGGTTGTTTGGAGGCATTTCCAGCAAGTTTTGAGCACTTTTAAAATTTGGTCAAATTTGAGCCGAAACGACAGGGCCGGACCTGTCGAAAAATCTCATTTTTGGCCACGTCAGGGTTTGGCCCCAAAACTGCCTTCAAATGACAACGCATGCTCTAATATGTACATCTGGGCTGGTCGGAGGTTGTTTGGAGGCGTTTCCAGCAAGTTTTGAGCACTTTTAAAATTTGGTTAAATTTGAGCCGAAACGACAGGGCCGGACCTGTCGAAAAATCTCATTTTTGGCCACGTCAGGGTTTGGCCCCAAAACTGCCTTCAAATGACAAAGCATGCTCTAATATGTACATCTGGGCTGGTCGGAGGTTGTTTGGAGGCGTTTCCAGCAAGTTTTGAGCACTTTTAAAATTTGGTCAAATTTGAGCCGACCTGTCGAAAAATCTCATTTTTGGCCACGTCAGGTTTTGGCCCCAAAACTGCCTTCAAATAACAAAGCATGCTCTAATATGTACATCTGGGCTGGTCGGAGGTTGTTTGGAGGCGTTTCCAGCAAGTTTGGAGCACTTTTAAAATTTGGTCAAATTTGAGCCGAAACGACAGGGCCGGACCTGTCGAAAAATCTCATTTTTGGCCACGTCAGGTTTTGGCCCCAAAACTGCCTTCAAATGAAAAACTAGGCTCTAATATGTACATCTGGGCTGGTCGGAGGTTGTTTGGAGGCGTTTCCAGCAAGTTTGGAGCACTTTTAAAATTTGGTCAAATTTGAGCCGAAACGACAGGGCCGGACCTGTCGAAAAATCTCATTTTTGGCCACGTCAGGTTTTGGCCCCAAAACTTCCTTCAAATGAAAAACTAGGCTCTAATATGTACATCTGGGCTGGTCGGAGGTTGTTTGGAGGCGTTTCCAGCAAGTTTGGAGCACTTTTAAAATTTGGTCAAATTTGAGCCGAAACGACAGGGCCGGACCTGTCGAAAAATCTCATTTTTGGCCACGTCAGGTTTTGGCCCCAAAACTGCCTTCAAATGAAAAACTAGGCTCTAATATGTACATCTGGGCTGGTCGGAGGTTGTTTGGAGGCGTTTCCAGCAAGTTTGGAGCACTTTTAAAATTTGGTCAAATTTGAGCCGAAACGACAGGGCCGGACCTGTCGAAAAATCTCATTTTTGGCCACGTCAGGTTTTGGCCCCAAAACTTCCTTCAAATGAAAAACTAGGCTCTAATATGTACATCTGGGCTGGTCGGAGGTTGTTTGGAGGCGTTTCCAGCAAGTTTTGAGCACTTTTAAAATTTGGTCAAATTTGAGCCGAAACGACAGGGCCGGACCTGTCGAAAAATCTCATTTTTGGCCACGTCAGGTTTTGGCCCCAAAACTGCCTTCAAATGAAAAACTAGGCTCTAATATGTACATCTGGGCTGGTCGGAGGTTGTTTGGAGGCGTTTCCAGCAAGTTTTGAGCACTTTTAAAATTTGGTCAAATTTGAGCCGAAACGACAGGGCCGGACCTGTCGAAAAATCTCATTTTTGGCCACGTCAGGTTTTGGCCCCAAAACTGCCTCCAAATGAAAAACTAGGCTCTAATATGTACATCTGGGCTGGTCAGAGGTTGTTTGGTGGCGTTTCCAGCAAGTTTTGAGCACTTTGAAAATTTGGTCAAATTTGAGCCGAAACGACAGGGCCGGACCTGTCGAAAAATCTCATTTTTGGCCATGTCAGGTTTTGGCCCCAAAACTGCCTTCAAATGACAACGCATGCTCTAATATGTACATCTGGGCTGGTCGGAGGTTGTTTGGAGGCGTTTCCAGCAAGTTTTGAGCACTTTTAAAATTTGGTCAAATTTGAGCCGAAACGACAGGGCCGGACCTGTCGAAAAATCTCATTTTTGGCCACGTCAGGTTTTGGCCCCAAAACTGCCTTCAAATGAAAAACTAGGCTTTAATATGTACATCTGGGCTGGTCGGAGGTTGTTTGGAGGCGTTTCCAGCAAGTTTGGAGCACTTTTAAAATTTGGTCAAATTTGAGCCGAAACGACAGAGCCGGACCTGTCGAAAAATCTCATTTTTGGCCACATCAGGTTTTGGCCCCAAAACTGCCTTCAAATGAAAAACTAGGCTCTAATATGTACATCTGGGCTGGTCAGAGGTTGTTTGGTGGCGTTTCCAGCAAGTTTTGAGCACTTTGAAAATTTGGTCAAATTTGAGCCGAAACGACAGGGCCGGACCTGTCGAAAAATCTCATTTTTGGCCATATCAGGTTTTGGCCCCAAAACTGCCTTCAAATGACAACGCATGCTCTAATATGTACATCTGGGCTGGTCGGAGGTTGTTTGGAGGCGTTTCCAGCAAGTTTTGAGCACTTTTAAAATTTGGTCAAATTTGAGCCGAAACGACAGGGCCGGACCTGTCGAAAAATCTCATTTTTGGCCACGTCAGGGTTTGGCCCCAAAACTGCCTTCAAATGACAAAGCATGCTCTAATATGTACATCTGGGCTGGTCGGAGGTTGTTTGGAGGCGTTTCCAGCAAGTTTTGAGCACTTTTAAAATTTGGTCAAATTTGAGCCGACCTGTCGAAAAATCTCATTTTTGGCCACGTCAGGTTTTGGCCCCAAAACTGCCTTCAAATAACAAAGCATGCTCTAATATGTACATCTGGGCTGGTCGGAGGTTGTTTGGAGGCGTTTCCCGCAAGTTTGGAGCACTTTTAAAATTTGGTCAAATTTGAGCCGAAACGACAGGGCCGGACCTGTCGAAAAATCTCATTTTTGGCCACGTCAGGGTTTGGCCCCAAAACTGCGTTCAAATGACAAAGCATGCTCTAATATGTACATCTGGGCTGGTCGGAGGTTGTTTGGAGGCGTTTCCAGCAAGTTTTGAGCACTTTTAAAATTTGGTCAAATTTGAGCCGAAACGACAGGGCCGGACCTGTCGAAAAATCTCATTTTTGGCCACGTCAGGTTTTGGCCCCAAAACTGCCTTCAAATGAAAAACTAGGCTCTAATATGTACATCTGGGCTGGTCGGACGTTGTTTGGAGGCGTTTCCAGCAAGTTTTGAGCACTTTGAAAATTTGGTCACATTTGAGCTGAAACGACAGGGCCGGACCTGTCGAAAAATCTCATTTTTGGCCACGTCAGGTTTTGGCCCCAAAACTGCCTTCAAATAAAAAACTAGGCTCTAATATGTACATCTGGGCTGGTCGGAGGTTGTTTGGTGGCGTTTCCAGCAAGTTTTGAGCACTTTGAAAATTTGGTCAAATTTGAGCCGAAACGACAGGGCCGGACCTGTCGAAAAATCTCATTTTTGGCCATGTCAGGTTTTGGCCCCAAAACTGCCTTCAAATGACAACGCATGCTCTAATATGTACATCTGGGCTGGTCGGAGGTTGTTTGGAGGCGTTTCCAGCAAGTTTTGAGCACTTTGAAAATTTGGTCAAATTTGAGCCGAAACGACAGGGCCGGACCTGTCGAAAAATCTCATTTTTGGCCACGTCAGGTTTTGGCCCCAAAACTGCCTTCAAATGAAAAACTAGGCTTTAATATGTACATCTGGGCTGGTCGGAGGTTGTTTGGAGGCGTTTCCAGCAAGTTTGGAGCACTTTTAAAATTTGGTCAAATTTGAGCCGAAACGACAGGGCCGGACCTGTCGAAAAATCTCATTTTTGGCCACGTCAGGGTTTGGCCCCAAAACTGCCTTCAAATGAAAAACTAGGCTCTAATATGTACATCTGGGCTGGTCGGAGGTTGTTTGGAGGCGTTTCCAGCAAGTTTTGAGCACTTTTAAAATTTGGTCAAATTTGAGCCGAAACGACAGAGCCGGACCTGTCGAAAAATCTCATTTTTGGCCACATCAGGTTTTGGCCCCAAAACTGCCTTCAAATGAAAAACTAGGCTCTAATATGTACATCTGGGCTGGTCAGAGGTTGTTTGGTGGCGTTTCCAGCAAGTTTTGAGCACTTTGAAAATTTGGTCAAATTTGAGCCGAAACGACAGGGCCGGACCTGTCGAAAAATCTCATTTTTGGCCATATCAGGTTTTGGCCCCAAAACTGCCTTCAAATGACAACGCATGCTCTAATATGTACATCTGGGCTGGTCGGAGGTTGTTTGGAGGCGTTTCCAGCAAGTTTTGAGCACTTTTAAAATTTGGTTAAATTTGAGCCGAAACGACAGGGCCGGACCTGTCGAAAAATCTCATTTTTGGCCACGTCAGGGTTTGGCCCCAAAACTGCCTTCAAATAACAAAGCATGCTCTAATATGTACATCTGGGCTGGTCGGAGGTTGTTTGGAGGCGTTTCCAGCAAGTTTTGAGCACTTTTAAAATTTGGTCAAATTTGAGCCGACCTGTCGAAAAATCTCATTTTTGGCCACGTCAGGTTTTGGCCCCAAAACTGCCTTCAAATGAAAAACTAGGCTCTAATATGTACATCTGGGCTGGTCGGAGGTTGTTTGGAGGCGTTTCCAGCAAGTTTGGAGCACTTTTTAAATTTGGTCAAATTTGAGCCAAAACGACAGGGCCGGACCTGTCGAAAAATCTCATTTTTGGCCACGTCAGGTTTTGGCCCCAAAACTGCCTTCAAATGAAAAACTAGGCTCTAATATGTACATCTGGGCTGGTCGGAGGTTGTTTGGAGGCGTTTCCAGCAAGTTTGGAGCACTTTTAAAATTTGGTCAAATTTGAGCCGAAACGACAGGGCCGGACCTGTCGAAAAATCTCATTTTTGGCCACGTCAGGTTTTGGCCCCAAAACTTCCTTCAAATGAAAAACTAGGCTCTAATATGTACATCTGGGCTGGTCGGAGGTTGTTTGGAGGCGTTTCCAGCAAGTTTTGAGCACTTTTAAAATTTGGTCAAATTTGAGCCGAAACGACAGGGCCGGACCTGTCGAAAAATCTCATTTTTGGCCACGTCAGGGTTTGGCCCCAAAACTGCCTTCAAATGAAAAACTAGGCTCTAATATGTACATCTGGGCTGGTCGGAGGTTGTTTGGAGGCGTTTCCAGCAAGTTTTGAGCACTTTTAAAATTTGGTCAAATTTGAGCCGAAACGACAGGGCCGGACCTGTCGAAAAATCTCATTTTTGGCCATGTCAGGTTTTGGCCCCAAAACTGCCTTCAAATGACAACGCATGCTCTAATATGTACATCTGGGCTGGTCGGAGGTTGTTTGGAGGCGTTTCCAACAAGTTTTGAGCACTTTTAAAATTTGGTCAAATTTGAGCCGAAACGACAGGGCCGGACCTGTCGAAAAATCTCATTTTTGGCCACGTCAGGTTTTGGCCCCAAAACTGCCTTCAAATGAAAAACTAGGCTTTAATATGTACATCTGGGCTGGTCGGAGGTTGTTTGGAGGCGTTTCCAGCAAGTTTGGAGCACTTTTAAAATTTGGTCAAATTTGAGCCGAAACGACAGGGCCGGACCTGTCGAAAAATCTCATTTTTGGCCACGTCAGGGTTTGGCCCCAAAACTGCCTTCAAATGAAAAACTAGGCTCTAATATGTACATCTGGGCTGGTCGGAGGTTGTTTGGAGGCGTTTCCAGCAAGTTTTGAGCACTTTTAAAATTTGGTCAAATTTGAGCCGAAACGACAGAGCCGGACCTGTCGAAAAATCTCATTTTTGGCCACATCAGGTTTTGGCCCCAAAACTGCCTTCAAATGAAAAACTAGGCTCTAATATGTACATCTGGGCTGGTCAGAGGTTGTTTGGTGGCGTTTCCAGCAAGTTTTGAGCACTTTGAAAATTTGGTCAAATTTGAGCCGAAACGACAGGGCCGGACCTGTCGAAAAATCTCATTTTTGGCCATATCAGGTTTTGGCCCCAAAACTGCCTTCAAATGACAACGCATGCTCTAATATGTACATCTGGGCTGGTCGGAGGTTGTTTGGAGGCGTTTCCAGCAAGTTTTGAGCACTTTTAAAATTTGGTTAAATTTGAGCCGAAACGACAGGGCCGGACCTGTCGAAAAATCTCATTTTTGGCCACATCAGGGTTTGGCCCCAAAACTGCCTTCAAATGACAAAGCATGCTCTAATATGTACATCTGGGCTGGTCGGAGGTTGTTTGGAGGCGTTTCCAGCAAGTTTTGAGCACTTTTAAAATTTGGTCAAATTTGAGCCGACCTGTCGAAAAATCTCATTTTTGGCCACGTCAGGTTTTGGCCCCAAAACTGCCTTCAAATAACAAAGCATGCTCTAATATGTACATCTGGGCTGGTCGGAGGTTGTTTGGAGGCGTTTCCAGCAAGTTTGGAGCACTTTTAAAATTTGGTCAAATTTGAGCCGAAACGACAGGGCCGGACCTGTCGAAAAATCTCATTTTTGGCCACGTCAGGTTTTGGCCCCAAAACTGCCTTCAAATGAAAAACTAGGCTCTAATATGTACATCTGGGCTGGTCGGAGGTTGTTTGGAGGCGTTTCCAGCAAGTTTGGAGCACTTTTAAAATTTGGTCAAATTTGAGCCGAAACGACAGGGCCGGACCTGTCGAAAAATCTCATTTTTGGCCACGTCAGGTTTTGGCCCCAAAACTTCCTTCAAATGAAAAACTAGGCTCTAATATGTACATCTGGGCTGGTCGGAGGTTGTTTGGAGGCGTTTCCAGCAAGTTTTGAGCACTTTTAAAATTTGGTCAAATTTGAGCCGAAACGACAGGGCCGGACCTGTCGAAAAATCTCATTTTTGGCCACGTCAGGGTTTGGCCCCAAAACTGCCTTCAAATGAAAAACTAGGCTCTAATATGTACATCTGGGCTGGTCGGAGGTTGTTTGGAGGCGTTTCCAGCAAGTTTTGAGCACTTTTAAAATTTGGTCAAATTTGAGCCGAAACGACAGGGCCGGACCTGTCGAAAAATCTCATTTTTGGCCACGTCAGGTTTTGGCCCCAAAACTGCCTCCAAATGAAAAACTAGGCTCTAATATGTACATCTGGGCTGGTCAGAGGTTGTTTGGTGGCGTTTCCAGCAAGTTTTGAGCACTTTGAAAATTTGGTCAAATTTGAGCCGAAACGACAGGGCCGGACCTGTCGATAAATCTCATTTTTGGCCACGTCAGGGTTTGGCCCCAAAACTGCCTTCAAATGACAAAGCATGCTCTAATATGTACATCTGGGCTGGTCGGAGGTTGTTTGGAGGCGTTTCCAGCAAGTTTTGAGCACTTTTAAAATTTGGTCAAATTTGAGCCGACCTGTCGAAAAATCTCATTTTTGGCCATGTCAGGTTTTGGCCCCAAAACTGCCTTCAAATGACAACGCATGCTCTAATATGTACATCTGGGCTGGTCGGAGGTTGTTTGGAGGCGTTTCCAGCAAGTTTTGAGCACTTTTAAAATTTGGTTAAATTTGAGCCGAAACGACAGGGCCGGACCTGTCGAAAAATCTCATTTTTGGCCACGTCAGGGTTTGGCCCCAAAACTGCCTTCAAATGACAAAGCATGCTCTAATATGTACATCTGGGCTGGTCGGAGGTTGTTTGGAGGCGTTTCCAGCAAGTTTTGAGCACTTTTAAAATTTGGTCAAATTTGAGCCGACCTGTCGAAAAATCTCATTTTTGGCCACGTCAGGTTTTGGCCCCAAAACTGCCTTCAAATGAAAAACTAGGCTCTAATATGTACATCTGGGATGGTCGGAGGTTGTTTGGAGGCGTTTCCAGCAAGTTTTGAGCACTTTGAAAATTTGGTCAAATTTGAGCCGAAACGACAGGGCCGGACCTGTCGAAAAATCTCATTTTTGGCCACGTCAGGTTTTGGCCCCAAAACTGCCTTCAAATGAAAAATTAGGCTCTAATATGTACATCTGGGCTGGTCGGAGGTTGTTTGGAGGCGTTTCCAGCAAGTTTGGAGCACTTTTAAAATTTGGTCAAATTTGAGCCGAAACGACAGGGCCGGACCTGTCGAAAAATCTCATTTGTGGCCACGTCAGGGTTTGGCCCCAAAACTGCCTTCAAATGAAAAACTAGGCTCTAATATGTACATCTGGGCTGGTCGGAGGTTGTTTGGAGGCGTTTCCAGCAAGTTTTGAGCACTTTGAAAATTTGGTCAAATTTGAGCCGAAACGACAGGGCCGGACCTGTCGAAAAATCTCATTTTTGGCCACGTCAGGTTTTGGCCCCAAAACTGCCTTCAAATGAAAAATTAGGCTCTAATATGTACATCTGGGCTGGTCGGAGGTTGTTTGGAGGCGTTTCCAGCAAGTTTGGAGCACTTTTAAAATTTGGTCAAATTTGAGCCGAAACGACAGGGCCGGACCTGTCGAAAAATCTCATTTTTGGCCACGTCAGGTTTTGGCCCCAAAACTGCCTTCAAATGAAAAACTAGGCTCTAATATGTACATCTGGGCTGGTCAGAGGTTGTTTGGTGGCGTTTCCAGCAAGTTTTGAGCACTTGGAAAATTTGGTCAAATTTGAGCCGAAACGACAGGGCCGGACCTGTCGAAAAATCTCATTTTTGGCCATGTCAGGTTTTGGCCCCAAAACTGCCTTCAAATGACAACGCATGCTCTAATATGTACATCTGGGCTGGTCGGAGGTTGTTTGGAGGCGTTTCCAGCAAGTTTTGAGCACTTTTAAAATTTGGTTAAATTTGAGCCGAGACGACAGGGCCGGACCTGTCGAAAAATCTCCTTTTTGGCCACGTCAGGTTTTGGCCCCAAAACTGCCTTCAAATGAAAAACTAGGCTCTAATATGTACATCTGGGCTGGTCGGAGGTTGTTTAGAGGCGTTTCCAGCAAGTTTTGAGCAATTTGAAAATTTGGTCAAATTTGAGCCGAAACGACAGGGTCGAAACGACCTGTCGAAAAATCTCATTTTTGGCCACGTCAGGTTTTGGCCCCAAAACTGCCTTCAAATGAAAAACTAGGCTCTAATATGTACATCTGGGCTGGTTGGAGGTTGTTTGGAGGCGTTTCCAGCAAGTTTTGAGCACTTTGAAAATTTGGTCAAATTTGAGCCGAAACGACAGGGCCGGACCTGTCGAAAAATCTCATTTTTGGCCACGTCAGGTTTTGGCCCCAAAACTGCCTTCAAATGAAAAACTAGGCTCTAATATGTACATCTGGAACCACAGCCCATTTGTCGACAGGCCAATTCTGCAAAACCCACAGCGTGAGACTGGTGGCTGGATCTCACTTTCAGAGTCCTCCATTGGCCCTGGTGCTTCATTTCCAAGAGTCCTGAGCACCGAGCGTCTCCATTTATGAGACGCGCATCCGCCGCAGCTGAAAACACAGGGAGAGATGAAGCCTATACTCTGTGCTTATTAAAGCTACAGTAAGTCACTTTCTGGAGGTGGCTTGTCACTTGCATGATTCCATGGAAACAGACAGAATAAAAGTCATACTTCGGAACATTCTCCATGAAGATAGATAGGTTCTATGCCAAATGATGGAATATTATAGCTAAAGGAACAACATCTCCACAGAAATAAAGAGAAGGAGGCCCTGATCCAGGACAAGTAAGAGTCAGGTTTATGGAGGTGGAAGCCTGCTCAGAGTTAGGTAGTATGTTTTCAGTGCAATAAAAAGACAAAATGAATAAACATACTTTTATTTGAGTATAGCAAAAATACAGATTTACACTATGTAAATCAAAAATATTCCATACCCCCACCATAAAAACAAACAAATAAAACATAATTATCTTAAATTATTAGTACAAGGAAACACTGTACGAGAAAAAACATGGGTACTGGCATCACAACTGTCTTTTAGTTTTAACATTTTAGGTCCTACGCAAAATATGAATACAAATGTTCTGCTCACTTCAAAAATAAACAAACAAAAATATATTCTGTGTGAAAATGTCGTGTTTTGGAAAGAGGTTTTAAAATAAAATGCAATTAAATACAAAATTACAACATTATTAAAATATAAGAGATTACTCACAACTTGAGGCAGTTGGATCGGCGCGTTTTGCAATTGTGCTGGACATCAGAGCCCATATTAAAAACAGCAAAAGGCGCTTCATTGAACGCAATTATCATGAAAAACTGAACTAACCTGAAACAATCAGATGTTCCCACAGTAAGCCCAGGATGTATGGTATGGTCATTTATTAGAAGCAGTTTATCAGGGAGGTCAAAGGTCATGTTGACATGTTCTGAAGGTTCATGTGACCAGATTTAACAAAAAAACAGAAAAAAGGGTCAATCAATAAATATGTCTTTTGGTTTACAGTTTTTAACCATTTAAAAGTCAGTTTTAGATTATTACGCAAAATTAACGAGTTTTGACAGAATAAAATACTCCAGTGGAGTTTGCAATATTTTATTGTTTGGTGTATCCTGTTTGTCCGTTAACATGCTATCCCAATCAAATAAAGAAATAAATATAATTTATTTTCTGGGAGGAATTATCAGAGCTTGAGAGAGTTAAAATCAATCAATTTTGATCATTTTCTTTTTCAAAATTGCATATCGCACAATTGACTCCCGTTATATAAAACAACTGATTTGTTGGTTATAAAACCAAATGTCAAACACTTTTTGTGCTTTAGAAATATTAGATTTACAGACCTCCAATCAATCTGGCGTAATGGGAAAGATAAAGCTGTGGACCTATATCTCAATAGCAAAGTGCACATATGGCCTAAAACAAATGAGAAATCACTGCTATGGCCATTTTAGCCTTCTTCTCCAGGATAGTCATACAGAATTGATGCAGCCAGCTCAAGTGATGACCTGAGTGATTAAGTCATAGTGACGCAAATAATTCATGCATAAACAGGAATGTTTCACAACAAACAGTTTATTCCAACATTTTATAGAAAAGTAAATAAACATATAAAACAGCAGTAGATGGCCAGAAAGCCACAGGGTTAAAAATATGACATTAATAATAATTCATTTGTCTGATGAAAAAATGCCCTAAAATAGGCTTCAGTTGAGGTAAATTATTAAGTAAAGCAGTTTAAAAGTTTGTTGCTTTTTTTTTTTTTAAGTCCATAACCCTCAACTTCATAATGGCCAAACCATAGTATTTGATCTTTAACATAACTACAACAAGGCCCTAGTATACCATAACCATAAACAAGAATGAAATGCCTTAAATATGTGGAAACATACACTAGTATAGGGCTCACACACACACACACACACACACACGCACACGCACACGCACGCACGCACGCACACGCACGCACACACACACACACACACACACACACACACGCACAAATTCTGGCTTAAATTTTTCCATTTAGTTCATTCTAAAACTATTCAAGTAAGGTCATAATTTCTCTTTTTTATTTCTTATTTAATTTATACATTTTTTTATATAAAATACAACCACGTGTAGGAAGCTCAGACTTATGATGTTTAAGTTGATTTTTAAATTAAGTGAACAAGCCAACAGCAAATCGATCTAAACTTTGTTATGATCAGTGCCCATTAAAATACGCAATGTAAATACAAATAAGTGAAAAATTGAGCAAATATAAAGCATTTTGTTGTGTAATACTGCAAGCACCTTGACTTTAAGTATTTGCTGATAGCTGATATCTACCGATACTAGGGCAGATACTGAAATATAATTTATTTCCTTTAAACACACAGTGTATGGTTAAAAAAAAAAATAATAATAATAATAAACTGTGAATGTGTTTTATAACTGTTATTTATAATTTAAAGTAACTACAGAACAATTTTGAAAAATGTTACGTGGTGTTTTGGGGTTAACAGTTCAAACTAGCTGTTCTTAACACAGGGTTCACAGTCAGTTACCAGACCTTTAATATTCAGATTTTGCATATCTCCAAAACAATTGTTGTATCGTCTATTTTTGGGATTTCTCTCCTCTTCTCTCTCTAGGTCCCTCCTCTGCTCTGTTGCATACAGCTGATTGTCGATTGTTGGTGAGTCTTTAAATTACAGATCCAAGCGAAAGTCTTTCCACATTTGTTGCAGCTAAACGGCTTTTCTCCGGTATGAACACGCTGGTGTTTTTTCAAATTTCCTGCTTCAGAAAAACGCTTCCCACAAGTATCACATTTAAAAGGCCTTTCTCCCGTATGCACTCTTTGGTGAATTTCCAAATTTGACCAAGCAGGGAATAGTTTACCACAAAGTTTGCAAACATATTTTTTTCCTATTTTATATTTTTGTGAGTTTGAAGTTTGAATTATATGGTTTAAAGCTGTACTAGTAGAGGGTGCCGAGGTAGAAGAGGCGCTCAAAGTAGCATTGGGAGTATTTGACTGGTTCTGTTGAGGTGTTCTAGTATTGAGAAGCAAGTGTGGGTTTCTTAACATTGTAGGAGTCCATTGGGAATGAACTGACTGGATTCGTATTGAAGACAATGGAGAAGCTAGGGGCGGAGCTGCAGAAAGAAAAAAAAAGAAGTCAAATTATTATCTTAAATATGGATAAGTGGGTCGAGCGGTCTCTTCCATGTTTTTCTAATACATTCCTGTGGCGCATTACCCTAAATCAAATCCATGCACCCACGCTTCTTCCCTGAGAAACTGAGAAATTATTAACTACGTATTTAAATGAAAAGATGATGGCCCAGCTGCTTATTTCCATGGAACTGTTATTACTTTGTCTGGAATGTTCCACAGTATGGCATTAAACATATCCATTTTGCATTTATTAAATTACAGGTTTATTATTAAATTACATGTGTTTTTATTGTTCTTATTATTCTTATTGCGACTGTTCTTGCCACAGTTCTGTAACTGTTTGCCAGCTTGTCTCTATGTACATAGATAGCAAGTGGCTGACCCTCCACCATTAAACATAAATAGTGCACTTTAAAATAGTAAACTTCTTGCCTTGCAAAGCGCTGGGTTGTGGCTGGTTTGGGGCTCTTGTTTCATTGAACCTTTCTCCATTCACTCTGCTTCTCTCATTTTCCACAGTAACCATGTTCTTCTCCCTCTCTGTGGAGGCATTTCCGGTGAACAAACCACCAGGGGGTGCTGTTGATCCCTTGTCTGGGGCCCAACGTGTGAAAAACGGCTCCAATTCAAAAAAGGCTAAATCAGAGCCAGTGGCAGAGTGTGAGGAAGCGGGAAACTTCATGCCACTGGGCTGAAAAAAAGAACAAAAATGTTAATAAATTATTTGGGTATTTCATTGTTCCTAAAGGAATAGTCATACACTGCAGGCACCTTCTACAGCTGTTCCACGGCACCGGTCAGACCTTTTGTGGCACCTAGCTGTCATTACTGATCTAGGCCAGGAAGCACTAATGTACCTTTACACTTCAACTTCAACTTAACTTAGTTTCAGTTTCAGTTAATACATACATGTATTTAATCTCATAATTTACTATTTTTGGAGTGCCCTGGGCAACTTCTGAAGTTTAGAAAGCAAAACAATAATCATTCCCAAATATGAAGGACCCAGACAGAGGGGCGCTTTACAAGATCAGAAATAGCAGCAAGAGGAAGGTAGCCTAGACTGGAAACGTCAGCTAGGCTAGCACAGAGGGTTAGACATCAAGTACTGCTGCTAAAGTGTACTTAGTAAAAAGTATGTATGAAAAATACTACTACTACTAGTATACTCTCTCATAACAGAATTTTAGAAACATTTTAGATCAGTTTTAAACAAAACATGGTCAATGTGCGAGTGTAAGTGGGTTTACTGTGGGGCTCAAAAATCTAAATGCAAAATTGAATTTAGTCATTTTAAACTTCAGTCTGCATATTCTCTGAGCTCTGGCCATTCAGTACCGTTGTGTGTTTGTCGGTATAGAAGGTGCTGAGACAGCCATGGATTGCACTATTGGGAACAATACTCAGTAACTTCAATGATTTAAAATGTAACGAATTACATGTGTAGAATTATACTCAATTACAGGCTGAAAAATCAGCTAAAAAAAGATCCACTCAATTGCAGAAATGTATTTGTAATTAGTTACTTTCCACCACTTTTGTTTATGTCAAAGAGGAGACTATAGACCTGTGTGTTTTCTTTTGCCAACTATATATTCAGAAAGAGATAAACTTAAGAAGGTAATACAAATAATCTGCAATTGTGTCACAATTTTGTCTTATTACTTCTCTGAACAAAGCATAGACAGAATTGATAAAAATGAAACACACAAAACCACACATTTTCATTTTAGATTTTTAATTATGAAAATGCAGTTTAAATATTACAAAATTGTGACACAATTCAGTCTTATTACATGATATCTAGGTTTACCTTTTTAACATACATTATACAATATAATCATACAAAACATTATACAGTTGAGTTGAAGAAATAAAACTTACAAAATATATACTTTGTAAATATAGCTTGGTTTATGTTTGAATTCTATCTTCTATTTGAGTAGTATGTTCTATTATAGAGAAATCATAATCACTGTAAATTAAAATCAGGATCACATTTTGTACAGTTAAAGTTAACTAGTGGAAGAAGACAAATACCAAATAGTAACTGTAAGATTTTGATTTTAAATTTCCAAAACATTATTTAACTGAAGAGGTAGACTTGTTCAAATCGAACATTGCTTTTACTGATAACAATTGCAATGCTGATTTATTCTTAATTACAAAAATATTGAACATGATGGCCAAGTTGTTTATGTTATAATTTGTTGTTTTAATTCTCCAGATAATTATCCAATCAGAAAGCAGAATGAGCCTCACATGTTTCTCTTTGTGATCTGAATTTTCACTACCTAAATCCCTGCACCTGCAGCCAGTGCCTTTGCTGCTACAGTGTGTGCTGTCCATATACTGAAAGACGAGAAAAAACGTGTGTGTGCGTGTGCGTGTGTGTGTGTGTGTGCGTGTGCGTGTGCGTGTGTGTGTGTGTGTGTCTCCTCTATATGCAGGTTTAGGCACTAGCAGGATACATACAGTTTATTTAAAGAAAGGCCAACACATGAACAGTAGTTTGTTAGTTGAGGCTGAAACGTGTGCGGACAAGATCGCATTCATTTTCTACAAAATTACAAATCCCATTGTTCCTGATTTGCCTGTTCACTTTTTAAAACTATTTCCGAATTCATATCAAATAGTCGGAAGGTAAGCAAACATAAAAGTGTGGCAAAAAACCAAAACAATCATGGTGGACTGGACAGACTAGCATTTAAACAGAAAGAACATTGTTTTACTGTGCAGAGAGAAGTGCTTTGTGCATTTGTGGACAGGAAAGATGAAAGATTTCTCTAGGGCTTTCCGTCTGTATAAAAGAGAGACATCATTCTGGATTTGCCAGGCAACTGTTGTGACACTTTGCCAAATCAGCTAGAAGTATTTGTCTGACCATTACTGTTTTGAGTGAAGTGTCTTTTTTCATGTTTCTTCAGGTTACTGGGGTCTGAAAACTTCTCATTGCACACAGAGCACTGGTAGGGCCTCTCTCCTGTGTGAATGTTCTTATGAATCTTCATGTTCCAAATCTGAGAAAACAACTTTCCACAAATGTTACATGCAAACGGTTTCTCTCCTGTATGTGTCCGGAGATGGGACTCTAAATTTGCTGGAGAACTAAACCTTTTACCACAAAAATCACATGCGCAATTCTTTTTACGCTCAGTTTTGTCCTTTCTTTTCTTAAAACTAGTCGGCATATCCAAGGTTGGATCTAGAAATTCGGCTGAGAGCTGTCCAGTTAAAACAGCACCAGAAACTTGGATATTGGGAAATAGATTTGCATTGGTGTTGTAAGATGCTATTTGTGAAGAAGGACCAGGGAGATTTGGGTCTTGGGAGAAATTTGTTAAACTATCATTAGCCCAAAGTGATGTGGAGCTGAAGCTAACCTCAGATAAACCCTGGTTGGATTCGTGAACCTGACTGGCTGAAATCTGTGAAGCTGCGGCAAATGGGAGCTCAGCTTTGAAGTCATCTGTGCTGGACTCAACAAGACCTGCAGATAAAAAATATGATTTTTAGGTTATCCAGTACAAATTGCAAGTAGTCGTAGTATTAATAGTAATGTAGAGATAGACTGATATATATCTGCATCAGCTTCAATCTCTAAGATGTAGTAGTAGTATTTATTATTCCTTTATAAACCTGTAAAAGCACATCCTACATATCCTCCCCCTTTAAAGGCACAGTGTGTAACTATCCTGGTAAGGGATTCACTGCACACTTGTCGTCATTGAGACAGTATTAGCTGCTGTCTCCATGGAGATGGACCTGACACCACCAAGGCAAGTTACAGGTCAGATCTGTGGGGAGGCGACCTGGCTCTCAGTAAGAATGCATGATTTTCAAGGTATTTTTTAGAACTAAAACACCTGTTATTGAAGAAATGCAACATAATGCACCTTTAGCAAACTAACTTTATGAGCATTTCTATAGTTTTATGTGGTGGACCTTCTTGTATGATGAGGCTTGGAGTGTTGGGTTTGTTCCTCAGTTCCTCTGGCTCCTCCACTTTCACCAGCACCAAGTCAGGCTCCTCCTCCGACTGAAAAACACAAATTAAATGAAAATAACTTCATATTTCAAAATGTACAGACTGAGGTATAGGGCTGCATGATATGAGAATAATAATAAAGCTGTGTCAAATCTATCGACCAAACATAGTGTGTGTTCACATTTGCTCTGGTTAAGTCCTGGTTTAGGCCCAGTTTGAGTCTTAAGGTAGAATTGGTCCTCTTCAAGTCTTGGTCTAGTCCAGGTTTATTTCATAAACTGTATAAAGAAGTGGATTAAGGGATTATGGTGTCATCCACAATGTTCGGCTCCAGTCAAATGAAGCTCACTAAGGCTTGCAGTTATACAAGTTAATTTGGAGCAGAGTATTAGGAATAGAAATTTTTTTACGGACAAAATAACGAAATAAAAACCAGGATCAGGTAGAGCGGGCTAATACAAACATTTTAAGACAAAGAAAAAGGAGCCTGACAGCAGTAGTTATGGAGTGAGGGGCAACGTTTTTTCAATACTTCCTATTTGTAACGCAGCAGCTAGCAAGTTAATGGTTTATTTCCAGTTTTAGTCCTAGATCTGAAAAATCAAGCTAAGACTATAATATGTAAACTGTAAGTAAGCAGCTGAAATATAGGATAAAAAATTACACAAACAAAACTAGTACTTAATATTATTACTTTCTGTCAAAGTCTTTTCAAAGTGTTAGAGAGGCCTGTTACTATTACTATCTTGTCCTTATTTTACTGTGGGTGCATTATGTTTTCACTGATATGTTTTTTATAATTATTCAAACTATCCTAGAAAAATAATCAACTCAATGCCATGCTTTATTCACTTTATTTAAAAAAAAAGAACAATTTGAATAGGTCAAACATATAAATACAAAATCTATCACAACCTATATCTTATTAGTGAAACAAATGTCATCAATCATTAATATTTTAGCTGCAATATATTTCTGGTGAATCACCAACATTAACAACCAAACATTTTCATTTTCTTCATCATGTCAGAACAGTACTTTTGTTTTGTTACTCTCAATCAATGATCATGATATAAAATAGTTAATAAGAAGTAGTAAACTCTGAATATAGAAAATCTACCTTTGCTACCCATTGGAGGTAGAAATTAATATTTTGATGTGGCATTTAAGTGTGCACTACCATGATCTTGCTGCTTAAAGGAACGGTATGTAACCTGTGCTCTTCCAGTTTTAAAAAGGTACTAGAATCACATACGAACCAGGGTTGTCAGTTCCTTAACCTGGAGATAGAGGACACTTAAACATTTTTCTCATTCTCAGTATATGGACAGGCCATGCCTCATGTGACTGAGCTGCAGAGGCTGCACTAGCACTGAGCAATGACTGGCTGCAGGTGCTGGGGTTTAGTGACCATTCGGATCAGAGAGAGACATTTTAGGTTAAAAGTAACTGGATTTTAACAATGTACCTGGCAACCGAGGGCATCTCTCTTTATTAGTGACAACTCATTAGAAATAAAATGGTTCTGACTGCTGGAATAGATTAAAAAAAAATACATATAGCATAAAAAAATTAATAAAAATTTTACAAGTTGTAAAAAAAAAAAAAAAAAAGACTAATTGTTTTGTAAAGGTGAGCAATGTGGCAAATCATTAATCATTACTATGATTTTCTTGGAGCCAGATCATGTTTTCAATTTCATCCCGATTCATATACACTTAGTATCTTTCTAAAGCCTTTCATAGGTAAAATAATCTGCCATTTCTGAAAGTTCACGCTTCACTGTAATTGATTAAATCCAGCTGTCACTCACTCACAGTCATACAGAAGCTGACCAATCGGACAGGGGTGGGTGGGGAAAAAGTGTGTTTGAGAAATGGACTGAAAAAGGGTGAATGAATGAATGAATGAGTGGGTGAATATGACCAAAATAGCAGATTATCACAGGGATGAGATCAGAATTCCATTTTTCCTCACTATATCACCGAGTCTGGCCCATAAGAATCATTTTTCATGTATAACCTCCCCATATGTTCTGTATCCGTCCTATTTTATTTTATTTTATTGACCTTTATTTAACCAGGATGGTCCTGATTAAGTCTTTAAGACATTGGACACATTTTAACTCTCGTCCAGGCAGGCATCAGGGTGACACTTGATCTTGTGGTTCTTGACGTTTCGGATCCAGGCGAACGTTGCTCCGCAGATGTCACAGCTGTACGGCTTCTCCCCCGAATGGACCCTCTGATGTTTCTTTAAGTTTCCCGCCTCTGAAAAACTCTTGCCACAAGTCGCGCACTCAAACGGTTTCTCTCCTGTGTGAATCCTCTGGTGAATTTCAACTTTCTTTGGACGATTGAAAGTTTTGCCGCAAAAACTACACACGAACAGTCTCTGCTTTGGTGGGGGCTGGCTCCATGGTTTTCCACTTTCTGGGAAATTTGTTGCTATGGGATATTCAAGGATGTAGGGAGAGGGTCCATTTAGATTTGACGAAGTTGTTGAGAAATCGTTTGTAGACAATGAGTAAGAACAAGTTGGCTTCTCCGCATCAATAACCGAAGTCTTGTTTAAAAGATCCTCAACTAGTGCCATAGGGCTTTTGTTGTTGCACATTAAGTCGAATGGTAAGTCACTGTTAGTTTGAGAAGTTTGAGGAGAGGAGTCACTGACCTCCACTCTCCTGTTGGTGCTGCTCTTTCGTTGCGGGGGTCTCGGTGGGGTCTGGGTCCTGGTCTTGGGGCAGGTCTGGATTTGGCCAAGCTTGGGTCCCTCTGCTACACATGGGGCTGGCTCCATGATGTCTGCAACAAAAGATACAAAATGTTTAGTCAGTTATTTATTGGTCAGATCTGTGGAGAGGTGACTGTGCTCACAGTAAGAATGCAATTATCTTTAAGGAACAAAAAACACTAACTATATAAAAGCAGGTTAGATATATTATGAACATTAATGCCATACCATGGACATCTCCAATGACATCTCCTTGGAGACAGGCAGGAAGCGGACACCCCACCAGAAAAGTTACATAGTGCACCTTTAACTAATATCAGTTGCTGCATTCATGTGTTCCTTGGGAACTCAGGATTCCAATATGAGAAGTCAGGCTTCTGACTCGTTTGAGTTCATGTTCTTTTATCTCATAAAGTCGGGATAATCATGATAATCATCAATAAAATCACTGCTCATGAACAGTGCAGAAAAGAGCTAACCGGTGGGCTAATGCTGTGCTCAGACCGCTGCGTCAAAATCGCACAAAGTTCAGATTTTTAAACTCAAACACCCCACATGAACGCTCAAAATGCGCTGCAGAAACACTGGACCAGCACAGACTTTGCATGTATCCCCGTTGCCCCTGATGCCACAGTCTGAACACAGCATAAAGAGTTGTTGTTGCTACTAGCCTTCTAAACATTATTTGTTTACATTGGCTAGTTAACGTTACATTAGTAATTAATTAAACAGTTGTAGTCTCAGGTCTTTCTTGTGCAGATCTGTTGCTCTTAAGATATGAATGACTGACAGAAAACCCCTAAATATAATATGGTTTAGTCAAAGACCACAAATATGCAGATAGTTTTGGCCCGAGTTCGTGAGTTGTTTTTCCGACTTGAGCCAGCGTTCATGTGCATTTTCAACTTTTTTTTCAACGTTTTCCCCGGGTTCCCAAGGACCACATGAACACAGCAAATAACACATGCTCCCTCTGGTTTAAAAATGGATACCATTAGTCATCGTATACTGAGGACACAATTTATCAGCCCTTTTGAATTTATTGCAAACTGGTTTTAGTCCAAGGATCTGGCAACCCAAAGTGAGGAGCACAGTTTGCTTTTTGATTAGCTCAAACATTATTAATTTTATTATTACTGAACATGTTCCCAGAATTCTCACGTAAATACTGAATACTGTATAACTGAACTCACCATTGTCTTCAATCAAATGGACGACTTCTTCTTTTGTTTCTGATTTGGTTTCCTCCTTTACTATTACCGGCTCTGGCTCCACAAACTGCACATCTGGAGACTGATCAAAACAAATAGCATTTAACACATGTAACATTGTGTTTTAAAATCAATTTCTTTTAGATAATAATAATATAATATAATTTAACACATTATATACACTTACTTTACTCTGAGGGCACTGCGGCTCTTCTGTGACGCTGGCTGTGAGGGTACGATCTGACCAGAGAGAGACAGTCTGCTGGTTGAATGCTCCATCTAGTAAAATACATTTTGTTAATGATTTTCACATTTCATACATCTTTAAACATGGGATTTAAACAGACAGAGCGTGTTTTCACTATGCCACCAACAGCACATGAATGTAAAAGATCAGGAGGTTGAAAATTCTCCCATCTGAACTGCTCAACATACAACTGAAAACAATATTAAATTTATTTCATTACTGACATAGGGCAAAGGACCATGTAAGTAGTTCTTGTGTCTTTTTAGCTGTAAAAAGCTGTATATTTTATATAAAGTAGCTTGAAACTGAATAAATTACAAGAGTCAAAAGTATTGAAAATCAGATATTAATTTATTAATTTATTAAGTTACTAAAACCGAATCTAGATACTCATTTAAGCATAAGCATTGTATCAATAAGTATCAATACTGGGGGAAAAAAAAATCAGGAAAGTGTTTAGGAAAGGTCAAAGCTGTTTGAAAGATCAAAGCTGTTTGACCTTTCCTAAACAGTTTCATCTTGAATTTTATCAGAACTAATGTAAGACCACATGTTATAATAAACAAATACTATAATTACCCCACAGACAGACCGAATGTCAGAATGTATGATCTGTCCAAGGTGTAAATCTGTGGAATAGTCTGAGAGAATGTCCCATGTGCAGTTCTTTTAAAATTTATAGATTAACTGATTTTCTATGGAGACATACTTCCATGGCAAAATATTAAGGGGGTGGGTATAAATTGTATGTCTTAAATGTGTGGCTGAATTGACAGAGAAATACTTTGCAATGAATGGAGAGTGCAATATTATATTGTTTGGCAAAAGGAGAATTTCAATTTGTCAACTGGACAGAGTTTATTTGGTCGAATACGTTTCTCAGCTCATCCAAGCTGCTTCTTCAGTTCTGGTCAGATGCTGGCGGACACTGCTTTATATCTGCCTGAAGGGAGGAGCTGACTACAATGAAATTACTCTGAGACAACACATATTTGTTTACAGTTTCTGTTAGTCAGGTGGGTCTATTCAATATGGAGTGGGAGTGGGGTGTAGTGCTAACTATACCCCACTCCCTACACGACTGATTCTACACACATTATATTGTTTAGCCCTCTGTCACCCCACTCCTTTGGGACAACGGATGGAAATGAGCCTTTGGCTATAATCTGGTGATTATAGCTTTTGGCTATAATCATGTTGTATCATGTCTGTTCATTAACATATACTGTCTTAATTATTTTGTGTTGAAAACTGCAATAATGACAAAAAAAAGAGCTTTTAAAATGATCATTTGGGTATCAAAAATTGGTATCGAGTAACACTACCTGGCAGCACTTGTATGTACCCTATGTATTACTCTGTAATACATTACATTGTCCTGTTACATTACAATACATTCCTAACTGTTCAGCCTGAAACCAGATCTGTCCAAGAAAAGCTGCTATAAAACAGAACTAACTAAGGTCAATAAGTGTTTAAACAGATGTAGCTTTGGGGGATAGGACACAGTGCCAAAAACTGGGCATGTAGACCTAATTTTGAATTTGGGGAACCTGATAACCATGTAAAGTCAGACGTTGGGTAACACAAGCATTTTTTATATAACTAAAGAACATCAACTAGCCTATTTATTTAACATTTCTTAAAATAATAGTTCACATAAAAGTTGACAATTCTGTCAATAATGATCTAGTTTAAATTGAAGAGCTGTGTACAGGTCAAATTCTTTAGTTAACTGTTGCATTCATTACAGTTTTTTGAGGGATAATTCTGATTTCCTGTTATTGTGTCGGTGGCATAAATTGGTTTAGTTTATGGTCTTCAAATTTTGTTATAGTGACAGGCCTATTAGCACCTGAGTTAGAGGGTATTCGAGACAAGCTGTGAACTTGGGAACTCCTCAGCTGGAGTTGACCTTTTTACCTCCGGAGGAGATCTCCCGGAGCCTGTCGTTGCTGCTGCCGCCGATCTGCACCCTCAAGCGGCCGCTGTTGAAGGCGCTCTCCCGCAGCCTCCTCTCCGCGGTTCCCCGGGCCATCTTGAGCTCCAGAAGATGCAGTTTCCTTTTCAGGGCTTTATTTTCCTTCTGACACTGGGACATCTGTAGACTCACCACGGCATAGTCATCGTCCACCAGTTTGCAGATCTCGGCCACCGCGGCGTTCGCTAGTACCTCCATGATGGATGCTAGCTGGGTTTGAAAGGCCAAACGACTCGACATGACTTCCTCTTTCTCTTCTTTTTGATCAAAACTAATGCTAAAACGTGTAATGACTTCTTATAAAAGCGAACATTTAAGCTAAGGCTGTCTAAATGTGCCCTTTTGCGACCGTAAACATAAGTAAGCTGCACGCACAATAGTTCTCTTCGTCCCTCTGACTAAATCGTCACTTCCGGGGGCGTGTTAGGGATTTACAAAACACGAGGTTACGAGTTCGAGCCCCGACACAAACACAATAAATAATTAGATTAATAGACACATTGAATAGACACAAAATGGTGTAAAAATAATAAAATACATTTAGACAATTCAAATGGCAAAAGAGCAAAGGTAGCACATATTTAGAATAAGACACAAAAAAAATTTGCATGTATAAGTAGAATAAAATACAATTAAAAAATAGTAAATATAATTATCTTGGCAATTGTGGAGTAAGCAGGAGATACAGTGCAAATGAAATGGTGATTTGATATGACATAGGGTATACCTTTTACGTGTTGTTGGGGTGTTGTACAGTTATATGGAGTATGGTATGAAGTTAGTTCTGCATCTTTTCTCAACTGAGAAAATTATTATTACATTTTAGTTACCCAAGTTCCTCTGATTTCAATATGGACATGTCCTAAAACTGAACTTGAATTTTTCTATAAAGTCCACATCTCTTTTTGTTCACTAGATGGCAGAAGTCTTGCACGTCCTTCATTACATTAAGTTTTTCCACATCCTGTTGGAAAAACTTGTGCGTGCGCCCTCCCCCTTTACCCACTCTACCTGCGCGTTCAATTTCACCAATTTAATTGACTTTTACGCTATTTTTTAGACATATATTAAACATGTGGATCTTGGATAAACATCGAATATCTTTTGGCTGGGGTTTGATATTGTTTGGACTTTTCTCCACGTTGCTTTGTGTTTCGGGGGAGACCCACACCTCTTCTCCCTCTGGCTCCGGGTTGATCCAGGACTTACGGGCCGCGCTGGGAGATCTGGCCGGGGAGGGGAGGACCTACCTGGGCGGGGTGTTCGGGGAACAAACGGTGCTCTCGGTTCAAAAGGTAAAAAAAACATGGATATCCACTTGGAAATCAACTTTTACGTAACGTAACTGGAAATTGCATTTGTATTGTACAAATTAACTAGCCTAATTACGATTTTTATTATAAAGGTTATAAAAAGAGGCAATACGCAACCTATTATATGATTAAACATTTGACAAAGTAGCCTACATGCTCAAAGCCATGCAAAAAACACTAGAGCATCTCAACTTCCTGGTTTGACTAGTTTGAATTTAAACTGCAAACATTACTTGGCCTGATTTGCTCATACAGCGTAGAAAGTTATAGGCCTAGACCTATATAAAAACAATGGTTTAAGAAAATATGTATTTGTAGCCTATGTATGACATTGGACATTAATTTGTGCATATTGTAATTTGTAAATTGCATTTCTTTTTCAGGCTTTCTCCAACGTTTTCAAAGTTGTTGCAGAAAATGTGGCCAGTGGACTCAACGTGATTCTTCAGTATATTTCACACTTATGTGAAACAACTGGAATCAATGGTACTTTCACAATCATTGTTCCTATACTATATTAGAATGTCTTATGCCATATTCACAATTTCAACACATTGATAAGTGGTCAGACTTTACAATTACATTTTTCTATTGTTGATCATAACTCAGAACATATTAAACTGCTTTTTAATCATTCATTTTCAGGGCTGAACAAATCAAAGCACAATTCGTAAAAAGACTCGCTACAGATGCAACCAACACATTTTAATTATGACACATACTAGGGGTGCAAGTTGCAAGATCATCATGATCATGATCAAGTCAAAATCACAGTTTGAATGGACGCAATTAGTAATAGTAGTAGTACCATCATTTCCTCCACAAAAAAAATTCTGTCTTTTTCTGCATAAAAACTGCTAATCCTGCAGTTTAGGTCTGTGCACACATGTTCTGAAATGTGATTCTTGTATTAGTTTGTCAGTTCATTTTTTAGTATTTTTGTCAATTGTTTTGTACACATGTAAAATATGACCTTTGAGCAGAATCTTATTTAAATATAAATCACAAATCAAATCACAATACTTGTCAGAAAAACGCAACTGTATATTTTTCCCAAATCGTGCATCCTTACCGCATACTATTTGAATTTTTGTCTTACAGTGAAAATACCTGCCCGTGTGACCCCATCTGGAGTTGTTTTTGTGGTGCAGTGGATCCTCGTAGCCATCCTCACCTACTGGATAATTTCTCTTACCTTCCAACTTGTTGCCTCTACACTTAAACGGGCTCTCTGGCTTTTCAAAATTAGTGTAGCATTGTTTTTCTTTGTGCTGATTTTAAGAGACTATAGCGTTGGTACAGAGACGATGGCTATTCGTTTGGCTGTGCTGGTGCTTGTTTGTGTCCTGTTGGGGGTGGGCTCCTCAGGGGGGTCCAGTGCAGCTGATAAAACTGCAGATTTAGAGGGGCAGGTGAGGATTTTGGAAAAGCGACTGAGAGAAATGGAGAGGTGGAGGAGAATAGACGAGTAATTTCTGGTTTCCAAATGATATGGCAACAATCAATAAGCCTGTAGTTTTATTGAAAAATGAAATGAATGAATATAGGCCCTATGAGGAGTTTTATTTATATGTATGCAAAACTAAACACAATCTCAGCTTAACATATAATGCAGATTTTGTGTTGCCAGATAATGGACCTTGTCAATCCTTTTTATATTAAATGATCAGTTCAGCATTCAGCATTTTCATTTTTTGTTGTTGTTTCAAATACCATATAATTGATACAGGCCCCTACCCCCAACTGGAAAGCAATCATTAAAATTAAGCCCACGTGATTCATATCTCTGATACATTTTTAATTACAGTAATTGAAATTAAATTTTTATTGTTTGTCAAAAAAAATAATATAGTTATCTACTCTTTATTGTCATATTCCAGTCAGAACAGTTAACCAGCAACCCCTCAGAAGTGTTCCCATAGAATCACATGTACTTTAATACCTTTGAACATCTCAGGACTTGTTTTGTAGGAGTATGGTTTGTTTTATTATTTCCCAATGCAATTTGCCCTTTAACTGTGTTGCTTTTGGAAATGTTACTGGTGTTGATGTAGTTGCTATTTCTTTCATTTGCTAGACAGATGGCAACAAAATCTGCTGGAATAACAGAAGTGCACTATGTAACTTTTCTAGTGGTGGTGATATTATTGCTGTGCCTAGAATACGCCACAGTATAGCATTTATCTTACAACTATTCAATGACAGGTACTTAAAAAATACCTGGGAAAAACTGGTGGCTGGTGTTCTAGTGGCATCCCCTGCTTATCGCAGTGGAGATAGATATGATTAATGCTATACTGTGGAACCCTTCCTCAGAAAATACATATATTGCACCTTCAATATCGATGCCGCTTAAGGCTTGTCATGTATCTCCATTAGCTTAAATGTCACTATACTTGAATACTTTTTTGTCTCTGTACTTTTTATGATGCAATCTTAATGTTTTTTTGCTTTCATTGTCTTTCCGTCCATTCGCTGTCCAATTTCTAAGAGGCACTTTACTACTCAACTAAATCTTGCAGTAATTCAAATGTCTTGTTTTTTCTGTTATGCCGTGTTATTCTCAATTTCCTCTGTCCTTCCAAATGTTGTTTACAGAATAATGTTGCAAAACCAAAGGGTAACCAAATGGACATGAGGGTAAAGTATCTGAAAATGTTTTAAATAATACAAATTAAATGCTTTCTTAAAATTGTGCCACGTGTCTTGGTTACTTGAAAGTTAGGTTTTATGAATTAATTATAAAGAGTTTTCTATTAAAGCTGCACCATGTAACCTTTCTATTGAGAGTTCCAGCACATGCATTTCTCCAAGATGTAGTTACTTTGCTTTGGATGTTCATCAATATGGGATTAAACTTGATCTATATAAATAACTTCAAAAACATACATTCATACTGTCTTCACTAACAGAGATCATTTTATTGGCATACTATGGAACATTTCCAGATGAGCAGATGACAGACACTCCACCAGAAAAGTTACCTTTAACATATAAATAGCCCAGGGATACCCAAATTCTGCAGGCCAGGACCCCCCACTGCAAAATAAAGTAGTCATAGTTTCAAGTTGCAATTAATGAATCATATTTTGTTGTGTTTACAATGGATAGTTTATTGTGTTATTTGGTTGAATTTCTCATACAGTTTTCAATTAAAATTTGGTTTGATTGATTGATTGATTGATTACTTTATTTCGAGCCATATTGAAAAATAAACATATTATACATACTGTATACATTGAACCCACATTGGGTAAAGAAAACAAAAATATGCATATATATATATATAAATCTATAAACAGTAAATAATAAATACAGTACATACAAGACATTAGCTCGAAAAGGAGTGGGAAGAAGACGTACTTATTTACTCCCACCCCCTATTCATTCTTTCATTCTCACAAGTTATATGGTTGCTACAGTTACACCATTTGATAATTCATTATTATATACTATTTTATTTATAATTATAATTAGATAGCACTATCTATTTTTTTAAAATACATATACAATATAATATACATACATATAAAAGTAATATCAATTTTGGAACATTATATACATGATACATATCACCATCATATTGCTGCCATTGCTCGTCATGTCATCATCATATGTTTCCATACTATTATATATATACTTTATTAATGTACTTATTATAATAAATAATTGAGTTATATTTAATATACTTATTATTTATCCATTCAAATTGTATTAATATTTATGATGGCTTGTTGCTGTTGATGGTAACAATAACTGGAGTGGAATGTATTTGTTGTGCATTAAAAGAGGCAAGTTGTTTCTGTGAACCTGCTGCCTGAGAGGGGCAGCCCCCTGGCAAAAGGACCACCCTTTGCCTAGTGTCCTGTTCCATGCAATAAAAGAGACAAGATCTGGTAAGTCTGCAAAATATATAAATAAATATAGTGTCATAATTTTAGCCTGCAAGCCTACTTAAAATTATATCATTTCTAGTTAAAAATGTTTACTTAAAAATACCTTATTCAACCTTCTTCCTAGTTGGCCTTGTTCCAAATATAAAATCCTTCACTTATAATGCCCATCCATCCACCCATTTTCTTCTGCTTATATCCGGGGCTGGGTCGCAAGGGCAACAGTCTAAGCAGGAACTCCCAGACTTCCTTCACCCCGGACACTTCCTCCAGCTCCTCTGGGACCCCAAGGCGTTCCCAGGCCAGCCAAGAGACGTAGTCCCTCCAGCCTGTTCTGGGTCTTCCCCGGGGCCTCCTCCCGATGGGTCATGCCCGGAACAACTACCAAGGGAGGCGTCTAGGAGGCATCCGGAACAAATGCCCGAACCACCTCAGCTGGCTCCTCTCGATGTGAAGGAGCAGCTCTACTCCGAGCTCCTGTGTGACTGAGTTCCTCACCCTATTTCTAAGGGAGTCCCCGACCGCCACGCGATGTTGCAAAGACGTGTCAGCCAAGACAGCCCCATAACATCCAGAGACTTAAAATACTCAGGACGGATCTCATCCACCCCCGGAGCCTTGTCACCGAGAAACCTGCCGACCACCTCAGTGCCAGGGTGATACCTCTGAGTCCCCAACCTCTGCTTCTTCCTCAGAAGATGTGACAGTGGGATTGAGGAGATCCTCAAAGTATTCCTTCCACCGTCCGACAACATGCCCAGTCGAGGTCAACAGCTCTCCACCCGCACCGTAAACAGTGTTGGTGAAGCACTGCTTCCCGCTCCTGAGGCGTCAGACGGTTTGCCAGAATTTCTTGGAGGCCGTCCAGTAGTCCTCCTCCATGGCCTCTCCACACTCTTCCCAACCCCTCCCAAGAGTTTTTGCCTCTGCGACCGCCCAGGTTGCAGCACGCTTGGCCCGCCAGGGCTTCCTGAGGCCTCCAACACACTGAACTCCAACACACGGCGGCTGAGCTGTGGGGCAATGAGCAGGCCCACACCTGCCCGCTGCCGCTCCCCATGGGCAATGCCAGAGAAATGGAGAGTCCAGCCCCCCTCAAGGAGTTGGGTTCCAGAGCTCAAGCTGTGCGTGGAGGTGAGGCCGACTATATCTAGTCGGTAACACTCAACCTCCCGCATGAGCTCAGGCTCCTTCTCCCCCAGCGAGGTGACATTTCATGTCCCCAGAGCTAGTCTCCATGTCCAGAGATCCAGTCGTCGAAGCCCCTGCCTTCGACTGCCACCTAGATCTCCCTGCACTGGCCCCCTATGGATCCTCCTGCGGGTGGTGGGTCCACGGGAGGATGGCCTCACATCGCTCCTTCAGGCTGTGCTCCACCGGGCCCCGTGGGGAAAGGCCTGGCCACCAGACGCTCACTGTTGAGCACCCACCCCAGGCCTGGCTCTAGGGTGGGGCCCTGGTAATGCCAATCCGGGCGACGTAACTGGCCTTGCTGTGTTTCTCATCATGGGGGCTTCTGAGCCGCTTCTAGTCTGACCCGTCCCCCAGGACCTGTTTGCCTTGGGTGACCCTACTAGGGGCATGAAGCCCCCGACAGCATAGCTCCCGGGATCATTCGTTCACTCAAACCCTTCCACCACGTTAAGGTGGCGGTTCAAGGAGGAGTCACTTATAATGTATGATTCTAATGTCAGTTGCCTTTTAGCCTCATCCACTCGCTCAGTAATAAAACTGGGCAGAAAAAGAAGGAAGCCTTGCCCACAATAGCCCTGGGAAATTTTAAAGCAGAAAGTATTCCTAAAAATATATCATGTGAATGGTAGATGGTGCCCTTACATGACTTTCACTGTTGATATTTAGTTATTGCATAAACAAAAGGGTCATACGAGTACATACATGTTTCTATAATTACCACTATGTCGACTGGAGCCTCACCCAAATGACAGTGGGGTTTCTAAGAAGGATAACTTGTTTATACTTGATACTCATAGACAGTGGTTGAAGGTGCTTAGTTACTTTACTTTACTAAAACTGTTACAGTATTTTGTTTCTTCTCTTCATATTTCTGAAGGAGGTATTATTTTTTATTGTGCCCTACATGCTGTGGCTGTAAATATAAAACCCTTGGTAAAATAGTTGTAACCAGAAACATTTAATTCTCAAAAAGAAATATTTTCAAAAAGTGGATAAAGGTGCACTATGCAACTTTTCTAGTGTAGCATATACATTCTCTGCATGCCTCAATGGAGATGTTTTAGCTTTGCTTGCAATGTACCACAGTATGGCATTAAACCTATCTATCTCAATCAAAACAAGCATTCAGATGATGCCACTAGGCCAAGTTACAAGTCAGATGTGTGGAGAGGTGACCCCATTCAAAGTAAGAATGCATACATTCTTCTTACTGGAGACAAGCAAGAGATGGACCCTCACACCAGAAGCCAGAAAAGTTACAGGCACCTTTAAATAGCCCATAGATTGCCAAGATTTCATAATTAAATAGTAGTGCTACAAATCATATTTTTTTAAATCTAGGTTTTGATTAATATTTTTTTTAATTAAAATGTTCTCCTGTTTACAAACTATCAGATACCCTTCCCCATTCCACCTCCTTCATTTACTTGTATTGGCTCAAAGATAAACCTGGCCTGCAGGGACGGACTGGAAAAGTCCAGAACAGCCGTCCGCCCATGGGTTGATTTGTGCACTCATACCCCAATCTGTTCCTAAATTCCTTCCATGGGCCGATTTGTGGGGGAAAAGTCTAGGGCCGTTTTTTGGTCCCAGTCCACCCCTGCTGGCCTGTATATACTGAATCTACATAAAAATGATGTAAAAAGACACACTACTTCAGAAATTGTATAGCACATCTTGTGTTTACTAGAATTGTAAAAGACTAAAAAAAAGTCAGGTTTGAGACAGTTGTTTACATAAAGGCAGTTTATAGGCGGTTTTGAGAACAGAAGGATGGGTCCACACTGGTATGAAAAGTAATGAATTCATCCAATTAGAAAATCAGGAGTATAGTCTATAGATGGAGCATTAGCCATTTGCACAATTTATGTTGATGGGGGAAACAAACAAGACCTTCACTTTATAGTAATTACACTACTGCCTTAACTACTTAATTAAGGAGTAAGGAGTTCATATTAAATAGTACAGATGAGGGCAGCTACAGAGATTAATGTTAAAATGCAGATTTTGTTGTAATACAGTAAATTCTAGGGTTTAGTCTACAATAGAAATGATCAGGTTTAAGATTTGCAAATTGAATTTACCTTTTGGATATTTCATGGCAAAATACAATATGATCAGTGGAGAAGTCTGGCTCTTGAAATTATAACATTATCAAATTCCATAACATGAACGCAACCTTCCCATCCTAGTAAAGTCTTCCATACTGTATCCAAGAAATTTCAGTGACGCAATTATTGGCAAATGCATTGAAACTTTGACTACTCTGAAATGTGTTTCTCAGTATTTTTTTTTTATTCCAGTGTGAACGCATCCACAATTAAAAGATTTTCACAGTTTTCCCCATGAGTATAAAATGAGAGGTAGGAGCTTAAGATAGTTCCTAAAATATTTGTATTTTATATATAGTGTAGTGTTCTACATTCACAAACATTACTTTGGTGTCTAAATACTATAGCATTTTCCACTACACCACCATGTAAAACCCAAAATCAGATAATACTACCTACAACAAACAATACATTTCTACTTTCTGTTACATTTAAAACAACACTGAAGACTGTTAGTGACACCATAGACAAAACTATAAAAATAAAACTAGGTCTGTTAGTAGTAGTATATACAGTATATAACAAAAAAGACATTCAAAAGGCACAAACTGAGCACAATCTAAAAGGTGCACCATATAACTTTTCTGGTGGAGGGTCACTTGGTTGTCTCTATGGAGATGTTATTTCTTTGCATGGAATATTCCACTGTATGGCATTAAACTTGTCTTTCTAGCATGTATCTATTTACGGGTGTTTTAAATGCTCAAAAATACCTAGACTTTTTACTTTTTTTACCCATATAATTCGTGTCATCACCTGCTTGTCTCTATAACAGACAAACATCATCGTGGAGACAAGCAGATGACGTATATGCTCTCCACCAGAAAAAAATTACATAGCGCACCTTTAACATGATGCATATAATAAAACTAAATATTAGTGGCCTATATGTTGTAACATGATCCCATTGGAAACAGAAGCTTAATAATGACTGACAACAGGTTTATAAAGATGAGAACAAAATAAGTGTAATTTCTCTGTAGCCAAGTGGGTAGTTAATTTGGCATGTATAAACTTGCAAATGTTATGAAATATTTATCTTATACTTGGAGTTAGATAAATAAAATAAACAAATGATAAATAAAGATATGGCTACTTCATATATGTATCCTTGAAGCTGTTTCAAGTTCTACTATGACACTGTACTTAAGGGGGTATTACACATCTATGAAGTCATAATTGTTACCGCAACATATTTATGTTTCATTTGTTTTGTTTTTGACACCCCCTCGAGTCCTCCCTTCCCTTGCTACCCGCGCTAAGTCAAAACATAATCAGTGTGAATTCCACTAATGAAACTATTGCACATTGTATCAAGTTTGTGAAGCTGTAGTATATTGTTTTAGATCTGACTCTTATATTTATGAAAAATAGCCATGTCAGAGCATGGCTTGTGGGTACAAGAGGTGTGGGCTCACATTGCTAACCGTAAGGAGGGTTCCAATAGGGCCCAAAGGCGGGAGAGATCGCAGGATTACTCAAACATGCATGGATGACATTTAAAACCAGGCATGTTTTTCGATGAGGGAACCACATTATAACATGGTAAAAAGCCAATTTTGCACAATACTCACTCAGCAGATATACTGATTGTGTGAATAGTGATACAGCAGCAATATACAGCAAAATATATAATTAAAGCTAAGTGTACTTTGCTTTCTCTTACTTAAAAGGAAACTCATTGAGGAGTGGAGTGCAAGATAAAAAAAAACAAAAACAAAAAAAACATCAACAGAAGATACCCGTGTTCCCTGTAGTAACTAAACTTCATGTAACAGTTTCCTATGCTATTCCAAAGATCGTAATATCATGTCATGCAAAAAATATATATAACACACAGTTTGAATCATGTAAAAACACTTTAAAACATTTGTACATTGCCATTGTAGTGGTTTTAAATTTGATCAGTTATGGTTACCAATTCTCAACGAGCAGGTCATTCAAAATTTGGTATTTCAATGTTAATTTATTTCAAGTAACAATAGTGGTAATTATTAAACAAAAGACAGATTGATATACAGAGTTAATAAGATTAGCTCTGTGATATAAATCTGGAATGGCCCAGGAAGGACAGGGAAAAAAATAACTAGTTGCCAATAATTAGTAGTCCTTAATTTTTACAAAATATTTTTTAAAAATATATTGACACTTAGACAGTATGTTTAACATTATTTTAACCTTGCTCTCCCTTTTTGGTATTTTCTGTATTTACCCTAATCTATAGAGGATATCGATATAGGTACATTTTGCCTGAAAACCTTGGCGTTGTTATGTTATTTAAAGGGACAGTATGTAATTTTCTGGAGGTGGCATGTTGCCAGCATCATTCCACGGAAAAATAAAGTTAAAACCACATTTCCATGTCCGTGGAGAGAAGTTTTATGCCTTTATCCCTGGAAACAAGCAAGATGAGGCTCTAAGAGAAATAGTTTTTTTGACCAAATAAACAAAAGATTACATACTGTAGCTTTAAAGGCTAAAACAACTCATATAAACTTTCTTTCCGTATAGAGTTTTTCTGAGGCTCTGTATTGTATAAAGAAAGCTGTTTAGCTAACGCAATACCATAAAACAGTTTTGATTAAAAGAGTTTTCTTGAAAATTGGCAACATTTTAGATGCAAGTTTTATGATTAAATAAAAACTAAATTAGCGAAACTTTGTCAGATCTCAGAATAGGATCATGTGTGTGAAATCCAGTTGACTTGTATACTGGAGGTGGGAGATATATAAAAAAAAAATTGCAATTGTTGTTTTGGAAATATGCTAAATCAGAATATTGATTATAAATATTCAAAATGACTTGGTTTGGAAGATTATTCTAGAAGGTTCTAAGAGATATTTTGGCACTTTTGTGGTTAAAGGGCCGGTACCTGCTTTTTTTGCTCCATGTATTTGAGCAAAATTTCTCTTCCTACAGTACAGAGCTGTATAAACAGCTCTTGAAGTAAAATGAAAAAGTCCACTAGCACGTTAGTTGATGTTAGCATGGTGGCAAAACACCGCTCTGGAAAGTGAAAGTGAAAAGTGCTTATGAACTCGGTGCGGTGAATAATTAGGATGCTCGACATGCATAAGGTAAGTGAGGAACAACTTTGGACCACTGCAAACCTTTAAGGCAGTATTTATGATCCTTACATATTTTGTGTGATACTTAAATCTCAACAAAGACATTTGCAGTCACATTTTAGCAAATTCCCGATGCACACCGCCATAGACATGATAAAAAAAAGCAACTTTTTTTTTTCAATATCACCCACCCCACTGTATACTCCTTGGTAACAGATAAATAATTACATATTTAGAGGAAGTTGGTTGAGGTTTTGCCGACATCAAAAGTAGTAGCGGTGTCAGCTGAATGCAGCGTGTCTGTGGTAGTGGGGGGGACTGGAGGGTTGGAGTCTGAGGATGGAGAGGTCTGAAAAGAAAGACAAAGAGAGTGGAAAGAGAGAGACAGTAAGTTTTTGTAAACAGAATATAGTTATTAACATGTCATAAATTCTCTCAAGGTCCAACAGCGTGAAATTGAGAACCTAACATCTATTGACCTTATTCCACCCGGCCCAACTATTGCACATCGCATAAGGTATGTGAACTTATAGTGTATTGTTTTTTTTATTGTGCTTCTGTATATTTATTGAAGATGGCAGTGCGGAGGCATGGGTGACGTAGGCTTGTACTGCCAACCATAAGGACTCGGAGGGTTCGAATAGGGCCTGAGAGAGATGAGTGGATAACATAAAACCACTTTAGGATAAGCTCCAAAAAGTACTCCATTTGAAGGCCTTTCATTACACATCAAATTCAAGACACAGCAAAGGCTAAACTACGACTAAATAAGACTAAATAAGAGCTATAAATTCTAAATTTAAGGCCACCACACACTACAGGATTTTTCGGTTTTAAACGACTTTTAAATGTGCGACAAAAAGCACACACCATAGACATGAGGAGAAATCTCCAATCGCAAAAACTGCAGCAGGATATGGCTGTGTACCACAGGTTATACAGCTGTGAGCGCGATTGTGCCAGCTGTTTCCTGTCTACAGTAAAATCACTCCTTTTGAGACTCAAAAAGATCAGAGCACTGCACTTCTAGTTTAGATACAAGTCAAAACTGTGTTATTATTATTCGTGAAATGTGGTGTAATACTTCAGATACATGATGTTTAACGCGCAGAAGACTGTCGATAAAGTAAACAGGAAGTAGAGTCACTATCGCTAATCTGCAGCTTCACCCCAATCTGCGCGCTGTGTGGATGTAAACAGACACACGTGAGGAATTACCCTTTTGAACGCTTCAAACTGGACTAATAGTGCTGTTATTTGCGGAAGGCAAATTCTATGGATGAGGATGAGATGCTGCAGTTTAAATTTACAACTTATGAGAGGTGAGTAATAATTATTTTCGCCATTTCCTTGTGCCTCTGTGTCCATCACTCCTTTGCCCCTGATGCTCTGTTTTATTGGCTGTTGCCATGGTGATGTTTTGTATAGTCTGACAGAGTAGCTCAGAGTCACACTGACACCGCACAAATCGCATGCAAAGACACAAAGTCGGGTCACGCCTCCCCAAACTCAGGGCGAAGCAAATCATAACTGGGCAAATTGTGGCGGCCTTAAAACACATTATTTTTTAATAACTATTGAATAATTGAAGATCCAGCACAAACAAAACACTGTGCTATGTTAAGCTATACGGGTGCTCACTACCTTTTACCTTATTTCCAATTAGATGTTAATGTTCACAAGTGGAGGGTAGGCATACATTGGCACTAAAATATTATTCTTGAAAAAAATAAATGAAAACATCACATTGTTGCACACACACATAATTTAAACAAAAATAAACAGACAATTCATTTGCAGATTTGTGTTCAGACCTGTGGAGGCTGAGCCAGCAGAGGGTCAGTGGGAGCAGGAGCCATGTTTTCCATTTTAATCTCTTCTTTTGGTGGTGGTTCACTATACATCACTGGAGCTGGAGTATAACCCTAAAACACACAACAAGAGTTTAATTTAAAGCTACACCATATTGGACACCTGCTTGTATCCATGGAGATGTTACTGCTCTGCCTGTAATGTTCCAAAATATGGCATTAAAGAAGTATTGATCTTTGTAGAATATATTTGTGATTACTAATGTAAAATAATTTATGTATCTGTTGATTAATGGTGGAACATAATCCAATTTTATCATTTATCAAATATCCGAATAAACATATTATTATTATTTTTATTTTTATCTTTGCATTATTTCAAATTCATATGTCTTTATCTTGGAAAACATGTATTTTCTGTGAGAGGGTACACTACTTACATTAACGCATTTTTAAAAGACAGCAATCAGATTTTTTGGGCACATGGAAAGCTTTTACCCTGTTAAAATGAAAAAGTTAGGTAGGCTACTATACCCCAGCTTTTAAGGTAATGATTTAAGGGAAATTACTTGGACCATAGACGTGGTGTATGATGCTCATGCCATCATCCACTAAGTGGATGCTTATGCTATGATCGACTTAGCAACTCAGCCTGTGTGCATCTGGTAAACATTTAGACCACTAAACATCATCTTGTACATGGCTAGACAAGTGATCGAGTTATAACAGCGGGCAGAGATGAAGAATTTTCGTGTCTATAAATGTCTAGGACTTGGACATTGTTTCAGGCATAAGGATTCCTTCTTGATTTGAAATATTTGACATGGTAACATCCTGCCAAAATCCTTAAAATCAGGAAGGAATCATTTGCCTAAAACTCAGCAAACCATGAAAAGCCTACTGCCAGGAGTTGTTGACTGGCATGCTTGAATAAGTATCCACAGTAGTAATAGTTCAATGTATTATTTTATATTTATTATATATTTGGAATCAGGCCTGTATACTAGATAATAGAAGAAATAATAGAAATTATATGCAGCTTCTGTGCATTTATTTTTTACATAATATTGTTTCCTTTTAATAATATGCAATATATACATATTTATCTAGTATATTTCTTATCTATGGATCATGTTTGCTCTCCCAATCCTTAATAAAGATTCATAACATAAGAATTATGATCAACAGCTAAGCAACTATTTTCAACAATGTCTTTCTACCCTCCTGACGCTAGTCGCAAAACTACTTTTGTCCCATGAGGTCAAAGGTGATTCCCTGGAAATATTCAGCATTTCTTTGAGCCACAGAAGGCCCGGGTCATACCATTGGAGCACTGGGTGCAGGTGGGTATGAGGGGTAGGGTCCAGCAGCTGGAGGTGGACCGTTCCACTGGGGAGCTCCTGCAGGGGGGTAACCTGGGTTTTGAGGAGGGTAACCTGGGTTTTGAGGAGGGTAAACTGGGTTTGGAGCCGGGTAAGATGGGTTATAGCCCTGTTAAAAGAGAAAAGGAGGAATTAGAACCTGTGTGAAAAAATACATGAGTACCACTTAGGAAATGTTTGGATTGATAAGTAGCACAAAAAACAATGTAATTTCTTATTCTGCATAAAACTGTTAATCCTGTAGTTCAGGAATAGTTCAGATACGTACATAGATATGTTCTGAAATACATGTGATTCTTGTTGTAGTTTGTCATCATTAAAACAAGAATCGTAAATCTAATCGCAATACCTGTCAGAAAAATCGTAATTAGGTACTCTTCCTAATTTGTTCAGGCCTAGACTAAACAAGGACTTAACCAATACTAAAGAAGACTAAACCAGGTCAAAACCAACTATATCAAAACCAACAAAGACTAAACCACTAAACCAGGACAAAATAATAAAGTTACAGCAAATCTAACCGGAGAAGCGGGTGGGCCGTTCCACTGTCCTGGACCTGGGGCAGCAGGAGGAGGGTGGATGGAAGGACCCTAAACAGAAAACAGATATGACTATGTTTACATGCATGTCAGGAAAACCAATGAAGTGTTGTGAGTAACACAATTAGGAGGCAGAATACCACCAATTTATGGTCTGATATGTAAAATATTCCAAACATTCACCAAGTAGTTAATTTAAGGCTAATGGAAAAGCCATTTCGGTAGCCACAGTTGCCCTGGGGCAGACTGGCGGCAGTGCAGCTGCCATTGCGAGTCTACTTTTACCACCAGCATATGCTTGGATTTTCATTTATTGGTGGTTTACTTACCATGAAATATCCAAAAGGTAAATTCTCAAATGCTGAACCTTATTATTTCTATTACTGACTAGACCTAAAAACACACACACACATTTTAACAATATTATTTTTAGCTGCCTCCCATCTGTATGAAATATCATTGGCCAATAGAACGAAAGAAGCCCAGCAATAGACAGTGATTGTGCTATATTGTCGCAACACTATGTAAATGGCAAGCAAGTTTATTAGTTTATTTTAACAGGGACCATGTGCAAACACATTAATCTCATAATTCTTTATGAGATGTTTTACACCAGATTTTGCTTAAGCTAGTTTCCCTCTACAGTCCCCGGGCAGGTTAACAAACAATTAAAATACATCCAAGTATCCATCCATTTACAATCAAACCATGCACTCTCCCATTTTTTCTTTTAAAAACATAGCATTCCACATTTCCACATAAAATTACTCAAATAAAAGTCAGATATCATCATATAGGCCTACATTGCAATTTACTAAATGCAAATACAAATCAGTGTTGACTCTCTAAAAGGACTTCCCTAACATTATAAGAGAAGTCCCTGAGGTTAAAGGAGAGTTTCAGCCTGTCTGGAGCTTGATCCACTCTTTAATGCCCTTGAATGAGAAGGCTGTGTGTGCAAAGGTTGAGCTACATCTGGGGAGTCTGCCGTCATTGTGACATGTGAACCTGGCTGTTCTGGTGGTCTGCTCAGAGCAAAGCTGGACAAATCTCTTAAGTGGTGGAGGTGCAGCATTGTTTAAAATTCTATGTATTAATCGCACATCTAAATAAACTTAGAATTTGATTGTGTAACATTTAATATTTTGTAATGATTTGACAGTGATAATGCCTTACTGGTTTCTTGTCTAGCACTTTTGCTGCCTGATTACACAAAGATTTGAGTGGTTTTAATGTTGTCTCTTTTGCTTGAGACCAACCGGAAATGCAATAGTTCATACAAACTATTTTATGGTTATAAACGTAAAAGTATCATTGCTGCAACCTTCTTTTCTGGCAATTCCACAAGCATTTATAACCTACTTACTAATAATACTGCCATCCCTATGATAAACTCAAGGTTAGCACATATGCTACAACAGAACATAAAATAGGCTACATAACACTATAACATGACAGGCAGTGAATTCTTACCAAGTCGGTGCTTGGTGCTGGGTAATATCCCTGTGAAAACAAAAATTATTCATCAGAATAACAGACATGGATCTTTATAAATGTATATAAAGACTTTTAAATGTTTAGGCTGGAAATAAATAAAAAATGAAAAAAATTCTTACTCCTCCAGGCTGTGGCTGGTTGTATGGAGGGCAAGGTCCGGTCGGTCCACTAGGTACGACTACTGTACCAGGAGAGGCCTAAATTAAAGAAGTATTTAGTGTTTAGCATTAAACTATAATGTAGATCATGATTTTACATTTTGTATATTATAAACTGTAATATGATCTAAAACAGCTTATACCCAACTGTTTTCCATGTATTGAGCAAAATCTTGCCCCAGTACAAGATATATTGTGCAAGCAGCATTTTAATAACAGAAAATACCAGACTTGGATTTTCAATTACTTGTTTTTACTGTTGAATAATAGCCATGTGACATTTTTGAACCCTACATGTATAACTCAGAATATTTTTTTTAGTACAGGGCAGGAGATTTACAATTTACTGCATGAATCTAAATACAACTCACAATGGAACTCTCTTAAAACATGGTTAAAAGCTCATAAAAAAGGTAAATTTTACATTTTATGACAATATAAAGTGGTTCAGAAATTACACACTATCTTAGAAAATGGACTAGTTGTGAATATCTACCTACCTACCTATATCTATATCTATATATATCTATATATGTATAAAGTTAGACCTGTGTTTGGGCGGTCGTGGCTTTTGTCTTGAAGATCTTCTTTCGGCAGCAGCAACAGATTCCAGCTGGTATCCCCAGGAGCAACAGCAGAGCAAGAAGCGGATGCCCATTCACTTCGTCATCTACATCTGCACAACATAAATGCCAACAATAATACATAAGCACAATCCAAAATCATTTTAGAGTAATTTATTTACTCAACCACAATAATGCTGTGTGCACAGCAATTCCAAACATGTCAACTGGCATGCGTTAATCCCTCATGATGATGAATCTAAATTGTACGACAACACACCTGCACACTGTGCGATGGTTCACACTAAGATTGTCAGAGCAATTATCAGGTTCCAGGTTCTGTGTGGTAATATCTAGGTCAATGTATCAGTGAGCAGAGTTTCCGCATTTATAAAAGTCTGAAAATGAAAAGGAATCAGGGCGAGATGGTCCTTTCACACCAGAGCTCATCTGAGGAGCGCTTGTGTTTACTACTGACCACAAAGATTGATCGCAGACCAAAAACATGCACAGATAGCGCCCAGGTGGTACTCAAGCACCTGCCCTTTTGGCTTAAGTGCCCTTGTGGTCAGCACATTTTTTTAGGTTTAATATTTCCCCCATGAAGACAGCAGTTGTTGTTAACATTTACCAATAAAAGAATTTTGCTGTCCCTCTCTCTCGTGTGTCTCTCACCTGCTCATGTGTGTCACAGCTTCTAGACTCCACCTGTGTGTCTTAACTTTAAACACATAGCACCACTTTAAAGACTGTATGAACAGTAGAGTTTTTGACAATCCGCCTCATTCACGATGTTATGAGCATAACAACTGATGAAATAATATGTTACAGCTCCTCCTGTCAAATCAGCACCCAGTGCCCAACTTAAACCCCCATTGCAGGTGCATTGCCGCTTCAATTTGTGTCACGCTCCACCTCCTCCACATCACCCCCCTTCACTCTCCTCATCCTCTCATCATACCCTTCACTCTCCTCTACCACCTCCAGTGTCCAGGCCCCAGGGGGAAGACATCTCCTAAACATCATCTAATCAGCCATGCCCTTCATCGCAATGTCTTCTGCCGGGGCATGAGTAGCAAAGCTAACTCATTCAATAAAACTACCAATACTTTTTCTTCTTCTTTTTTACAGCAATGGGCTTGTAGCTCATTGTTCTGTATCCAACTGCGAAAAAAATAAATAAAAAGGATTTATTCACCTAAAATAACCCAGATTACAGTAAATTACCTTGTGCCTCTCTCATTTTGTAATCTTCTTATTAGTCCCTCAGCACATATAGCCTAAACCTATGCACAAAGCTTTGTGTACCTGCCCCTCAAAATGTCTGTGGATGTCCCTGTTGCAAACGCACCGAGAGGAGGACTCACTCTGCGACCAAGACTCCAAAATATCAGACATGCTTGATATCAGTCGCAAGATTGATCTTTGTCCCAGTCTGAGACCTACAACCCATGATTTTCAGCTACGAATCAAGATTTACCCTACGATCAGAAATCTTTCATTGCAAACTGCCAAAATCGTGCAGTGGACACCCATCTTAAAACACAGAAATAATTAGTATTTTACACATTTGCAGACAATTAACAGGTTTTTAAGATTCACAGGGGAGTCATTTCAGTTTTTAGAAGTAGTATACTGTAAATGCATTAAACTTAGAGCCCTGCAGTTTAGCACCCTCCACATTGTGCATTAAAACTGCAAAGCATTAAATGCTTACTTGCAAACAACTGAACTAAAATCTGAATGCAGTTTTAGTTTCAAACTCCCCAATCTTATTTTTTTTTTAATTTTCACTCACCGGTGAGATCCATCTTGGTCGTAGACACCAGCCGATCTCTGCGGTCACTGAGGCCATACGATCCCACATCACTGTAGTTCACCCTGATAATTTCAATGTTTTTACTACTGAGTCGAACTCTGTCATAATAATCAGCCAAGTCCTGAGACACAAGAGAGCCATGGCGGACCTAAATGAAGAGAACACACAAAAACATTTTGATTAAAATGCATTGCACTAAAACATGGTTTTAAATTTTTTCATTTTTTAATTGATTGAGTATTACAGTAAATAGCATCTTCATTCATTTTTAATAAGAATCCATTTCACTGACAAATACTTTCTCATAAATGATTATTATTATGGTGTATCTGTGGCTAATCAGAAGCTGATGGTTAAAATTCTGCACATACTAGTTTATATTTATCACATTCAAAATGTGCCCTTTCTACTACCCATTAGGTAGCGCTTGTTGGTCCTTTGGGCCAATGCCCATTTTTCTATAAAAAGTCCAAAATAGGTGCTGCTAGGTTCTCAAGTATGGAGCATACTGTATTGTGGAACTTGTGGATATGAAATAGTCATAGGGAGCAATAAAAAAGTTAAAGACAATATAAAATAATATATATAACTAGTTTGCAGTGGTCCAAATTATTTCTCACTTACATTATGCATTCTGAGCATCCTAATTATTCAGTTTATAAGAACGTTTCACAAAACATAATTGATGTGGTAAAATTATACAATTATGCTAATGGAAAATGTACAGCATCTCACCAGTGTAACATTATCATACTGTCCATAGAATCTTAGGGTAGCATCTTCTTTTCTGATGCCTTCTAATGAGATATACAGGGTTCTCCCTGCCACACGCTTTATATAGTTCTTCTTAGCTGCAAAACAAACAACAAAATAACACATGTTGGGGTATTCCTTCAAAGTCATAACAAGTTCAGGCTTATCCTGAAAGTCTGTCTGAATCGTGCCTGTTTAAAGCAGAAATAAGTAACATTTTTACAGAATTGGAACAGAATTGAATCAGTCTGGACTGGCCAATCTTTCTTAATCTCACTTCATGGACTACCTCCTAAATCAAGAACCTTACTTTATAATATGTGTTTTGTTGATGAGCTTACCCAATACGGCCACTTTGAGTGAAGAAATCTCTTTACCCCAGTAGTCTTTCTGGATGTACGTTCCCTCATCGTCAAATGTCACCTGTTCAAAACAAACACAAACTAATGTTACAAGACTATCTACCCAGAAATACAGAGAAAACCACAGTAGAACAAAACACTGAGACTGAATTACATTATATATCACGTAGCACCATAGACAAACACAGTATGCAAAATGTAACTCCTAACCCAAAGAACAACTGAAAATATGAGTTGAACTCCAAAACAAAGATTAAACAATTATTACTAAAACGTATTTTAACAAGAATTGACCTGATCTACACAAGGATTAAAGTAGAAAAACTGAAAAACTGAATCCACAACTAAACCAGATGTGATTCAGCATGAAACCAGAACTAAACTAAAACCGAACCAGGACTGAACCATGACTATGCTAGATTTAAACCAGTACAGGGACTCAGTACTGTTTTACAGACAAACAGACAAAGAGCACCGAGATCCCTGGACTCACCTGTTCAAGGTACCAGCGCCGGTCATTACCTGACCCAGACACCTGACCCCTCAGCGCTCGACTACTAAAAATAACAAAAAACAATTTAAAAAACCTTAATTAAACATAATTCTCAATTGTAGCCACCACACTTTGGTGGAATTACTCAATATTTAAATGAGTACTCATGAGGCAGTACTTTTTTTCTATTTTTATTTTACCATGATGTTTTTTATGCTTTGCTTTATAGTAGTAATATGGTAGAAAAGTTTTAGTCATTTTCAGTTGATGGTAGTTGAAATTTTTCCATTTCAAAAACATTGTCCAGATGACTACCTTTGAAACCTTTTCCACCATGGACCACTCCTGGATGAACGAAGGTTTACACTAACCACTTAATTGTACAGCCGATGAATTTGCATTTACCTTGACCTTATTTTGTCCCAGTAAACCAGTGTTGGCTGAGAGTTGTCCGCTGGGGTGAACTCCAATTTCTCTGAACTTTTGGGTAAATAAATCTTCAACTGTCGACCGTGAGACAGACGCTCATACTGGTCATGAACTATGTAGGACTCTGCAAAGAGATAAACATAAATTGCTTATAAAACAGCTATAGCAGATCATTCTTGGTGAGGTTCATGAGCCTAATATTTGGAAAACTCATGATAAATGTTTTGTAGACAAAGATTTAGATGGTTTGGACAGAGGAATTATAGTGAATAAATGGTACAGAGAAGGGAGAGTGAATATATGGTTGAAAGGAGGGATGATGAATAAGAAGGGAGAGTGAATACAGGTATAAGGATGCTGAGGTTAGAGCTGCCAGGAAACAGGAGGCCTAGAGGAAAAGCAAAGATGTTTTTTTAATGGAGAAGACAAGAAGAATCTGCCATGATAAGGACTGTCTGAATAGTGCGCTGAGTTAGGAAGGAGTTAGGAAAAGGAGCCTGCATGCTTCCTTTCATAGCTCCTTTAGCATAGTAATATCGGGAGCTTCCTAACCAGCCGTAAGGAGCTATGAGACACCCCACAATCCAGTGCCGATTTTCCCCAAAGGTTTCCAAACACAGCCGATCTCTGTAGAAGAGTTTGTAATGCATTAAGTTTTGTTGCCTTAATGCATTATTACAATACAAATACCTGGACAAACCCAACTTTAAGAATGAAAATAAAAACTTTTAGGGACATCACTGCTTCATGAGCTTTATCTGTAGACTACATAATGATCGCGCACATTGGGACAGAGGACAGAGCAGAGGCTGTAGCTGCCGGTGAGAATATATTTATTCTCTTCTGTGCATGGGTGCATATGGAGATGTTGGAGGTGGTTCATGTTTACAGATCATACAGTCTGTGTTTTTTTTTTTGCAGAGCTTTTTTTATTCAACAGCTCCATCTTATCTCATGTGTAAACACTCAGGTCATTTATGTACACTGTCATGCTGAAAGTAGAGGAGAATGAGGAGGTCTTATTGTAGTGTATTGTAGTGTGTTTTGTGGGTGTTGTAGTTTTTTATCAGACAGATATAGGGTCACGTCGCATCTTCTTTGTTACCACCGCTGGTAAAGGAGGTAGGAGCTATCATTTCATGTATTCGGAACTAGCCCTAGACTATTATACTATAAACCAGTACCAGACCATGACCAAGCAAAGTCAACGTCAAGACTAAACCAGGATCAACCAGGATTTTAAATGGCAGATAAGCACTATATCATTAAAGATAATTCATTTACTTACCCACAGTGAGGGCAGTTACCAGGAGGCCCAACCCTGCCCACATCATCTGCAAAACAAGATCATGGTCTGAGTTAGAAAACGGCTGAAATATATATTATTCCAGTCACTTAATTTTCTTATCAACACAAAATAAACATATAAGGCCCCCAAGGTTAATTAAGGAAGGCTAAAAGTTGAGGAAAAGGAAAACAAACAATGAGATGGTAGTAGAGGTGGGAGAGGTATCAAAAATTGGGTAACATTATCGTTGTTGCTGTGGAGATACTGTTTAAAATATACTTGATTATCAATTTTTCAATCTAAAGCCAAAAAAAAAAAGCCTGCAAAAAGAGCTGATTAAAAATAAAACAAAACAAAGCAATGACATATTTTTGTCAATATTACCCAGCTCTTTTGATAGCATTAACTTGTGAAGTAGTGGCTTAAAGATTAGGCAGTAGGCATGGGGCACGATTTGAGAACAATATCAAAATTGCATCAGATTTGGAATTGCATATTTTATAATGCTTAACAACAACAAGGGACTTCTTAAGTGAAATGTGTTGTCATATATTGCTTCTTGGTTTTGCCCTTCTGTGCTGTGCAAATAATTTGGAGAAACACTATATAGCAAGATAAGACATACATCATGGACTGAAGTGCAGCTTTTTCCACAGACCCAGTGAAATAAATAAGCTCTGTCAATACAGTTATTTTAAAACTGTGGTATACCGTAATATTGTACATTAAGAATTGTTTTTTTGTTTTTTTTTTTAAGGATAATCCTGCTTCAGGGTTGTTGTGCCAGTCAGTGTCAGTTTGTGTGTTTCTGTTATTGTCTATTTTTCTTCAGCAATACATCACACTTTTTATATTATAACATGGTCCTCTGAACATGTTTTAATTTATCAAGAGACTCTTACAGTAATAATAGCAGATATTGACAAAATTTAAGGCTAAGCTATTGCAGTTATCTCTGTGTGTACATAGTAGTTTATTGATCCATGACCTGCCCCTGAGGAGAGCTACATGATTAATTGATCATTCAAAAGTGATAAGACTTGCAATTGTTTGTAGTTGAAAGTCAATTGAGCCAAAGTTTATTTGATCATGTCACAGGCCTATAGAACTGTATGGCAGATTCATGTTTGTTTGTTTGGGTATTTCTTAAAAAAACAAACAAACTTATGACTCAACTTTTAAACCTTGTCATTATTATTGGAGATTGGGTCCATAATCTTGCCTTTTAGTCTTATGGCTTAAAGTCATTTTAACTGACAACAATCACATCTTTGGAGATGAATAATGGCACAACTTTCAGACATTCTGAAAAAAAAAATCACTTTTGTTTATTTATGTAGAGAGAAGACGGTGAACTTTGTATCAGTTTTTGTTTCATGTGGCTAGCCCCAGTAATTACAAGGACATTAACCATAAATCAGCTCAATAAATCTGCAATCTGACAGCAAAGCCATAGAGTTCTGACCTGTCCTCCATCCTACAATGTTGAGATGTTACATGAACTTATTGGTGACACATTTTCCTAATGTCTTATAAATATCAACATAACACAAACACACAACTGTTCTGAATATTTTTGTTGTAATTTCCTAGGAGCATAATTAAAACATATTGGGCCCGATCTTGCTCTTAGCACTAGTGCAAGTGTGGGGGCATTGAGCTCTAAAGAGGAGGTGTGCTGTTCCTAAATATCGGGTGGAGTGGGGCGGACCGAGGGCGTGGTGTGGTGCGTTCAGTGAATTGCCAGAATTGTAAACATAAATATCAAACTAGTTCACTGAAAAACAATGTGTAACGTGCTCAAGGCTTCTTTTATTTGGAAATATATTACGATGATAAATGCTTAACCTTCATAACTTGTTCATATGCCGTGCGGGATGTTCGTGCGCCGTTCTGTGGTCCTAATGCTGCGATGTCAGATTTCCTCACATCCTCGTGTCCTTTCTGTCACCAGCTCCATTTAATTTTGTGACCAAATTATTCCCATTGTGCCTCTTTGGTTAGTTTATAAAGTTAGTCGCCAGTAGGTAGGCTTCCATTAGAACTGCAGAAAAGTGCATAGACCCACGGAGCGGCCGGACTCAGACAGGGATCAGCGTGTGCATTCACTGACAGCTCAGGGCTGTGACAGCGGAGCAGACGCACGCCTCGTATGTGCTGCTCTCTTGGCTGCAGTGGTCAGTAGAGCTTTGTACAGCTGCTTACGAGACGTATAATGCACATGAGCACTGCTCTGTACAGACACTTGCGCATCCTGCTCTGTGCGCTCATGGTGCATATCAGTGCGGGGCAAGTGCAGGTCGTGCAGTCACCCTCCCCGTGTGTTAATGGTTTAATCCGTGTCTGTGCTCAAAGTGGTAACATCAGAAACATATCACAATAAACGTATTCCATAATCCGCGAGACATCCACCTGTACAGTGGACACCCGTGAGACGAGAATGTGTGCGGTCAGCAGTAGCAGCAGTGGAAACTTGTACCTCAGGTGAGAGACGCGGTAGCGGAGCCGGGACAGGAGGGAGCGGGTGCGACCAGGGGAAGAGCAGCGGTCAGCGGGTCTGCTGTGGGATGGGGAGTGCATGAGATAGACACTGATCTGCTGTGGGATGGGAGGCAAACCAAAGGAGGAACTCAGAAAACTAAAAAGGTTGACGTATGTGCGCGTGCACGGGCATGCAGGGGGCACGTGCGTGAGAGGGGCGTACGTGCGCGCAGAGTGTTTGGAACACAAACCCAGCCAGTTCTGTCACGGCCCAATCAAAATTCCATATTCCTGGTGCCTCTACTGGTGCATACTTGCATCGTGGGGCTCCGGAGCTATTTTATTGTGCCCATATATAACTTTTCCCCACGCCCTCTTTGCTGCCTGGTAATGAATGCTGAATGGAATGAGCTTGTAGGGCCTACATAGTGTGTGTGTTGAATGTAAAAAATGTTGTTGAAAGATAAGTACATGTTTAGGCAGGTATTAAAATAAAAACAGTTGTAAATAGGTTTGCACAATATATCACAACTGAAAAGGCAATTTCAGTTGCCACAACTCACAACTGCTGTAATTAGATAATTTAGAATATCTAAATATCTAGACTTAGACAAACTTTATTAATCCACAAGGGAAATTATTTGGACACAGTTGCTCATACATCTTTATGTTGTACTTTATGTATGTACTTTATGTTATAATAACAAAGAGCAAAAATATAAATGATAATAATACAGTCTAAATAAGTAGCCTCTGCAAAGAACATCTTAAAATCTAAAATCTAGTACCTGTAGTTTAGACCTCTACAGACATGTTCTTAAATTTACAATGTGCACTTTCAACTAAATCCTACTTTTTAAACATAAAGAGCAAATTTAAGAAAAATCAGTTGAATTCTAATTACTCCACCTATACCACTTACTACAGTGAGGTGCTTGGTTTAGTGGTCCTAGTCCTATAGTATTAGTCCTAGAGTGAGAGGTTGATTACCCCCCAAAAACTATTCTAAATGTACATTTCAAAAAACATGAGCTGCAATAAATAAACAACAGAATGAAATGCGATTGATAAATTCATTGATCGATAATGCTTGCACAAAGAAAAAGTACACACGATAAACACTGACCCCCCCAGACGTATTGATCCATCTGTCATTTATTGAGCGATAAGTTAATCTATATACAGTAGTAGCGGTAGTCGTATCATCAGCAGCAGAAGTGCGCTTATTTAATGTTACTCTAAATCCCGAGGGTTATTGAACGCACCGCAGGGCCTGGCTGTATTAGGGCGGAGTTTTGCTCCCGGTGGGACGTGAAGGCATGCGAGAAAAACATTAAGAGAAGCGCAAAAATCTAAAGAATGGATTGGCATTTACAACCACAGTTTACCTTAACAGTGCATTTTATTTGTCAAATTAAATTCCAGTGCAAAAACACAAAATACACCGACAAAGCAATAGGGGTGTGGCCGCTTTTAGGTCGTCCACATTGATGAATTCCTCGTAATTACGTTTCCATAGAGGCGCTGTAAGATGAAAACTGCACTTAAAGGTAGTATCTTGATAAGTAAACAAATAGACAAATGCACAATATTTTAAGAAAACAGCATTTTAACACAAGATGAAAGCACACGGTGTACAAAAGCATGTGGATAGCAACAGCGGTAAAACGACCACCAGTAACAGAAATACGACCACCAGTAACAGAAGTACGAGACACAAATGCAAATTCTCAGCGCTAAAAGTGCATTCCCTCCTATAAGCGATAAAGCTAGGTAAGTTTTGTTACCCAAAAACACTAAATGCATTGCTTTCAACAAGTTTTGGACATCAAATTCGCTTGTTGAGAGCATTCAAAACACGTCTCTTATCTAAAAATAGTAGCGAGTAGTAGTAGACTGCAGCAGAAAAAGCTAAGAGTATCTTTTAAAGACGGCATATAGAGCCGCCATCTTACCTCTGCGTGTTGGTGATTTGTCTTCTCCGACAGTACAACAGATTTAAGTTACTATGTCAAAACGCGTGCAGTTGACTCGTATGGAAGAGTGAAGTGTGGTTTGCACAAGAAAGAAGACAGACCCACTGGTGCGTTCAGGAAACACGGGACAACGTTTTTTTTTGTTGTTGTTGTTTTTTTTGTGTGTTGTTTTTTTTCCCAATCGTTTTAACCGATTTAAAAAAAAAAAATTGTACAGTTTTTATCATTTGATCCAAACATTTATCTGAACAGGGGCGCAGGAGGCCACATTGGAACATTTCTCATCAGTTCACACAGTTCTCAGGCTCTTTCTCATAACACTTGACACAGCTCATTGAATTCACCATGTTTTTCCAATAGTACAGGCCTTTTCTCACGTTGGCCCAAACACTGTCACTTTCAATATAAAAATTCAAACATTCAAACAAGGGCAAAAATACAATTTACGAGCACCTAAAATCAAACACTAAAGAATTTCACACAGTCAAACAGGGAGAAGAGTCTCAGCAAAGCAGAATGAATGGACGTATAGACATTCTGCATACAGTATATATCAGGTGAGATGTAAATGTATAATTTTACCAAAGAAAACATGTATTAACACATTACACACATTACCAAAGTACTGCTGGTGACTGCAACTCTGAAATGTAAGGTAATAAGGTAATATGTACATTTATTTAAAAACATAATACGTAAAATACAGTTTTAGACAAAAAGTTGATATTTTCCTGCCCCAGATTTATTTGTGTAATGTGAACTGATTCTCTGGTCACTGTGAGCAGGACTAATGCTGAGCTGCTCTGTCAAATGAATGAAAGAGCAAAGAAAACACATGACCAAAGTGTGAGCGTTTTGATGGTAAAACTTGCTTTTGGGAGAGAATTGATCAGTTTTGAATGAAAAACTGTATTTTGTTGATATTAAATTTTGTTTTGGAAAAGTAAAATTCTTTAATGATTTTGTGTTAGCGTTGTGTTAACATTTGTAATTGACCAACCATTAACCAAAACATGTCAAATGTCTGCCATTACTACTTCTATTACTACAGTCATCTTATTTTTTTATCTACATTTTCATTACTGCTCATGTTATTACCACAACAAAGTAATAATAATGAAATGGTTTATGCCAGATGCCCTTTCTGTGCCATAGGGTTCATAATGTGAGTTAATTCTTTACTCCCCTTTGAAAATAAACAGAGGAAAAGGAGCCCGTTGGACCCATTGCTTTGTGTTTGTATTTGTAAACCTATACAGCTTAAATCTTGCTTGACCTGCATTGTCACAGAGAGGAGTGGCAGACCCAAAAAAATGCCACTAGATTAGTTTTGTAGAATAGAGAGAGGCAAATTACTATCCAAGAACAAGTAAAACTACTGAAGAAATAGTCATCAGACTGCTGAGTACTGATACTAATACTACTTACAAGAACACTGTAACTTTTCTGGTGGAGGATCTGCCACCTGCTTGGAAAAAAATAATTGTCTGCATTTAATTATAAAGCATTTTCTTGTCAGAGAATCAGGAAGAGTGAGGTTAGCATGTTATTTGTTCTTAGCCTTACTGTGACAGCACTGGTAGAATGTATCAAAGTAAAAGTAGTAAAATATTGTACTTAAGTAAAAAGTAATTGAGGTGTCTGTATTTTACTTTAGTACATTTTACTCAAGGTATGATTTTGATGTTAAAAATACATGGTTTAAAAAAGTCAGTTTAATAGAATATTGGACATTTAATAGTTTCTAATTATGTATAAATATAACACATTACACATAACATTTCTTTGGTATTTTTTAATGAATGCTAACATTGAGGTAGAGGACCAATAAATAAAGAAGTTTTCCTCTTTTTTCTTATTCAAATATTAACACTAACAACAACTAAGCACAAACTAGAACAATGAGTCAATCAATCAATCAATCAATAAAATGGATGAAAAACTGTCAAGTGTTTTTCAAATCCAGGTTAGGAGGTAGGAGTTAGGGTTAGGAGTTAGTCTTTAGGGTTCATGACAACTCTAGTGCGTCTGATGAAGATCTGCCTGCCCTGATGGTTCTGATCTTCCTTCTCTTTATCTTTCTCAGACCTGATCTTAACCTCTTGCATGGACATTTTACAATCTTCCCTCACACATTCACTCATCTCTTCTTTGTGCTTTTTGTGCTGCTCCTCTAGCTCCTTCTTTACTATGGACAGCTCCTTCACCAACTCTATTTTCTCCTCTTTAAGTTCTTTTTCTTGCTTAACCAGGTCAAACTTAACCTCCTCTATTTTGAGCTGAGCTTCTCTCCACTCCTTCACGATCAAAGTTTTGACCATATTCTTGGCTTCTTCCTGGCCTTTCTCAACCTCCTCTTTCAGGTTGTTGATTACAAAATTTTCTCTTGCAAATGCAGGCCCTGCTCCTCCAGAACCTTCACTCTGTCAGCTAGATCTTTCTCCAGCTGAGCAATGACCAATATTTTCCGGTCCATTTCCATTCTGATCTCCTCCATGTAATTGTCCGAAAGGAACTTGGCCTCTTCAGACAATCTACAGAAATCTTTCAGGGTCTGGACCTCATTTTGAAGGTTCTTGATCTTCTCCTTCAGATTACTAATTGTCCCATCTTTGTCTTTCAGAGTTACCTGCAGTGGCTGGTTCCTCTGTGTCTCTTCCAAGTACTTCTGTACCTGTGTCTTTGCCTCTTGAACTGACACTTCGCAAGCCTCCTTTAGAGTTTGAACCTCATTTTGGTGTTTTAGGCTCTGCTCCTCCAGCTCTTTCACAGTCATGGACAAACTTCTCTCCAGTTGTCCATTCTTCTCATCTCTGAGGTCCAGCTCGCATTGAAGGTGGTTCTTTTGCTCCTCCATGTTCTGCTCAAAGGTCACCATCGCCTCCTTCACAGATTGGAAATCCTTCACCATGGCCTGTTCTTGGGTTTGGTATTTTCCATTCATGTCCTCCAGGTGGCGTATAACCTTCTGTTTTTCTCCGAGCTTCTGCTAAACCTTCTGAGCCTGGTCCAAAGCATTCCTGGTCTCTTGTTGTTGTACCTCCAGGTTTGTCTTTGTCAGGAGCAGTTCTGACTCTAATCTGGAAATCTCGTCATTCTTCTAAACGCGTGATGATGTCGTAGCCTCAGGTTCAATGGAATTCCAGGGACTCAAATAAATTCCAGGGACTTAAATTAAAACACTATGTGCATAATTATCAGGCAAGTTATATTTATGAGGATTCATTTATTAACTAATCCAAAATGTTAATAAACCTCAAACCTGAATATTTAAGAAAGTAAAAGTGAAGTTTTGGCTTTCTTAAGAGAAAATCTATGAATGCACAATTATTGGGCAACTATTAATGTACAGAATTATTACACAACTAAATGAAAAATGAACATTTTTCATTTTCACCTGTTGATTTTCATCTATCACAATAGTAAACAACTCAAAATGTACAAATAAACATTTCTGACATTTCAAAAAAAACAAAAAAAAAAATCTGTGACCAATATAGCCAGGGATGGACGGGCAACAATAAACGGCCCTGGACTTTTTTTTCCCAAATAGGCCTACCAAGTGACGGGGTATTAGCATCCTCTAATTGTATTAGCGTCCTCTGGCAGTTACGTGTTAGACTCTACATTTTGGTTATTGAACAGGGCCGGTCGACAAGAAAAAAAAAAGCGGCCAGCCGACCAACCGGACAGCCGTTCGCACAGATTGCCAATCTGTCCCTGACCTTAATTATCAGTATATTGCCGGGTATTAAATCCCAAAGCACTCGGCAATGACCCCCTTTCACACATGCACCAGTCCCAGAACATTACCAGGTCTGCTCTGTTCACACAGGACTCCCTAAAGCTTGGCATTTCGTCAAGACTTAATATTCTTTTGCAACCATAGCCCATTGCTGTTGTAGAATAAATTATGGTAGCTCAAGAGTTGAAGAGAAGAGGCATGACTGAGGGACTGAGATGACAGTAAAAGCTCAGTACAGCACAGAAAGAGTATTTCCATAACAATTCCTTCCTCTGAAAATTGTGAAGTGTAACAGAATGTTTTCTGTTTGATGACAGAAATGCTTAAAACATGATTTATAGAAGACATAAAAATGCACAGGGCTTCTTTAAGAGACATCACAATTACAGAGAAATCACTTCAGGCTTTGTCCACACATGACCCTGTTCTGGCAAAATGCAGGTAAATTCCCAGTTCAGGCTGCATGTGTGAATGGGATTTTTATGAAACTGTCCACATTCCTTAGTGTTATGATTGTATGGCGATGTGGCTGAAGGAGAATGGGTTAAACTTGTATCCAGTGCCACTGTAGAATTTACTCTGAAACTCCACCCTGAAACAAATAAACAATAATCAATGCTATCTTAGTGAGTATGGCTTCAGCTTCTGACTAATAGGTCTTAGAATGAATAGCATAACACAGTAAAGAGCAACGATAGATAGATTTGTCATATAAGCTTCTCCCAGTTTACTCAAAAATTTTAAATATAACCTCTGGCCTTTTGGCATCTACATACTTACCAAGTCATTTTTACAAGATTAAGTATTTCCTATCGGGGTTGGGCATGGTATTGACAATTTTTTATTTTATTTTATGTAGTCTTATTAAATATAGGCCTACATAAAAATTGCTTTCATAGCTATACATGTTATTATTTTGCCAGAGTTGTTCCAGTATCACATTGAACTTACTGGTCAGATCTGTAGGGAGGCAATTCACTCACTGTAGGGGTTAAGGAGGTTTGTTTATTTGTTTGTTTGTTTTAAATCAATTAAAGCACCTATAATTGAATAAAAGATGAAGATAGATAGGTTTAATGCCATGCTGTGGAACATTCCAAACAAAGCTAAACTCATCACCACCACCACAACCAGAAAAATTACTGCTCATTTAACTGAACACCTAATACTTCCCAAATCATCTTTTCTCATCGCTTTCTGGAAAAAATTAATTCAAGCTTTATTCTCACCAGTGCAGACGAAGAGCATGTAAAAACGCAGACAGCCCCTCCATCACCAGCAGAATGGAAACTGTGAGTAAAGCAAAGAAGGAGAAGACCACAGCCAGGACTACACTTCCCAGCATGCCTCTGGAGGACAGGCTAATCCGCATCACCATCATCCACAGCACGTCTGACAGCTCTGGGAGACAAAAATGGGTGCCTATAATTTCAATTTTATTTGCATAACCCAATAAAAAGACTTGGCAGACAGAGAAATCATTGAGTAGATAAGACAAAGATTTAAAGGTGCACTGTGTAACTTTTCTGGTGGAATTTATGCCGCCTGGTGGAGGGTATGCTACCTGCTAGTAAATGTTCCACAGCAGGCATTAAGCTATCAGGCAGGTATTCAGTTATAGTTTTTTTGTTTTTTTTTACAAAATTAAAAAAAAAAACATGTATTCTAAAGGTGTGCGGGGTCACCTTTCCTCAGATCTGACATGTAACTTGGCCTGGTCTCTATGAGGTAGATGTTCAACAATATGGCATTAAACTCAGAACTCACAACCTCATCAAGTCATAACGTCTTCCTTTACAACAAGCACCTTCCATCAGAAAGTTACACGGTGCACCTTTAACTAAGTAACTGCAGGGTTTTGCCCTAAAAGAAATTTATCTTACAGCTCTATCCAACAGTTTCTTACGTGCATGTGCCAGACTCAGTGCCCACAGCCGCAGGTAGGAGGCGCTGTTGGACACACAGCCCAGACAGTACTCCAGTGTGTGAATGGTTTGGTGCATGAAGACCTCCACAGCATCAAACTACAAGGAGAATAGCTATTAAATCTAATTCCTGAGTTCCATTTATAATCTACTGATCTATTATGAGTAACTATAAAGAGTCCTAAACCTTTCCTGCTGTTGTATTGTGTTAATACTGTTGTATATGTTGCTTAGTATGTTATGTATGTAGTATGTTTTAATATTTCTTCTGACAAGTGATTAGTACAAACTTGTCCCAAGCCTAATGTCCATTTTGGAGAAAAACCTCACTATGAACAAATAGTTTACTAAGAATTATTATTATTATTATTATTATTATTATTATTATTATTAGTAGTAGTAGTAGTAGTAGTAGTAGTAGTAGTAGTAGTAGTAGTAGTATATTCATTTGAATTTCTCACTTCTTTCTGTTCATTTTTGCCTCCTTCGACATCCCCCAACAGAGCATTGATCGAACTGGTGTCGGTAACAGCTTCAGACACAGACTACAACAAAATAAAATACACCAATAAGTAAATAGATAGATGGATAGCTAACTAGCTAGATATATAGATAGATTTAAGTGTGCAGAATGTATAAGATCACATTGTAACAAAGGTGGACATATTCTTACCATGGACTGTTGATGTTTTCTGTGAGAGTAGAGCAGGTAAAGGGGTTTTCCGAGCAACAAAACAGGGACTGAAGTCAGCACCGTGACCATCAGGACCAACTGAACACACCACTGAAACAAAGAGCAATAAGCCTAGTCCGCAGTGTTTTTCAAAATATGTAACCCTGGTGGTACTTCTTCATGACAAAACAACATTGTTGAACTCCATTTCACCACCAAAATAATGTACTTGTTTATGGTGTATTCACACTTACACACACCACATCAAACTGGGACCGAACTGCAAAATCCAGAAGGAATCAAACCTGGACCAGGTGTAAACTAGGACTAGACCAGACCAAAGACTAGACCAAACCAAAGTTCAACTGGGCTCAAACCGGGACTAAACAAGTACAAGCTTGAATGCACCCTAATTTTTTACTCTCAGTTTTTCATGTAATTCTTGCACTCAGTTAATTAAAAAATACACTGGAGATCTTCCTGAATCCTGTTATAGTTTGATAAGTTGGGTGACAGTAGCTCAGATAGTAGAGTGTTCATCCTCTGATCCAAAGGCAATTTGAAATCCGCTCTCTACATAAACATCATTGGTTGAGCCACTGACCCAGGTTGGCTGTTTGATTCCAGCTCCCACAGATGAATGCTGTTGTTGTGTCCTTGGGCAAGACACTTAGCCCACTACGCCCCTAGTGTCTGCGTACACTGGTGTGTGACTGGTGCTATATAAAAATGTGACCATATACAAGTTGTATATAACATTAGACACTATTCAGACCAGACTATTCAGCTCTATTGTGGCAATGGTACCGTTTATAAATCTTGGAAACAAATGTGCTCAAATGCAAAACAATATTAAGTACGATCAGAGTTACCAAGATGATGTCACCTGTCCATGGTAAAGAGGCTGAGTCTCTTTGTTCTCAGTGAACAGCACCATGTTGATGAAATGCAGGAGGAGACTGGGGGCTTGGTCTGACTGGCGAGGTCCAAAAAACACCCATTTATAAAAGATCAGAAACACGAGGTACCCAAATAACCCCAGCATGAAGACCAGCTCAGGGAGCAGAACCAGCAACACATCACTCCACTGACGCCTGTAACTACAAGAAAAAAAAAAAGGATAAATATGTTTAAAAATGTGTGATAAGTAAGTAAATTAATTGTGCATCCAATTAACTAAGCCATGGCTAAACCAGTAGAAACATAAATACCATCATGCATTATAAAATATTTAAAGAGTGGTTATATAGTAATTTAAAAAGACTTCAATGCACAGTATGTAACTTTTTAGCCAAGTGTTAATTGAATGACTGACTGACTGACTGAATGAATGAATGAAAAATTTGCATCCTTCCTCTGAGGAGGTTTGCATCTCCACAAACCTGATTCTTTTTTTGGCCTGGAGGATTACCTCCTCTTGCTTGGTTCCATGGAAATGTTGTTTTTTGGCTATAATCTTCCATTTAGCATAAAACTATCTGAACTATCTCCATGTAAAATATGTAAGTGTGGTTTTAACTTTCTATTTCCATCATGCAGGTGATGTGCCATCTTTAGAAAGTTACATACTCTTGCTTGAACAACAGAAAACTGATAATATATAAACGTATACACAGAGATAAAATTATGTATGTATGTATGTATTTATTATAAAAGGATATTCATGTTACCTGTAGTTCAAATAGGAAAGGCAGATTCCAAAAGTCATGTGTAACACTCCAATAATGACAGACATCTTCATCTTGTATGAGTTTAGAAATGATAAGTGGTTGTTTGCAAGGTGCCAAATCTGTAATACATTAAGGTTAAAATAGAAATGATCCTCACTGTGCATTACTTTACACATTTCAGCTGCCCTGGGATAAACTGACTGAGACATGAAGCTTCAATATACTTGAATGTATTACCGGGTCAATTCCCAGAGGGTATGGTCCCAGAAAGACTCCTGTTGTGTTCGGATCCAAACTCAAAATCTGGTTTGTTTTAAGAGTTTGATCACTGCATGACGAAAAATAATTTAGAAATAATAGTTAAATTAAAAGCATCATAACATATACGGTATAATAATAATGAAGATCATTCCCCGGCCTCCTCACCTCCAGTTCATGGCCTGTAGATGCCAGCCTGAGGGGAACACAGTGGCTCCACGGCTGAAGCAGTCATTGTAAATGGCCCCAGTGTAAATCGAGAAAAGTCCCATCAGTAAAATCAGGTACCGGCCTACGTACACCAACCTCCACAACTGTACGAAAATATATGAACAGATTATAACAGATGTTTATTTAAAATGGGAGACAAAGATAGCACAGTGTGATAGGCTGGCTATGTTAACATGCACACCAAGTAAAAATCCTGCAGCTAAGATAGTCCTGACCAAGCCTAGCTCAAGATCTGGAGATGGGTCCTTAGGTCAGGCACTGCAGAATACTTGAAGGATGGGTCAAATGCAGAGGACAAATTTAACCATAGTTGTATGATTACTCCAGTTAACAGAGATTACTCCAGTTAACAGATTTTTCTTGCCATGTAAAAGACAAACAGGATACAGACAGTAGAGTCAGTTAAATAAATACAGATAGTTAATCTGGTCTAGTACCTCATTTTTATTCTGAGTGCTTTTGTTTTCTTCTTTTAGCAGAATCATCCAGAGAGCTGCTGCAGCCATCAACATACCATGGCCCACATCTCCGAACATCACCGCAAACAGGAATGGGAAAGTCACTATGGTGTACACGGCTGATCAAAGACAAAACACATTTCAGCTAAATAATATTTGAAGATACATGGTTAAAAATACAATATAAAATGCTCCTGTAAAGCTTTATAGTGTGCTCATGGTTTGAGCCTAGTTTAGTCCAATGTAGAATATTTCAGATTATTAGTAATGACCTGGGTTTATTTCCTTGTACTGTGCAACCCCGTATCCATCCACAATGCTCTGAAACGCTGCAGTGAAGGAGTTTGTGATGAACAGAGTTGGGGGAGGCGAGGAAGAGGAGGAAAGAGGAAGACGATTATAGAAGGAGTCCACCACACTGCCACTTCTTCTCTGCCAAAGACAAACAGTCAGGAATCAATGAATTTTAAAGAACAGTGAATTTTAAAACAGCTCTCTCAATCTTAAACATTTTCTCTTTCAATTTACTTTCTGCCACTTTAGTTTGGAATTTTTGCATAATGGTGTGAATAACCAGAAAGAAAACAGATTGCTCACATCTGAATGTAACTGTCTACATGACATTTCAGTCATCTGCATTAATGTACATATAAACATAGCTAGTATGCCTCTATGTCATAATGTAATACACTCACTGTCCCCTCTATGAGAGCGCTCTGGAGCAGCAGCAGTTTTTTGGTTGGACACCAGGCCTCAGCGATGAGACACTTCTCTGTCACAGATGGACTGCACAGGTTTAATATGGAGTGAACAGCCTTGCATTTCCCCACTCTCACCTGCAGGGGGCCCACAGGAAGTATTATAATTCTGGTCCATCAAAATGTATGTCTTGTGTGCAAATTCACAATACAAAACAAAATTGTTGTCACAGAATTGTGTGTTTTTAAACTACTCATGTGCAATACTTATGTGAATCACCACCAACATAAAACACTGAAGTCACTTAATCTGCTGTGTTCTGACCATATGGTTTTCACATTATAGAATGTTACATTGTACTTTGCCATGAAATATCTAAAAGGTCAGTTGACAAATGTTTAACCTGATTATTTCTGCAGTGGTTTGATTGCATTTTAAAAAAAACTTCTGATGTTCTTGTACACTGAAATTTCCCCATTATGGGACAAATAAAGGTTCTCTTTTTTTTAAGATGTTCAAAACTAGACTAGATTATTTGTAAAAAAAATATATATATATATAAATTGTGGACTCTGCAGTTTAGCGTTTAGACAAATGCAATCTAGCAATAAATAGTTCTTATTTAATCTCACCCTGTCAAAGAAAATGACAATGTGTGTTTTTTATACAGCGGTGAATTTCTCCTCTGTGAGATCAATAAAGTCTTATCTTATCTTATCTTATCTTATCTATAAAAACGGTATAAGGAGTATTTAAAAGTACCTTCCACATTGGCAGTACTGAGACACATTGAGACAACAGCTGCTGGAGGTAGCTCTCAGTTTGAGACAAAACCTGAAAGAAAAATGCATAGACTTTAAGTGAATGGTCAATTTAATTTAAAAAATCAAATAGGAAATTTCAATCTGGATATTTGGTTTTGAACACTCATACATACTCATACATTAGTGACTTACTTTTGAGATATCTTCAATTCTGTTCTGCAGTCCTTCTAACAGCTCCTCTCTGTCCTCTGCACTCTCTGGGTACAAAAATGTATTGGCATGGAAGCTAAAAATAAAACCAAAAATATATAACTCAGAGTGATATATTAATTTGGTTGTAGTATTCATTTCTAGATAAATTAATCTACACAGACGCTACAAACCAGTCACAAATTTTCTTGACTTTGCATCCAATTGTCTTTCCCCAAAATGAGATGAGAAAAACAGTCCACTGTGTCTTTTCACCCTGGTTAGAAAGGAGTAGCAGTTGTAGAGTAGTAACTAGTTAAATAGTCGCTGGTCACAAATATTAAACTATATATAATTTTATATATGGATCTTACTGTTTGAGGGGCCTCCGTCTTGTTGTGCACTTCCTGGAACTCAATAATGAAATATCCTCTGCAGGCTCGCCATAACAGCCGCTCAAATGCAGCCACTTTCCACGGATGCACCACACCAGCTACAAAACTATATAAAAAAAATAAATAAAAATGTCCTTTGGCTATAATCTTCCACAGCATGGCATAAATCTGTCTCCTGGTAGAATGTTCCAAAGTATGGTTTTAACATTCCATTTCCATGAAACTGTGCAGGTGATGTACCACCTCTAGAAAGTTGCATACTGTACCTTTAAATACATTTAGTTAATCAGTGGAGGACAATTAAATTAATATTGTTTGTCTTGTGTAATAATATTTTAACCTCAGATGATTGTCGCAGTCGTAGTCCAGTGTTGAGAAGTCCAAAGGGGCGTGAGAAGGTGGAGGGAGAGCCTGGAACACCAAAATTATTATTTGCTTCCCTTCTTTTTTTTTTTTTTTAATCAGAAGTTCCTGTCACCTGTCTATATATGTCAGCCAATCATCAGCCAGTCATATAAATACTCTCTCCATCTCCATAATTCTACTAAAATACATCCAAAATTTAAAGAGGGGCAAAGACTCTTATCTCTACTCCCGTTGCAGCAGAAATATCAGCCTCTTTCTCCTCTGGGTGGTAATTTTCCTAAAAATATATTATTCTTTTCTCTTATTGTACAGTGTAAAATTTGTTGTTACCTGTGTTTGGATGAGAGAGTGGGTCTGCAGCAGCACTGCTCTGTACTGTTTAAGTTGAATCAGCTGACGCCTCAGACTTTCCCTGTTTGTGGACACCTGTGAAATAATAATATTGACAAATGACACAAACACTACTCATCAGTACATGTTTTTAAGTTCTTATCTGAATAGACTAAATGTCAAGAAGGTTGTAGGTTCAACTCCCACAAGCAACAGATTTTAGAGTTATCAGTGCTGTCTGTTTATAAGTTTCTTCTCGACACTGAGCAATTATTACACAGGATTTTGGGTTTTCATTATCTGTAAGCCATAATCACCAAAATATCAAGAAATAATGGCTTGAATGATTGGAAAACCAAGGCTAACACATTGAATCTTCATTGATTCTTGCTCCATTCAGTATTAGATAGATATGAATTGAATAAATATGAACTACAAAGTAAACAAATGTTACTCATTGTTGTTATGCATTCGTGTGGCTCTGTCTGTATTATGTAATTCAGGCTATGAAAAAATAGAATGATTTAATCCAAATAGCAAAAACAGAATATTAGGGTGACCAGACATCCTTATTTACCTAGGACAATCCTAGTTTTGAGCCCTATGTCCCTTGCCTCAGCAGATTTATCCAAAACCAGCTATTTGTCCCAGCTTTATCCAAGAAATGTCCTTATTTTTGACCAATTTGTTATCCACCAACAGTAAGGGGCCAATATGTTGTCATTTGTTTAGCTAAAAAAAAAAAAAAAAATGCAAAGAGAGAAGTCCCTCAGATTAAAGACTGACCCACATGTGAGTCAAGAATGGACAATGTTACACACTACAGTTTTATTTATACCAACCATCCCAACCCAGGTGTGCCCCAGTTTTGAGTTTTGAACATCTGATCATCCCAGTGTAGTGCTCATCACCTCAGAGAGTTGAATGGCCAGTCTCTCACTCTGTTCCTCGATGTGCAGCAGGTCTCTGGGCTGAGGGGCCGGAGCAGAGCAGGCGGTCTTCAAAATCTCATCCAGAGACATAGGCATGGCTTTGGACAGCTGATGCTCCAGGAAAACTGCATATGGACACAACCAACAAAACAAAAGTAATATTAAAAAGTATGTGTTTGGTACACGATAAGACTACACATAACAACAACAGAAACAGCAGTAATAAGATAAGTAATAAAGATCTGGGGTAAGGCCTTTGAAACGTCCTGTTTGGATTAAATGTATATAATTTTCATTAATTTCAATACCCATTTTGGTGTATTACTTTTCTCACCAAATCTCTTCTCCAACTCCTCACATCTCCGGACTTCATTTACAAATTTCCTCTGGAACAAGTTTACATCTGGATTTAGCTGCAAAGAAGTACAAAAAAAACAAGTTTTAACTGCACAAAATGTAAATCTTATACCATTGCTCTGATCTTCTCTGTAAACCTGACCACATGTAGAGGTGAGCAGCTCAGTGAAAGAGAGACAGATAGTTTCTGTAAAACTTTGTCAGAGTATCCTGCAGTGACTAGAAATAAATTATATATTGCAGTCTAACTTAGGGTTAAACCAGGTCTAAAAATGCTATACTAGATCTAAACGGAACTGTTCTGACTAATGGTTCATGTACCACCGTTTGACAAACATTGAGATAGAGTTAATATACTTACGTCTCTAAACTCCACCAGTCCCAGTTCTCCCAGTTCACTGATGCAGTTGTAGGCAGATCCAGACTGAAGGAAGATCTGGACCAGGCAGATGTCCTCACTCCGAAACATCACTCCAAATAAAGTATAATCTCTTTATATCTATTAATGCGAAAAGTAATACAATTAAAAAAACATCTCAAATATTGCTCACAGTTTACAGGTTCCTGGCGTCTCAAAGCTGACGTTGTGACATACAAACAGTGGTTGAGATTGAAAAGTTTAAATTTGGAGGGAATCTAATCACAAACTCATGCACAAAGTAACTAGGTTCATGTGACCAAAGGCATGATTCTGGGTAATTTAATTTAGAGAAAAAAGGAGCAGTGTATGAACAATGATAGAGAAGAGAGAGAGAGAGGGTACAATATATGTCAAATGGTTAAAGGCAAAGGAATTGGAGTTTTAGGGCAAGAAAATAATAAATATGTTTCTTATTAAGATAACAAGATGTGGCTCTAGTGCATATTGCCATTGGATCATTGAGCAAGAAACTTCACTGGTGTATGAAGATTAGATTATGGCTACAATTTTGCATAGTTACACCATGTGTTTCATGTTCATTAACATGCATAGCCCCCACCAATTAAAACTATTAATTAACAAAGAAAACAAGACTTTGGCTTTGACTCAGTGCAATTTAACATAAAAAAATAGCCTAGTCGAACTGCTTCCTCGAAAGTAAGTATGAACTCTTTTCCAAACTCTAAACTGGATGTGAACCGTCTATTAAAAAGACCCAAACTAATTACTGACAATTTTACATAACTGAATCTCTATCTTGATTAAAATCTTATTAGGAGCACAGCCATAATTTATTATATAGAGATGTGATTCTATCAACGTAGTATGTGCCCAGGGCTTCTAGCTGAGATCTGAAGAAGGGTCCACTGCCCCTGACATGTGGCATCATCTGGTATTGAAGGAACTGACGGGAGACATAGAGGAAGACCAAAGAAAGGTAGGCCAGAGTTATGTATTAGGCTGCAACTGCATTCACACTTGTCCTGTTTTGTCCTGGTAAGATCAAGTTTAATCCTGATGGAGACTTGGTTTGGTCCTGTTCTGGTTTAGCTCTGGTCTAGCTGACATACTGGAAATACTCCATAACCTTCTAGAGGAAACTCTTTGAGGGAATGACCCATTTCATCACCAACTGAAATGCCAGAGCACCAGAGCACAGTAAAAACGAGGCCTTTCCTGTTGTGTTCACCTGGTTCCCAACTGGAGGCTGCTGTGATGCTGCAGGACACAGAGGAGGGACACTTTTGGCTCTTCCTCTCCTCAAACTGCCCTGACACAGGATCTGCTGACCCCACCTGACCAGTCCTCCTGTTAAACTGCACTGAGAAAGGTTCCAGTGAAAAAGAGATACATTAAAAATGCTGCAAAAAACTGACTGAAGTAAAAATGTGAAAATGAAAAAAAAAACAAAAACAAAAAAACTTCAATTGTAAACATTCAAATGTGGGTATATAAGGATATTTCTGCCCATTTTAACAATTATATAGTTATTTCAAATTTAAAAGAAACTGATTCAAAGCCAATGTCTTGTTTGTTGCAGGAAAACTCCCTCCTGATCTCCCTCTCTCTCTCCTCAGCTGTAGGCCCAATCTGTTTTCATAAACAGAGTAGGCCTATTCCTTACTTTAGAGTAGTAGGCTAGTTGTAATCATAGTAGTGGTAGCAGAAACATCTGATAAGACTAAGAAGCAGTATCTTGCCTTTTTGAGTTATCTGTTATGGACATTTTAAAAACACACTTAATTAAGGCAGGGTAATTTGTTGTTTCTGAGAGTCATAAATAAATATGATCTTATTTTAACCAGTCTCCACACATTGACGCTGTTATAACGCACCGGGGATCAGATGGACAGTGGGGGAGAGCGGTTTATCTACTTGAACTGGCGCTTCCTAATCCGTGTTTAGAGGCTTATTGAGACGTGGTTGCTACACATCTTCACTTCACCTTTAGCACCTTTACGACTACTATTTTTCATCTAAATAAGTTTATTCTTTCAGCAAAACACTCTAATTTAGTGCGTAGAAGTCGTGTCTGTAACCCGCTTTTGGTAGCCATCCAGATTTCCCAATTACGGAATCATCCAATGAATGTTTATCTTTCTAATTTGGTGGCCATTTTATTAGCTCTATGTTAGCATCGCATTTGTTGACGGTTCTTTAATTTGTCTCTTTTTCACTGGGACCATTTGTCAAGATGAAGGATCGTTTGGCGCAGCTGAAGGAGGTAAAGTAAAATTTGCGCTTTTTTTTTTGGATGAAATGTTGCACCTGTTACGCTCCTCGGGGTCGTCAGGTCGATCGTTGTGGCTGAGCGCTTCTTTGACCCTGAGTGAAAATTTAATTATGCATGTTTTTTTTTTTTTTTTTAATTTTTTTTTTTTTGTTTGTTTGTTGTTGTTTTTTTGTTTTTTTTTTGCATTTGTGGATTTGGGGCAAAAAAAAAAAAAAAAGTAATTTAAAAAGTATTTATTGCTAAGTGTTTTTTGCTAAGTCTTGAAGTAGCCAGAAGCAATATGACCAAAGGTCTAATAATAATAGGCCTATATAATCAAAACTAATTTTAAAACAAGACCTACTTCTAAAACTCCTGTACAGAAAGGAATTCAAAAATTTATCAGATTACACAGTTTTTCATCTTTTGGACCCAAAAATCACTGTGGTCCCTGCCTCCTCTTTGTAGTTGCCTAACATAAAGAAATAGGTGCACATATTATTTGGAGACACACCAACAAAGCTTCTCAATCTGATAGTGATAGTAGTCATAGTAGTAGTAGAAACAGGCCGTTAACAGATACTTAAAGTTCAGCACTTGTTTAACATTTTTCTGTACAGTTGAATGGACTGAATGTGAGTAGGATTTAGTAAGTTTTAACTTCTTACTCCCCTTTGAACATGTCAGCACGTTTTTGTCTTTTTCCTCTCCGCTCTCCTGCATTTTTATTGTTGTTTCATGTTTTGTTATTTATGTGTCATTTTTGAAACTAATCAATCAATCAATCAATACTCTATTTTAAGCCTCCTGTGAAGCCACAGCTGCCCTGCGGCAGACTGACAAAAGTGAGGCAGTAAATCTGTGCCATTGGCCCCTCTGAACCCCCACCAACAGTCACTGAGACACCACATTCATACAGCTGTCTTATACACAAATGCACTAGACTCGAGCCACACCACCCTTGTTACTCCACATCAAATATAGGATAAATACATGTTTTTTCAGCAACAGTTAATGTTACAATAGATTTAGCCTCTGTAGCATTGTCCCTGTCTGCTCCTCCAACAGGAAGTGTGTGATACTTAAGTCAGTGAATGGTGTGAGCAGGAGATGAGCGTGCAGCCTGACGTGACTTGGAGTTAAGAGAGTCTCACGAAGAAAAAGACTCAACATCAGAGACGTGCACATTTAATCTGGATTGTAACTGTAACTATTGGATTGCGGTGCATTAAATTATCAATATTTCAGTTACAGATGGGCAATATGGGCGAAAACTAGTGATAATAACATAAAAATAGTTAGACATTATAGCATTCTGTCAGAAATATGCTCAAACTTGTATGTTGTCGTTGTTAGATATAGTTGAGGTACAAGTACAGTACTATTTTTAATCCGTTCAATTCAATTTGCAGTTCGGATTATTAATTGTTATGGACTTGTTTCTGTTTTTGATTGTAGAGTTCATTGAATCTGTAAAAAAGCTATCTTTAAAAATACATTTTTGTTTGTACTGAACAGAAAAGTGATGCTGGAGGAGATGAGGTGGAAGTCCCTGTTGAAAATGAGGCATTTATGGACGATTTCTTTGCTCAGGTAAAAAAATAGATAAATAATAACAAATTGTATTTGCCTCCTTTATACTATCTAATTATCATATCATCCATCCATCCATATCATCAAACCATCATTCAAGATTCCAGTATATGAAGGCATTTTCTTTTAGAAGCTAACATTTCATTGCTTTGTAGGGTTGTCAAAAGTATCGAAAATCACATACTAATCAACACTAAAACTATATTGAAACTAGATTCTCATTTGAGCAGATATCAATACTGAAAAATGTCACATTCACAGAATAGCTTTAGAATGAGCTGTATCAGAACAAGTTTAAAACCACATAGAGTGGTATAC